>CM024756.1:3685207-3769978 GCA_014218235.1 Colocasia esculenta
AAACGGCTTAGCGCCGTTGTCCAAACCTCATTTCCCCTCAGCTCCAGAGTCCACCAACTCGGCTGCCAACTCAAGCACGCCCGTAGTCCAGAGCACTCCCTCAACAGGCTCCCGAGATAGGGTCCCAGGCACAGAGACAACATCTGAACAGGACAAGCCCTCAAGTGCCAAGCACCAGGCGAACAGGCGGGGCAAGCACAACAAGAACCACGCTGAACTGTTGGCTTGTAACCTATGACACCCAGCAAGCACGAGGCACGCACGGATCCTCAAGGGGGCCGTCGGCCAACGAAGGCACACATGAACAAGCCAGAACCTCGGAACACCACAAATCGGTATGGAAGGTGTCGCTTTGCTAATAATCGATAGACCATCGGTCAATCGATTATTAGATAGACGCGACCCTCCTGGCACCACTACCAGAACACAGCCGCGAAAGTGTCACCTTCGGTCACTGAACGCAGTGAGGCAACCTACTGTGTTCCCCACCAGAACATCCTGAGGGCAAGTCTGCCCTGGGGCACATGCTGACACCCCAACCGGAACCATGGAACACCCAAGGCACACACAGGCACTGTCACGTCCCCCTAGGCCGTCGCGATACCATCTCGATGGGGAAGGGCACCACGACAGCAACCCTGTCGTGATAGGGAAAACGCATCACAACAGATCACGTCGAACCGCGACGCCATCGTGTCGGGCCAATGCGTCGCAACACGACCGCGCCCTCTGGTGTCACGACGCCACAACGGTCCGCAACACAAGAAGAAGGGCAGACCCGAGGGATGCTCCATCCCGGGACCACCCACACACCACACACATACCACACAGGGGAGGGGAGCATGGAGAAGCTATCTAAACTAATTGATAGTACGAGAAGCTCCCAATCCCCCCGGATCGAGAAGAGTACAAGCAATCCCTACCTTAAATGAGAAACGAACCAAATAGGGCCCTTCACGTCGGATTGGCCAACCTCCTCCTCGCTCCACGCAAGCTCCACGACACCACGGCAACCACGCACGACCCCTCCTTCTCTCGCCTGAAACGCACAAGGGAAGAGAGGGAGGCAGAGCGCCACCGGAGGGGGGGGATAGAGAGAGGAAAGAGGGAAAAGGGAAAAGGGTCGCCGGCCATGGCCTTAACCTTCGCGCACCCAGACGCGACGGCGACGCGTCGCGTTAAGGACCTTAACGCGACGAGTCAACGCACTACGACAAGAACGCGTCCCCCAGGGATGCTGCGACAACCTGACATTCGTACTGACACACCTGCCACGCCTGACAGGTGTCAGATGACCAAGCGACGGACACTGTCGCGACCCATTGACCGAGCGCTACACGAACATGCGATGGGAAAGCCGGGCGCGACAAGAAAACGACGCACAAAGCTGGTCACCAAAGGATGACTGTCGCATCAGACACCACGACTCGACAATAACGTGTCGCCCATCCCGAACGCTTTAGTGGCCAGTCATCCAAGACCACCACGAACGGAATCCGGAGCCGGGTCTTACAAGTAATGAAGGATCTTCTCTTTCAATTTGTTCGCCAGTAGGGCTAAGGTCCAGCACCAACCACTGCCACTTAGCTTGAAGCACAGTACCAGTCAGATCAGCAGCCTGAGCAGTAGTTAGAGCAGCCTTTAGAACAACAAGCAATGTAGCTAGAGAAGCAGATAGATCAGCCAGCTATGGAGCCAGAAAAATTTTCAGATCAACCTATTGAAAAGCAACAACAACAACCTCAGTCAGAGCAGCCTTCTGAGCAGTTAGAACAGGAATCAGTGGAACCAGATGTGCAGCCAACAGAGCAGTCCTCACAGGCAGGAGAGGCTCAGCCTAGGGTTCGTACCTTCAAAAGAGAGAGTCAGGAGGAAGTTAGTAAAATCTGGTTATGTTGTCTTTCCTTCTCTGAACCTACACCCTTACCTCCAGTTTCCTCTAATCCTCCTCCCCATCTACTTCCCAGCCAGAGTAATAGCCTCCCTCTCCACCAGTCACTCATTTGCCTCATTTCCTATGGTGTATACCTACACTCCACATACTATAAATACCCAACTCTTCACACCTTTACTCCTCACTTTTTCTCATCTCTTCTACCTCATCTACTCCTTCTTCTGCTCATCCTATTCACCCTCTTGCTCAAATATGCCCAGTGTGGTACTTACATCTCAGTGGGGCAGAAGAGGAAAATTAAACCTAGCACCTTACTTCCTCCCTTTTGGTATGCTTTTATTTTATCATTCTAAGCGCAATTTGCTCTTTTTCAAGAATTTTTGCAAATTGAGGATTGCCCAACCCTCTTGATTAAAACCCAAGAAGTTCCTCTAGAAGCTTTAAATCTCATCACTCAGAAATGCCACAGTCTTTCTCCTGGGATATTTCTATCTATTTACCGTGGAGAAGCAGTGAAGTCCACAAGAGGCTAGAACCAGGAATAGCTTATTGAATGTTTCCTTTCATTTGGATCTTAGATCCTTGATCTTTTTGGGAACTTAATAAAAGAGCAGCAAGCTAGTTTTTAGCAAGATGAAGAAATTTAATGATGACAGATTCAATTAAATCTAGTTGAAGTCAGTAGGGGTCAATAGGCTATGTTACTTAGAGGATAAAGGGCTATCACTCCATCCATGACCATTGGATTACCCTTAGGTCTATACCTCAGTCTAATAGGTGTTGTATCATCCATAAAAACTTTTGCTCAAGTAGTCTTCAATAGGCACATCAGGCTAGCAGTCGGTTCAAAATCAAGTACAACATAAGTTTATCCTTTCATCGATTTGCCCTATTGAATGCCCCAAAGAATCATATCTCTCAAAGATTTCCAGCACAGTTTTAACCGAGTCTGAGATCTGATAGAAGAGCCAGTGGTAAAGTTGCTATCTTGAAGAGGCTAAAGAGTGCAAAAAGTAGAAACTATCTCCCTATTCGTATTTAATAAGAGTTATGATGCCCTTTGCAAGTCTTCCTCTCTGAAATGGACAAAGAGATACCTTTACTACAAGGCCAAGGCAGTAGCCCAATCTCAAGGTCTTCAGTGGAATATCACAGTTCATAATTTTTTGCATAAGGCTGCTAGTAGAAGTTCATTCCCCTTAGGTAAACTCTGCTTGGTGATGCCTTTCACAGGAGAATTCTTGTATCATCACCGGCATCTTAGGTCCTATAGGAAAATTCTCTCTGTAGGACCCTCCTATAATATGGATAGTTTTAAAATTTTCTCATGTATTCCCTGAAAATGAGAAGAAGCTGTGGGATCTTCTTCGACCTTTCTTTGATCAAGTCCGACATTCTCTCTATCTCCCTCAATCTTTTTGAAATTTGTACAAATGCTTCTCAGTTATTAATATATACATGTTCCTCCTTATCTCTATGACTTTCTTCCTCTTTTTATTTATAACCTTTCTGTTAATGCCACAAAGGGGGAGGAGAGAACGATAATAGAACAGATAGGAGAACAACAAACAAAATCAAATGATTAATTAAACACCAATTAGTTTACACTGTCTATATAAAAGATTGTTTTTTGTCATTAACAAAAAGGAGGAGAATTGTTGGACATTTATTTCTTACAAATGCTTGATTATTATTTTGCTTATGACAAAATCTTTTAGTTAATTTCTAAAAAAATTTATTTAATTATACCACACTTTATTTTGTATGAAAATAAATGTGTTAAAGTAAAGGCATACATGTATTATACTATATAACCTTTACAGTCAACTGGTGTCGACACACTATCAACTTTCTTTAAGAAAATTTTCTAAGTACACAATGTATACATATATATATATATATCATACTGACTCCGACTCACAAGAAGTCGAAGTGTTGTACTGATTGCTGAATAAATTGGTACCACTATGACTCCTAAGAATCGAGTGGGCTTTCGATTGTTGAACAATTGGCATTACTCCGACTCTCAAAAAGTCGAAGTCAATTGCCCTACTCCGACTCTCAAACAGTCGAAGTTAGATACTGATTGTTGAATAAACTGAAGACTCACTCCGACTCTTGATAAGTCAAAGTCTAATATCGATTATTTCTATCGTTACTGATAGACATATATGATGATGTTGATTCTACTCCGATTTCTCTATAGTCGAAGTCTATAGTCGAAGTACATATCGATTACCTTAGAACATCGATTGTCTTAACATAGATTGTGTTTCCTAGAACATCGATTGGTTATATATCGATTGTCTAAAATATCGATTGTCTGAAATATCGATTGCTATGTTTCATATAGATTGTATGTATCGATTCTATTTTTCATATCGATTGCTTATGTTTCATATTGTTCATATCGATTGTCTGTATCGATTATCTCTTTCATATCAATTGTTTGTATCAATTGTCTGTATCGATTGTTTCTCACTCTAACTTCTAGACAATCAAAGTCTATCCATAGTCGAAGCATGATACCTGCTCCAACTTGATACAGTCAAAGTATGTTTACTATTGGAGAAGTATACTCGACTCTTCAAAAGTCAAAGTATGATATCATCTGTTAGACTACTATAGTAGTACTCCGACTCTTTGAAAGTTGAAGTATAATATCAACTTCTATGATCAACTATACTTAGATGTTTTTAAGTATCTATTATTATTTTTACAGAACTGTTAATGTATTATTAGTGCGATTAATGTTTTAATTCTTATGAATTATTCAATGAACTACAGATGAACATATGATGTCTCTGTCACATTCTCTTTGTTATTTGTATGATAATTTATCTAATGTGCTTTGTCTCTGTGACATTCTCTTTGCTATGTACGAGAATTTATCCAATGTCCTTTGTACTTTTCTATTATTTTGTTTAATGCTTCATGTCATTCCTATATATCAGTTTCATAGTTTATCTTTTCAGAATGTTGCATGTCCTCCAAAGACACGTGTTAGCATGCTTCAGAATATCTAGTTTCTAGATTTTAAGGAAAAGTTCCTTGAAGGTACTACGCGCCAAGCAGGTGTTCATTCCTCTTGAATGCTCACCTAACCATGTACTATTTAAAGGACAGACTGTTTGTCTGTCAGGAATTGATAGATATCTGTTAGAAACTATATGTCCCTTACCTTCTTATATTATTGTCTATCTCACAACACTAACCTGAGAAAAGGGAAGACATGGTATGGTGCTTGCAGAAAATCAGGAAAAACTTATCTGAAGAAGAGCCTTGCAGGTATCTCTATAGCCTAAAGCCGTTGAGACTCAAAAGATAGAAGATATGTGCTTTGATGATCTGATGAGGACATCTCAGCAGTCTCAAGTTTCAAGACCCAATGTTCAAAATTCAAACGGCTATTTTATTTTTAAACGACCACTTTCAAATGGGAAGCTGAATTTTTTTAAGACTATATATGAAGTTGAAGTTTGAATTACATGGCATCCATCATTACAATACACATAGAGTGAATATACATGACCACATTCAACACTCAGTAAGGAAAGAGAGAAGAGCTCAAGATCTGCAGAGAACCTGCTGCTTCAAGCTCTGACTTTCAAGCTCTCTTGCATTCAAAAGTTTTTCTCTTTGGGTGGCATTATGCTATTCTATATTTTATTTTCAGTCCACCCTCTTAAAATCAGAAAGAGTCAGAGCTTCCATTCATACTTGTATCTCTTTCTGATCTTCGGTGTTTGCTCATCATTCTAAGTAGACACACTGTGTTTATTTATGTGTAAGAAATCAACAGGGGGTTTGTTCCTTGTAGTGCCCTTCTGTAAAGGAAGACCTGCGGGTGTAGGTGGTTGTAATACCCCTCTGTGAAGGGAGACTTTTTTTTTTTTTTAACGAAAAGGGTCCTCAGGAACAGCGACTGGGAGAGTGCACCCTACTCCAGGGGAGTAGAATGTTCCCACTCCACCAGTGCCACCTGGGCCTAATATTAATATAATGAAAGAGATAATACATAAGCGAAGGGGCATACCCCAGCTAAACTGGCCTTAGACAAGGAAGTCCAGACCGGTCCAGAGTGAGAGGACCTTTACACTCACGAGGCAAAGACATAGACGAAAAGAAAACAATTCCTAAGAATCTTACAACCCAAGTTGGCCAAAGCATCAGCTACTTGGTTAGTTTCTCTATAAACGTGAACCACCTTGACTGTAGAGGTACGGATATAAGTCATGAGCTTCACGCCACCACCGTATGCAATCCCAAGAAGGAGAAATACCGGTGCTTATGGAGCTAACAAGAGAAGCCGAATCAGACTGGATAAAGGACAGCGGTAGGTCATATTCAGTAGCCAACCGAATACCATCACACAGGGACGCACCTCAGTGACCAGGCTACCTCCCGTGCCATAGTAGTAAGCAAACGCCAAAAGAAGATTATCCGAGCTATCTCTAATACACCCGCCACCACCGCAAAGGCCAGGGTTACCCTTACTAGCGCCATCAATGTTCAAGAGCAGACAGAGTCAGGTGGGATCCACCTGACAAGCTTGAACAACGTCACTTTAATAGTAGGTGAGAAACCAAAGGAACGAAGATCTGCAATGCAGTTTCCAGGCGTGAAGTTTTTACAGGTCACTGAAGCAAGGGACGCAGAAACCATGAAGCGAATATTGTGGACAATGCTTTAGACATAACTCTGCTTTCCTTAAAATCGCATAGAGCAGCGAGCACGCCAGATTTCCCAGATGACCATCATGGACCACATACAGTAGACAAACCATGGGGGGTGGACAAGTTACAGTGTCGCATCAGATGCCACAGGCGTGAAGTAATATTGTCATAACTAGATGAGTTAACTTCCAAAATAGGGGCAGCCAGTTCCAGAGATTGTTCGCCAACTCACTAGAGATGAACAAGTGATTCAGATCTTCAGATCGAGGATTACGACAACAAGAACACCGTGAAGCCAGGGCAATACCCTGATCCGAGATGAGGGAGTCCACAGGAATAGCTCGATATAAAATCTTCCAACAGAAAAGGGAAGCACGCTGGTAGAAGGAGTGATGCCACAAGCGTACCATGGGTTTTCTAAGCACCCCATGTTGCTTGGGAGCAAGTGGGTTGTAATACCTCTCAGGTTGAGAGAAGGCAAAGTGTTCTTGGCAATTTAGTGAAATATCAAGGGGTACTTGGAAAGTGGATGTAGGACTCTTGATTGATAGGAGGTCCGAACCAGGATAAATCTCTGTGCACTTTGTGTGATTAATTATGCCAAGTTCTTCACTTGTTTCACACACATTACACTATGTACTAATGATATTATCTAGTGTTATATTTTTCAATAAGTTTTTAAAGTGCAAGAAGTCATATTCACCCCCCTCTAGGACATCTAAAGCTCCATCCCTATCCAACACTTCAATGGGTAGGGCAAGAACAGGAGCCATAGTTAAGCATTCCTTCAAAGCGCAAAAACTCTTCTCATAATCATCTACCCAAAATATGGATTCTCCTTCCTAGTCTATTTAGTTAGAGGTATGACAATTTTGGAGAAGTCCTTAATAAGTCTTTTGTAGTAACTTGCCAATCCCAGAAAACTTCTTATTTCAGATGTAAGACCCGGCTTCCCGGCTTTCCGTCTGGTGTCTTGATGACTGGCCACTAACGCTCCAGGCTTGGAGACGCATTAGTGTCACGCCGTGGGAGCATGACGCGATAGTCATCCATGTCGCGGCGGAGTGTGTGCGTCGCATTCTTGTCGCACCCAGCTTCTCTGTTGCGTCTTCGTGTCGCGACCAGTCAACGGTCATGACTGCTTTCTATCCTTTCGGTCGTCTGACGCCTGTTAGGGTGGTAGGTGTGTCAGTTCGACTGTCGGGTTGTTTGTCGCAGGTCCCTGGGCACGCGTTCTGGTCGCGTCCCGTTGAATCATCGCGTTAAGGTCTTAACGCGAGGGCAATCCGTCGTGTCTTAGGTGCCGGAGGCTAAAAGCCTTGGTCAGCTACCTTTTCCCCCTTTTATCTTCTCTCCTCTCTTCCCTTTCCCCTCTTCTCCGGCGATGGGGTGGTTCCCCTCCGGTGATCGGGGCGTGGTGGTACCGACGGGCTCGTGGCGGAGCGGCGTCGTGAGCGAGGAGGAGGTGTCATGCTGACGTGAAGGGCCCTATTGGGTTTGTTCTTCGTGAAAGGTAGGGATTGCTTGAACCCTTCTCGACCTGGGTGGATCGGGAGCCCCTCGGGGTTTATAGATATTGTTTACTGCTGTCCCCATGCTCCCCACCCCCGTGTGGAATGTTTGTAGCTCGTGGGCGGCCCGGGATCGAGGATCCCGTCGCTCTGCCTCTCTGCTGATATCGTGACGGCTCAACGCGTCGCGACATGAAGAGGCGTCGGCCCAGTCGGGTGCGACCTTATTGCGACGCGGTTGGCGGTCGCGATAAGGGTCACTTTCGCAAAGTGCTTTCCAGTCGCGATAGGGTTTCTATCACGATGCGTTGCCCCGTCACAACAGGGTGGCTGTCGCGGTGCCCTTTCCCGTTGTGACGGCTTTGGGGGTCATGATAGTACCTGTGTTGTCTTGGGTGCTTCTGTGGGCCATTTGTGTATCGGTGTGTGCCCCAGGGCAGGCTTTGCCCTTAGGACCTTCTGGTAGGGAACGCGGAAGGTTACCTCCCTATGTTCAGCGACCAAAGGTGACACCTTCGTGGCCGTGTCCTGGAAGTGGTGCTAGGAGGGTCGCGTCTGTCTAATAATCGATTGACTGGAGGTCAATCAATTATTAGCAGAGCGACGGGTTCCCATGCTGTCTGGTGGTGTTCCGAGGTTCTAGCCGTTCGTGCATGCCTTGGTTGGTCGACGACCCTTTTGAGGGTCCATGCGTGCCTCTCGCTTGCTGGGCTTGTCGTGTGTTACAAGCCAACAGTTCGGTGTGGTTCCCGTTGTGCTTGCCTTGTCTTTTTCGCCCGGTGCTTGCACTTGAGGGCCTATCCTGTTCAGTGGTTGTCCCCGTTGCCTGGGACCCCCGTCCTCGGAGCCTTTTGAGGGAGTACTCCGGGCTACGAGCGTGCTCGAGTTGGCAGCCGACAAGGCGGACTCTGGAGCTGAGGGGAAAACGAGGTTTGGATAGTGGCACTGAGTTGTTTCTAGAGCTCTCTTGGTTAGGCCTGGGACACTGAGGATGGCCGGAGTTCTACCCGTGCAGGCTAGCCAGTCCCTTGTCTCACTGCCTCGCTCTACGTTGGTTCTGGAGCCACGTAGGGAGGTCAGGCGTGAGGCCGTAGCTTGGCCAGGCTGCGGTGTTGCATGCGTTGGTGTGCTTTTGTGGCAGCTCTGTCTCACCCTTCATGGGGGCGGAGGCAGAAGCTAGGCAAGCGAGCAGAGCGTGTGGACTATGGGTCCCCCTCTTGGCTTCTAGCGGCAGTGGCTTGGTTGTTGTTGTTGTGACGATGCTTCCTCACGTTGTTTCTAAGTGTTATCCATTGCCCTAGTTTGCATGGTGGTCATAGCCTGGTTGTGCCTAGTTACCGGGGTGTCGTTGGTCCGGCCTTGTGCGGACCCATGCTTCTGGTGGTTTCTTCTTCAGTGTTCTCTCGGTTCCGCGGTCCCGTTTAGGTGACAGTCCGTGTTGGCACTAGCGTATGTGGTTCCTGATCTCGCAGTGTGTCCGAGGTTCGGGTGGTTCTGCTTGTGGGCCCTCAACCTTGTGGAGGTCTGAGGTGGTCGTGCTTGTGGTGAGACGTCGTTCTCACCTGGTTGTGGCGTGGTCTCGGCGGGTGTGCCGAGGGTTGCTTCCGCTCGTGTCCGACTCCGTTGGTTTTTCTGCTGGAGTCGTGTGTGTGTCACGACTTTGGTTGGTGGTCGTGGCATTGCCCTGTTCTCTTCCGCTGCTTAGTAGTACCCTGTTGTAGTGTTCCTCACTTACAGCTTTCTTGTGTTGTCTTCCTATTTTTGGAGTTCCTGCTACTCTGGCCGGTGAGGGGACTAGTAATCCCTATTGGGCCTTATTCGCGAGGCTCACCCCCCCCCCCCCCCTTTACTTCCATCAACTAGGGGCTCGTCGTCACGGGAGCTCGGTGTCGGAAGGGTTTTTGGAGGCGGCTGTGGCGCCATGTGTTGTCAGCAGTATTGAGAGCGAGTGTGTGAGCTCTTGTACCTGAGTGAGTAGAGAGTTGTGCTTTGCAAGTCCTCGGGGTATGCCCCTTAAGGACTGCACCTTTCTTCTTGTACCTGTGCTTTTGCTGGGACACATTGTACAGACCTTTGTATATTGTACATTGTTATAGTTATTTAAATTCAGTACATTTCTCACTAGACTATTCTTCTAAACCTTTCGAATCTTCAGATTCGTGGGTGGCGACGTGAACTCGGGGTCCCTGGCGGGGCTCGGGAGGTCGGGTCATTATAGTTGGTATCAGAGCGGGTGTCTACTGAGATTTGTAAGGAAGTAATAACTATAGCTGTCCCAAAGAACGGTACTAGTACGCTGCTGACACGTCTGACGAGTGTTAGGCTTGTGCTTTCAATTGTTTGTGGGGTGCGGCTTCCCTGCAAGATTCATGTAAGGCCCTTGATTTTCATCTTGGGGTGATTTCTTATTTATGTATAAATGTATGCCATTGATGTATAAATTCTATTGTGCATAGTACTATTGTTACATTGTGAATAACTATTATTTAATGTATGCATTGTAGATTATAGATATATATATATATATTATAGATATATATATATATCATGTGGTGTTACATAAATTTTCTGCAGTTTTAAGTTCTGTGCAGACGACCTGTTGGCGTCAACATGGGTGACGTTCATGGTGAGTCAGCGGCCACATCGATGGACGCGAACTCCACATTGGGGGCCAGTGATGGTTGACGTCAAGGTCCCAGATATGTTGCGATTTCAGATCCGAAAACGCCCCGAAATCTTCGCCTCTTGTTTAGGAAACCGATTCCCAACGGTAACCTAGCCTAACCTTATGCGTATCCGACCCCCAGCCCTTATATTGTCCAGTTTTCAGCCAAGTCTGTCCCTTTGACTCTTGGGTCAAAACCTAGACTTTCTATGTGAAAACTTGTTTTGGAACTCTTCGATCCAGCTACTGGAGGCTTCAACCGGCGATCTGCATCGAATGGAGAGGACTCTGAACATCCGGGAACGACTTCCCCACGCTGGTGGTGCAGTGAAGATCAACAAGGAACCCGGATAAAGAAGAGATTTGAAGGCTCTTGGCTAAGGCGAGGAGAGCATCTTCAACTCAAAACATCGATTGGGGATTTTATCCAAGGCAGGTACCACATGTACATCATTCCTACATGTGTCTAGTAAGTCCTAGAAATTTTCTGGATTTTATTTCGAGTCCTGGAACCCCAATTTCACCAAGTTTCTACGTTCAGTCTGTGTTTTGCACAGACAGGAACTTAACGGCAGGATCCCTTGCGTTAAGATCTGAGTTGGCAGCACACTATGTTGCCGTTAACATGAGTAAACGACCATACCATTGTCGTTGAGTTCTTCCGGCAAGAACAGTGGACTGTCTGCCTTTATAAGATTTTTTTTGGATTTCTGTGCATGAGGATATATGGTAAATTTTATATGTTATGTAATATGTGTAGTGGAGCATGTTGTGTAATTTCTACGAAATTTGTTTAGTGTATTATTTATTAAATTTTTGAAATACATGTTAAACAGATTCTGAATATTGTAAATTACTGTTTATGTTATCCTTGTGGGATTTAAGTGACAGAAATTTTCCGTAGTGCTTAAATCGATGTCAGAGCATGTTGTTAAAATTGGGAATTTTCTGATGATGTGTAAATTTTTAGATTTTTTGAACTGAAAAATAGTGAGCATGCTTAATCAGTGCAGAAGTTCCATTAAACGATATGGAAATAGTTAATATCTAGAATTGGCACAGGATTAGAACTGTCAGTATACATGTATATAATAAATTGTGAATCGAACAATGAAAATCCATGTTAATTTGGTTATTTAGTGTTATGTGATTTCACTGTTAGAATTCATAATTAGTGTGTAATTGAGAAAAATGTGAAAATTTATATGCATGATGGTCAAACTGTAATAGGTGTTTGGTTAATTTTTGTACTTAAATGATGATAGTAGCTATATATGTACATTTTGTGTGCAATGTTGATAAATAAACGCACGTTAATATGATTAGTGTTAAAATCTGCTAATTTCAACATGATTAGACTTGTTGAATCCGATAATACTGAGAACAGTATTACCATGGTAGTTAACACTGAAGTATGTAAATGTGTGAGCATGTATTGGATGTGTTAAAATTTGCATTAAGCGTGTGTTAAATTTAGACAAATGTGTAAATGTGCCAAGGGTGACACTGCTACCTTAGAGGGCTGTGGAACTGTACTGTGGTAAAGTCCCCACTGGAAGGTTCATAGTGTGTGATGTCCCACGGGCATTGGGATTAAATCCTGGAGGCGAACAAGTATCGCTGGTTAGGGTGGAGAGTACTTCTCCCGGTTCTGTGCAGTAACTAAGATTTATCACTGTAATGCCTAGGTGATAGATATGTGATGTGATTAGTGTGTGTCCTTCTAAAAGGTGGTTTGGGCTATGTGTCACGACATTTAATAAATGTGAACCTATGTTTAAGTGAAAGTGAAGGTGTAAATTGTGAAATTGTAAGAGATCATGTGTTAATATGAATTCTGTGACAGCATGTAAATTGATAATTCTTAAATGATTATAATACGTACATAGCAAAACAGCAACCTTTTCATGAGTATAAATGTGTTATCCATGTCAAAATGATTATAGAATCCATGTTTAAATTGACTAATGTTTAACTTGTAAGTGTGTGAATGTGGTTAAATGAGCTAGTTTAATATATGTAAAAGTGTGTAGAAAGCATGTGATAGGCTTTAAGTTATTGAAATTTTGTATAAGTCAATTTCCATGTGTAACATGTGTAGACATCATGTTTAGGATTTTTACCGAATTAATTGTTAAATCATGTTTATATGATATTGTGTAGTATGAAAATGTGAAGGTTATGTGATGCATGTAAGTTTAGTGTGTATGTTGTTACTTGTTGAGTTCATTGGAACTCACTCTTGCTTCGGCATACAGGTACAGAGATTTCTACTTCTTCCGAGGAGATCGTTAGGAGCGACTCGGAGTGGGAGTAGGAGACCTTGTTTGGACTTGGTGTTGTACTTTATTTTTCATATATGTAATAAGAGTAGACTTGCTTACCTTTGGGATTGTGTACTTATTAGTGGAAAGTTGTGGACAATGTATTTATTTCATTTCTCAGTATGAAAAGTTTAGATTTCTTTCTTCTATATATATGGACTTCGAATAGAATGTGGATGATGGAATAAGAAGTTACTCTTGGCTATTTGTTTTCCACTGTTATGTGAATGTATTTACGTATATTTCAGCTTATCGTATAACTGTTGGTAAATGTCCACTGTAGCGGCGTTCATTATGTTGATGGGGTTGGGTAAACCGTACCGGTATAAAGAGGGTCGTATAGAGATTGGTATCAGAGCATCAGGCTGAAATTGTACAAAATATGACATACCATCATCTTCATTGTATGCTAAGTCTGTGGGATTGTCCACTATATAAGTAAATAGATAGAAATTAGATAGTCTAGTTCTAAATTGTGATTAAATCATTTGCAAGATATGGCTTCACGTGGTATGCGTGTGGTGTTCCTTCTCGTGAGGGTGAGCAGAGGAGAGATGAACCTCGGCGTGAGGATCAGGGTGAGCAGCAGGCCCCAGAACCCCAGGGTCCTGTGCATCCCCACTGCCACCAGTAGATTATGGAATGTTCATGCAGGGTTTAGTGCAGGCCATGCAGACGCAGGCCCATACTCAGGCTGCACTCCAGGATCAGCTGGAGGCTCAAGTTAGAATAATAAGATAAAGTAGTCTATTTTATAAATGCATGTTTGTTAGGTTGTATGTGTTGATTATGATGTTGGTTGTAGCAGGCTCAGCGCCAGTTCCCCAGGCTCAGGACCATGTGGGACCCTCCATCATGGAACGGTTCAAGAGGATGTCACCACCTTCTTTTAATGAGGAGAGCGACTCGTTACTTGCTGAGGGCTGGATGAGGGAGATCGAAAAGATCTTCCGGGCTATTAGGTGCGCTGAGGATGACAAGGTCACTTAGCCACCTATATGCTACATGTATGTGTAATTTAATTCGGTGGTTATTTCTTTAAGTATAGATTTTGGGTTAGTCCTTATGGATGGTTTTGGCAGGAGCGAGCCGACGTGTGGTGGTCCTCATTGTTACGTACTCGGTTCGAGGATGGTGCTGTAGAGGTTCGCTGGGATGAGTTCGTGAGGCTCTTCCGAGCCAAATTTGTTCTGGAGCACATCCAGGACAATATGGAATAGGAGTTCCTTTTGTTGACTCAGGGCTCCATGACCATACTGAAGTACGAGGCCAGGTTTTCAGAATTATCAAAGTATGCCCCTCATATAGTAGCTGATGAGCGCAGGAAGGCGAAGAAGTTCGTGATGGGTCAGAGACCATCACTGAGAATGAGGTTGGTGCCTTTCGACCATTGTACCCTCGAGCAAGCACTCAGCGCAGCATGTCGACAGGAGGAGAGATGGAGCAGTACCTGGAGGAGAAGAAGGCTTCTCAAAAGAGGACGGAAGCTCCATTTCAGAGGCAAGAGAGAAAGAAGCGACTTTTCAGTCACCGCAGCGTCCCGTGGCATCGGGAAGCAGTCAGGTACCTTCTCAACGTTCCCCTAATGGTAAGAAGGAGTGTCCTTATTGCGGGAGGGCACATGGTGCTACGGAATGTTGGAAGTTGGTGGGGAAGTGCTTGAAGTGGGGAGCAACGAGCATAGGATTAAGGATTGTCCCAGACTATAGTAGGGAGGTCAGCGTGGAGTGGCACCAGCCCCAGCAGCAGCAGCAGTAGCGCCAGCGATAGGACGACCAGGGAGAACTCGAGCCCCAGCTCAAGTGTTTGTGTTAGCTCGTGAGGACGCCGAGCAGGCGGATCATGTCACTGAAGGTACAGTTTTGTTCATAGGTGTGCATGCTCGGGTTTTGTTCGATACGGGTGCTACTCACTTGTTAATTCCGAGCGTTTTGCTAGGCAGTAGCTTTAGAGTCAGGGATGGAGTCTGAGGATTTAGAGGTCCCTTTGTCTGTGCACACACCTGCGGGCATAGTATCGACTATGAAGTGTATTCCGTCTTTATCGGTGTGCATTGAGGATAGAGTCCTAGAAGGGTGTTTCTTCTTGCTAGAGATGAAGGACTACGATGCTATTCTTGGTCTGGATTGGCTAGAGGAGCACTATGCGTTAGTAGATTGGTCGTGGAAAGAAGATCGTTTTCCGCATTCCTGGTGAAGATGAATTTTCTCATCCTTTGCTAAGGAACATGGCAGGGAAGTTTGTCATCTCTGCCATGAGGGCGATGAGAATGGTGAACAAGGGTTGTGACGCTTTTCTTGCTAGCGTGGTATTAGTACCAAGGCTGATGAGTCACTTACTCTTGCGGAGATCGATGTAGTGCGGGAGTTTCCAGATGTTTTCCTGATGATTTATCTTGATTGCCTCCGGCTAGGGAGATAGAGTTCACTCTAGAGTTGCTTCCAGGCACCTCTCCTATCTCAATGGCCCCTTATCGGATGGCACCTGCGGAATTAGCTGAGCTAAGAAAGCAGTTGCAGGATTTGTTAGATAAGGGATTTATTCGTCCCAGCGTTTCCCCTTGGGGCACACCTGTCTTATTCGTGAAGAAGAAGGATGGGTCACTTAGGTTATGCATTGATTATAGAAAGCTAAACCAAGTGACGGTAAAGAATAGGTATCCCTTACCTCGGATTGATGATCTGTTTGACCAACTGCAAGATGCATCAGTCTTTTCTAAGATTGATTTGCGGTCTGGTTATCATCAGTTGAGGATTAGGGGTGAGGATGTGTCCAAGACGGCCTTTAGAACCCGTTATGGACATTATGAGTTTTTGGTCCTTCCTTTTGGTCTGACCAACGCCCCGGCAGCGTTCATGGATCTCATGAACAGGGTGTTTAGACCTTACCTAGATAGTTTTGTGGTGGTTTTCATTGACGACATGTGGTCTATTCTCCGGATGAGGCCACACACCGTCAGCATTTGAGGGTAGTGTTAGAGTTCTCCGTGAGTACAAGCTGTATGCAAAATTCAGCAAGTGCGATTTTTGGATGCGCGAGGTTCATTTCCTTGGGCATGTTATCTCGGTGCTGGTGTAGAAGTGGATCCAGCGAAAGTCCAGGCTGTTATGGATTGAGAGATTCCCAAGACTCCTTTGAAGATTCGGAGTTTTCTTGGTTTGGCTGGTTATTATTGGCGATTCATTGAGGGATTTTCATCCATCGCCGCCCCATTGACTCAGTGACCAGGAAGGGAGTGAAGTTTATTTGGTCCGAGGAGTGTGAGAGTAGTTTTCAGTTATTGAAGACTAAACTCACTTCGGCTCCTGTGTTAGTTTTGTCGAGCAGTGCAGAGGGTTTTGCTATCTACACTGATGCATCTCAGATTGGCCTGGTTGTGTATTGATGCAGCAAGGAAGGGTAGTAGCGTATGCTTCTCGTCAATTGAAGGAGCATGAGCGAAACTACCCAACTCATGATTTGGAACTTGCGGCAGTGGTGCATGCACTGAAGATCTGGAGGCACTATCTTTATGGTGTCAGATTTGAGGTGTTCACTGACCACAAGAGCCTAAAGTATCTTTTCTCCCAAAAGGAATTAAACCTTAGGCAGAGAAGATGGATTGAGTTCCTAAAGGACTATGACTTCGACCTCCAGTATCATCCTGGAAAGGCGAATGTCGTAGCGGATGCCCTTAGTAGGAAGAGTCGTCTCTCCAGCAGGATTGGAAGATGTTGGAGGATGCAGCGTGTGCGATGACTGAGTTAGAGTCATCATTGTGCCAGGCTTTTGTAGCTCAGTTGTCCATTAGGTCTTCGGTGTTGGATGAGGTGATCGAGCAACAAAAAGTCGACCCTAAACTCCAAGAGTTAGTCGGACAGGTGGACATTGCTCGTGATTAGGATGGCTGGATTAGATTCCATGACCGTGTTTGTGTTCAAGACATCGTGGATGTTCGTGAGCAGGTTTTAGCAGAAGCCCCTAGGTCTAGATTATCTATTCATCGGGTAACACTAAGATGTACCAGGATTTGAAGAGATCTTTTGGTGGTCTGGTATGAAGAAAGATTGTAGCAGAGTATGTGTCTAGATGTCTAGTGTGCCAGCAAGTGAAGGCCAAGCGGCAGCGACCATCTAGGCTTATGCAGAAGATGGAGATTCCAGTATGGAAGGGGGAAGCTATCACTATGGATTTCGTTACGGGTTTGCCTCGATCTAGACGGGGTAATGATCGATTGGGTAGTGTAGATAGATTCTCGAAGACTGCGCATTTCTTGCCCATGAAGAAGAAGCAAGTCAAGTCGAGAGTTTAGATAGTTGATTAGTAGCATTATTAGATTGCATGGTGTCCCGAAGTCGATCATTTCGGATCGAGATCTGAGATTTACTTCGAGATGATGGAAGGGTCTTCAAGATGCGTTAGGTTCGGAGCTGAAGCTTAGTTCGGCTTTTCATCCCCAGATAGATGGACAGTCCGAGAGGACTATCCAGACGCTCGAGGAATGTTGAGGGCGTGTGTTCTGGATTGGAAGGATGTGGGAGCGCCATTTACCTCTTGTGGAGTTGTATAACAACCGTTTTCATGCGAGTATTGGTATGGCTCCATTTGAGGCGTTGTATGGTAGGCCTTGCAGATCACCTTTATGTTGGGAGGAGACTGGTGATGGGCAGCTGATTGGTCCGGGTTAGTTCAGGAGACTTCGGATAAGGTCCAACTAATTAGGAAGAGGCTTGTTGCGGCACAGGATAGGCAGAGGATCGCAGAAGAGTTATGTCGACAATAGAGGAAGGATTTGGAGTTCGAGGTAGGCGAGCATGTTTTTAAAGATTTCGCCTACTCGTGGTGTAGTTAGATTTGGCAGGCATGGTAAGTTAAGTCCAAGATTCATTGGCCCGTATGAGATTCTCAGACGATTGGGCAACGTGGCGTATGAGCTAGCTTTACCCCCAGCGTTAGCTAGTGTTCATCCTGTTTTCCACGTATCTATGCTCAGGAGGAATGTTAGAGATCATCTCATATTATTAGTCACGAGCAAGTAGAGATCCAGCTAGATCTTTCTTATGTGGAGCAACCAGTAGATTCTTGACCGGAAGGTTCAAACCTCCGGAACAAGAGCATTGCATCGTGAAAGTCTTATGCGTAACCTCTCGCGAGAGAGGAGGCTACTTGGGAGCTTGAGGATGCAATGAAAAGAAATATCCGCAATTGTTGAGTAGCGTCAATCTAACTTCGGGGACGAAGTTTCTTTAAGGGGGAGGGGTGTAAGGCATCTTGGGGTGATTCTTATGTATGTAAATGTATGCCATGATGTATAAAAATTCTATTGTGCATAGTACTTACTTGTTTACATTGAATGAATAAGTATTATTTTAATGTATGCATTGTAGATTAAGCTATATATATATATCATGTGTGGTGTACATAAATTTTTCTGCAGTTTTAAGTTCTGTGCAGAAGACCTGTTGGCGTCAACATGGGTTGACGTTCATGGTGAGTCAAGTGGCCCAATCGATGGACGCTAACTCCACATTGGCGGCCAGTGATGTGACGTCAAGTCCCAGATCTTGTTGCGATTTCAGATCCAGAAACGCCCCCGAAATCTTCGCCTCTTGTTTAGGAAACCGATCCCCATGGTAACCTAGCCTAACCCTTATGCGTATTTGACCCCAACCCTTTATATTGTCCAGTTTTCGGCCAAGTCTGTCCTTTAGACTCTTGGGTCAAAACCTAGACTTTCTGTGCGAAAACATGTTTTGGAACTCTTCGATCCGGCTACTGGAGGCTTCAACCGGCGATCTGCATCGTCGAAGGAGAGGACTCTGAACATCCGGGAATGACTCCCCACGCTGGTGTGCAGTGAAGATCAACAAGGAACCCGGATAAAGAAGGATTTGAAGGCTCTTTGGCTAAGGCCGAGGAGAGCTTATTCAATCAAAACATCGATTGGGGATTTTATCCAAGGCAGGTACCACATCCACATCATTCCTACATGGTCTAGTAAGTCCTAGGAATTTTATGGATTTTATTTCGAGTCCTGGAACACCAATTCACCAAGTTTCATAGTTCAGTCTGTGTTTTGCACAGATAGGAACTTAACGGCAGGATCCCTTGCCATTAAGATCTGAGTTGGCGGCACACTATGTTGCCGTTAACATGAGTAAACGGCCATACTATTGTCGTGAGGGTCTTCAGGCAAGAACAGTGGGACTATCTGCCTTTATAAGCTATTTTTTTTGGATTTCTGTGCATGAGGATATATGGTAAATTTATATGTTATGTAATATGTGTAGTGGAGCATGTTGTGTAATTTCTACGAAATTTGTTTAGTGTATTATTTATTAAAAATTTTGAAATACATGTTAAACAGATTCTGAATATTGTAAATTATTGTTTATGTATCCTTGTGGGATTTAAGTGATAGAAAATTTCCGTGGTGCTTAAATCGATGTCAGAGCATGTTGTTAAAATTTGGGAATTTTGATGACTGTGTAAATTTAGATTTCTGAATTGAAAAATAGTGAGCATTCTTAATTAGTGCAGAAATTCCATTAAACGATATGGAAATAGTTAAAATCTCTAGAATTTGGCACCGGATTAAAACTGTCAGTATACATGTATATAATAAATGTGAAATCCGAACAATGAAAATCCATGTTAATTTGGTTATTTTAGTCTTATGTGTTTTCACTGTTAGAATTTTTATAATTAGCGTGTAATTCAGAAAAATGCAAAAGTTTATATGCATGATGGTTAACCTGTAATAGGTGTTTGGTTTAAAATTTTGTACTGAAATGATGACAATAGCTATAATGTAGATTTTGTGTGCAATATTGATAAATAAATGCACACGTTAATATGATTAGTGTTAAAATCTGCTAATTTCAACATGATTAGACTGTTGAATCTGATAATACTGAGAATAGTAGTACCATGTTAGTTAACACTGAAGTATGTAAATGTGTGAGCATGTATTGGATGTGTTAAAATTTGCATTAAGCGTGTGTTAAATTTAGACAAATGTGTAAATGTGCCAATGGGGGACACTGCTACCTTAGAGGACTGTGGGAACTATACTGTGGTAAAGTTCCCACAGGAAGGTTCATAGTGTGTGTTGTGATGTCCCATGGGCATTGAGATAAAATCCTGGAGACGAACAAGTACGGGTTAGGGTGGAGAGTGCTTCTCCCGGTTCTGCGCAGTCGCAGTGTAACTAAGATTTATCACTGTAATGCCTAGGTGATAGATATGTGATGGATTAGTGTGTGTCCTTCTAAAAGGTTGTTGGGGATGTGTCACGGCATTTAATAAATGTGAAACCTGTGTTTAAGTGAAAGTGAAGGTGTAAATTATGAAATTGTGTAAGAGATCATGTGTAATATGAGTTCTTGTGACACCATGTAAATTGATAATTTAATTAATGATTAAATAGGTACATAGCAAAACAGCACTTTTCATGAGTATAAATGTGTTATCCATGTGAAAATGATTATAGAATCCCGTGTTTAAATTGACTAATGTTTAACTTGAAGTGTGTGATGTGGTTAATGAGCTAGTTTAATATATGGAAAGTGTGTAGAAAGCATGTGTAGGCTTTAAGTTATTGAAAATTTGTATAAGTCAATTCCATGTGTAAATGTGTAGACATCATGTTTAGGATTTTTACTCGAAGTTAATTGTTAAATCCATGTTTATATGATATTGTGTAGTTATGAAAATGTGAAGGTTATGTGTTGCATGTAGTATAGTGTGTATGGTGTTACTTGTTGAGTTCATTTGAAACTCACTCTTGCTTCGGCGTACAGGTACAGAGATTTCTACTTCTTCCGAGGAGATCGTTAGGAGCGACTCGGAGCGGGAGTAGGAGACCTTTTGTTTGGACTTGGTGTTGTACTTTTTTCATATGTATGTAATAAGAGTAGACTTGCTCTACCTTTGGGATTGTGTACTTATTTAGTGGAAAGTTGTGGACAATGTATTTATTTCATTCTCAGTTATGAAAAGTTTATATTCTTTCTTCTAATATATGGACTTCCAATAGAATGTGGATGATGGAATAAGAAGGTCTCTTGGCTATTTATTTTCCGCTGTTATGTGAATGTATTTATGTATATTTCAGCCTATCGTAAAACTGTTGGGTAAATGTCCCACTGTAAACGGTGTTCATTATATCGATGTGGGTGTGGTATAACCGTACCGGTATAAAGAGGGTCATTAAATCGTGTGTGCGCAATTAGGTGGGGTTGCAGCTATGCGGTCGCGCGTGTGATGCTAGTGGCGAGTGTGGTCGCTGGGGTGTGTTTGTGGCATGGTGGCATGGTTGGTGCGACTCGATGGTAGTGGTCTTCCCCGTGTGAGGGGAAGGGTGCAGGCAAGTCCAGGTGCGGTGCTCCTAGTCGTTCTTTGGCGCATTTGGGGTGTGTGTGTGTCGCTACGGCTGAGAGCCTGCGTGTGGTGTGGCCTTCACCGATGTAGGGTGGTTGTTGCCTGTGAACGGTCGAAGTGTCCTTGCCTTGTTGTTGTTCCCCTGTTGTTGGGTGGGTGTGGCTGGTGTGTGTTGGTTTGTGTGTGTGGTCTCTTGTCTGTGCACTATTATGTGATGTGCTATGCTGGTCGGCGTTGTTGCTTGGGCTAAAAGCAGATGTTCTGTGTGCCATGTTGCATCGCTGGTGTTGAGCGCTGCGACACTTGCTGTGGTTGTTATCGGCCTGGTGGGCTGGGTTGTGAGCTTAGGTGAGATGCTGCCGGAGTCTTTCTCTGTGGTTTGGCGGAAGTGGAAGTGAGGTTCCCCAGAACTGTGTTATGCTTGTTCTGGTTGCTGTTGCGTTGCTCTCTAGGTTGAGGTACATCGCTTGGTTGCCCTGTGTTCTGGTGAGGTTTCCCAGAACTGTTTGTTGTTGTTCTGGTGAGGGTTTCTCTCAAGACTATTCCTGCTCGTTCTATTATTGTAGTGCTACCTCAGGGTCTGAAGTATGCTGTTGTTTTGGCTAGTGCGTTCTGGTGGGTTTTCCCAGAACGGTTGCCTTGGTGGTTTTGGTGGAGGTTCTCCTAGGACCGGCTTGCATGCTTCTGCAGTTCTGCTTACTACAGTGTTCTCTTTGATGGTCCGTGTTGTTTGGTCATTGGTGGTGTGCATTCTAGTGAAGGTCTTCCTAGGATCGCCCTTTTGTCGCTTGACTGAGGAGATCTTCCCAGGAGTGCTCTGTGTTCGTTTCGATCCACCATTGTGTTGCCCTGGTGGTTCAAAGTGTGCCGTTTGGTTGGGCTGCGTTCTGGTGAGGTTCTCCTAGGACGGATCTTGGCACTTTGGGTGAGGTTCTCCTCAAAGCTGCCTTGTGTTTGTTTTGGTCGTCGCTGCTCTCTCTCTGTTGTAGAGATGAGCATCGTTGGTTTGCCGGTTGGACTGTGTAACGTTCCGATCGTTCGGATCATCTTTGTGTAGTCGTGGAGGCCAGTGTGTGGGGCCGATGACGTGTGCGTGATAGGTGGTTTCCACAGGTTATGAGATTTTGCCAAAAAGTTCACTGTTTCTATATTCTTAACGCGACAGTGAGGGGCGTCGCGTTTTGATCGCGACAACCTATGGTGTCGCGTTCATGGAACCGTTAGTCTAAGTGAACGTGTGCATGTCTACCGCGTGTCGTGTGCTGGGCGCGCGGGCTGACGTCAGCAGGCTTAAGGCGACAGCCTACTACGTCACGTTCAGGTCGCGACGGGGTAGAGCGTCACGTTCTTATCTGCACTGCATTTTTAAGTAACCCTAGCAGAACAGAGTTGATGAAAGCTTTGCTCGGCCAGGGGTTTTGCTGTGGGGATTCTTAGGCGATTTGGCTTCTTAGAGTTCGGTTCGACGAGTTTCCACCTCAAGGACGTTACGTGGTGCGGAGAGAACTTGCCAGCTTCGTTCTTCCGTTCTTCGCGAAGGTAGGGAGATTTCCTATGTTTTGATCCGTGGATTGCTCGTATGATGTAGATAATGTGTTTCTGCTTTCTAAACCCTAGATAGCATGTGTAGGAACGCATTAAAGCATGAAAATGGAATGAGAACCATAGGTTTGAAGGATTCCGGGTTAGGGTTCATACCTGTTAAGGCGACGACCCTTGGCGCCGCGATCAGGTCGCGACACCATGAGTCGACGTGTCAGAAGGCGACTTATCGTGCCGTCGCGTTCTGTAGGTGACGTTTCACCCTGTCACGGCAACAGCCGAATGCTGTTATCCGAGAATAAATATAAGTGTATAATTATCCGTTTAGCGTGGTTTATGATATGTGATGATAGTAGGAGGTGCATTGGCACTCTCTCGACGCTCGGGGAGCATGTGGTGTGTGGTTTACCGGTGTTCACGTGGTTTACGTGGAGGTTTCCTTTGACTTACGCATTATGCACGTGGTTTCTGTGTACTTGGTGTGTAGTTTGATGCCTTCCGTGGATACCTCTTCAGTTGGGATCCCCAGGTTTTGTGTGAGCCAGGCACGTGAGTGCTCGGGGCTTGTCCTGGTACTAGGTACCGACGAGGTCTTGTCGTCTTCCTGGACACCCTTACTCTTGTGCTGAGTAGTACGTCCGGCTGAGGGAAAGACGGCAGTGGGACAGCGACTAGAGAGAGTTTGTTATTTTGTCGCTTGTAGCGCGCTCGTAGTTGGGGGAGACGGACACCAGTAGACGTACTGGGCCCTAGCTAGTCCTGTTTTCCAGTGCCTCACTTTAGGGAGCTTGGGCCAGAGTCCCTAAAGGTGTCAGGCATGGGCCTGCGAGGTGTGTGACCTGCAGGTTGTGGTGGTTTAGTTGGACTCCACAGTTCTTTGTACTTGTTTAGTGGAGTGGCAGCTGGACCTTTCGTCCGTGGCTGCGAAACTGAGAGGTGGTCCTGTGTGGTTTGTCCGGGTCAGTAACTGGTGTCGCGAACTAGTTGACATGGCCCGAGTGTGGCGTTTTTCTACACTAGCTCGTACACCTGTATGGCTTTGTCGTTATTTAAATATTTACGTTGACTCCTGTTAGGTGGCAAATGGTAAGTGGCAGTTATAGTTTTATATCCTGCTAGATAATATTATAAATTGTTAGCTTAGTATTTCCTGCTTTGCTATCTGTGTTGATTTGCTCGGTTTCTAGGGAGTTCCCTACTGAGCCAGTGACAGGTGAGGCTCACCCCTACCTCCTACCAGGTGAGGGAGTTCAGGAGACTTCACACCCGTCGTCCAGTGGAGGGTTAGCACCACCAGCAGTGTAATTTTATTTTCTTGTTGTTCACCTCGGGGTATGCCCCAGGTTCTGTTATAATTGGCTACAGTTGTGCCATGGCTATGTATATCTTGTAAATATTTGTTAGATTGGCAGATCTTATGAATGTTTGAGTGATTCCTTTATAATTCTACGGACTCGTGGTTTGATATCCCTTGTGAGGCTCCGGCCCGTTCGCGGGAGGCGGACTCAAGTCAGGCTTGCTATTAGGTTAGCGGGTCTGAACGGTGAGGACCGTCACAGTTGGTATCAGAGCAAGATCCGTAAGAATATAAAGGAATCAGAAATTACATAGCCGTGTTCTTACTGTAACCCACTGCTGGTAATGACCCTGGTTTTTTATTGATTTCTTGTGTATTGCATTGTTGGGATAATGTTTGTGCAGGAATAGTAATGGCCGAAAGGAGGGATTTGGGAGGCAGTGGAGAAGGGTCAGGAGAGGATCCTACGCAGAGGATAGAAAGAATCTGGGAAAGTTTGACAGAAATTCGGGTAAGACTGGATCAGCAACCACCGGTACAGCCAGCGGTAGTAGTACCACCATTTCAGAAGAGGTAGTACCAGTAGCTCCAGTACTAGCCCCACTCGGAGTAGAGGTACCTCTTGTAGTACCTGTACAACCGGCAATTCCAGTAAGACCAGCTACTGGAGAGGAGACTACGGTACTTGTGGAATGATTTTTGAGACTGCAACCCCCTACATACTCAGGAGGCCCCAACCCCGATATAGCAGAGCATTTGATACATGAGATTGAGAGGGTATTTGCGATAATGAGGTGTCCAAGGAAGATAGAGTGCTTCTTGCGGCATACCAGTTACGAGGGTTTGCGCAGGAATGGTGGCGGTTGAAGATGCAGATAGTTTTTACAGGCAAGACGGAGGACATCATTTCATGGTCGGAATTTTTGTCAGTTTTTAATGATTCCTTCTTCCCAATACAAATTCAGCAAATGAAAAGAGAGCAATTCAGGACACTCCAGCAAGGGAACCTCTCAGTGCTTGAATATCAGATGAGATTTATAGCCTTGAGTAGGTATGCCCCATATGTAGTGACAGATAACACTATGATGGTGGAATACTTTATTCGAGGCCTGAGGCCAGAATTGCAAGATGTAGTGATCCCATTGATGTGTAGAACAGTGGAAGAGGCAGCTCAGCGAGCATCAATACTTGAGAGGATTGTTCGGGCCAGGAAAGGGCAGTCTCAGGCAGATGTTTTAGGTTCAGGTAGCTTTCGGCATCCACAATCGTCAGGAGGAATCAGTAAGGGAAAAACACCTTCCAGAGCTTCATCATCATTTGGAATAGGAAAATGGGGCAAGCAGATCAAGAGATTCTTTCAGGAGGTCGTGGTAGAGGTAGACAATAGGGTTTTCAGTAGGGTCGTGGCTATAGGCCATTGGTTCCAGAGGAATCCCAGTAGAGTACTGCAGGGTAGCCTACAACTTATCCAGGTTTAGATGTTATGCTTGTGGGCAGCCAGGACATTTAGCAAGGAATTGTCCATATCTCGAGAACAGACTTATGGTAGAGGTACCCAACCGCAGCCGCAGCAGTCCTTTCAGCGGTCAACAGAGCAGGGCAGAAGTACACCATATCAAAGAGGAGGATGGGGTCGAGTAATGGCTATTACTAGAGCTCAAGTGGAAGCATCTAATCTTGTTGAAGGTATTCTACCATTCTTTGATTTTACTGCTAGAGTATTAATTGATCTGGGTGCTTCCCATTCATTTATTTCCGATGATTTTCTGGATAGTATGGTACTTCCTTTAAAAGAGAAATCTTGTGAGTTGGTAGTGGAAATTCCTTCAGGAGGATATTTGTTGACTTCCTGCTTTTTAGAAGATGTCCCGATAGTGATCCCTGGGAATCAAATGCCTGCAAGATTGTATGCTTAACATTAAAAGAGTATGATGTGATTTTGGGAATGGATTGGTTAGAGGCCTACGGGGCATTGGTTGATTGTAGAATGAAGAGAGTCAGATTTTGCAGACCTGGTGGTGAGGTGTTTGAATTTCAAGGTATGCCTTTTTACACTCCCAAGTTTATATTTCTGCACTTAAAGCTAGAAAGTTAATTAATGCGGGATGTGTAGCGTACCTTGCCTCTATTAGTCTAGTTGAATCTAGTAAGTTTGTAGATTCAGTGCCAGTGGTCAGAGAATTTGCAGATGTGTTTCCAGATGAACTGCCAGGATTAGCTCCGTGCAGAGAAGTGGATTTTATAGTTGAATTGCAACCAGGCAGTTTACCCATTTCTAAAGCACCATATAGAATGGCTCCAGCAGAATTGAAAGAATTGAAAAAGCAGTTGCAAGAATTATTGGAAAAAGTTTTATTAGGCCTAGTCAATCACCATGGGGAGCGCCAGTGTTATTTGTCAGAATGAAAGATGACAGTTTAAGAATGTGTATAGATTACAGGCAGCTGAATAAAGTTACAATAAGAATAAGTATCCACTTCCTCGGATTGATGATTTATTGATCAACTGCAATCAGCTAAAGTATTTTCTAAGATAGATCTAAGATCAGGATATCATCAGTTGCGAATTAGAGAAGAAGATATTGAGAAGACAGCTTTCGAACTAGGTATGGGCATTATGAATTGTGGTGATGCCTTTTGGATTGACAAATGCACTTGCAGCATTTATGAATTTGATGAATAGAATATTTCATCAGTACTTGGATCAGTTTATAGTGGTCTTTATTGATGATATATTGGTTTATTCAGCATCAGAAGAAGAGCATGCACCTCATTTGCGGACTACTTTACAAATATTAAGAGATCATCAACTATTTGCTTAGTTTAACAAATGTGAATTCTAGTTAAAGAAGATTAAATTTTGGGTCATGTGATATCAGGTGAAGGTATTGCAGTGGATCCAGCCAAAGTTGAGGCAGTAATGAAATGGGAAGAGCCGAAAACAGTATTGAGATTAGGAGTTTTCTGGGCTTGGCAGGATATTACAGAAGGTTTTAGAAGAAGCGCATAGATCAAGGTACACCATTCACCCAGGTAGTACTAAAATGTATCAAGATATGAAGAAGCATTTTGGTGGCCAAATATGAGAGAGAAATTGCAGAGTTTATAACCAGATGTGCAGTATGTCAACAGATTAAAGCAGAGCATCAGAGGCCAGGAGGATTGTTGTAGCCATTACCATTCCGCAGTGGAAGTGGGATGACATAGCAATGGATTTCATAGTTGGTTTGCCCAGTTCATCAGGTCATAATGCAATAATGGTTTTTGTGGATAGATTGATCAAAGGCTGCAGGTTATTACCAGTTAGCATGTCATGGTCAGTTGATAGATTAGCTAAGCTATATGTAGAAAGGATTGTACCTTTGCATGGAGTACCGGTCACTATAGTTTCAGATCGAGATCCTCGATTTACCTCAGGTTTTTGGAGGAGTTTGCAAAGAGTTGTTGGCACAGAGCTAAGGTACAGTTCAGCATATCATCCACAAACAGACGGGCAGACGGAAAGAACAATTCAGACTATTGAAGATATGTTGAGAGCTTGCTATCTTATGTGGGGAGACATTTGGGAGCGTCATTTGGGTTTGATTGAATTTGCATATAACAACAGCTATCATTCAAGTATTGGAATGGCACCTTATGAAGCATTGCATGGTAGACCATGTAGATCACCATTAAATTGGCATGAAGTAGGAGAGAGGCAATTTTGTGCCCGGAAATGATCTGTCAGTGTGCAGAAATAGTAAAATCATTCAAGAAAAGCTGAAAACAGCCCAAAGTCGCCAGAAAAGCTATGCAGATGTTAGACGCAGACCATTGCAGTTTGAGGTTGGTGAATATGTATTCTTAAAGGTATCTCCTACTAAGGTGTATTATGATTCAGTAAGAAGGGTAAATTGAGCCCGAGATATGTTGGGCCGTTTCAGATAAAAGAAAGGATGGGTGAAGCAGCTTATAAATTGGATTTGCCAACAGATTTCACTGATGCTCATGATGTGTTTCATGTTTCAATGTTAAGAAAGTATATTAAAGATCCAACCCAAGTCGTCAGCTATCAAAGAGATGATTTAAAGCCCGACATGTCAATGCCGGAATATCTAGTGCAAATTTCAGGCCATAGAACTCAAAAACTCAGAAACAAGGAAATTGAGTTGGTAAAGGTTAGATGGGAAAACAGGCAAAGTGGTGAAGACACTTGGGAATTAGTGGAAGAAATGAGGAAAATGTATCCATACTTGTTTGAGTAAGTTTTATTCTTTTTAGGTGATAGTAATGTAACGTTCCGATCGTTCGGATCGTCTTTGTGTAGTCATGGAGGCCAGTGTGTGGCCGATGACGTGTGCATGACAGGTGGTTTCTGCAGGTTATGAGATTTTGCCAAAAACGTTCACTGATTCTCTGTTCTTAACGCGACAGTGAGGGGCGTCGCGTTTTGATCGCGACAACCTACGGCGTCGCGTTCATGGAACCATCAGTCTAAGTGAATGTGTGCATGTCTGCCGTGTGTCGTGTGCTGGGCGCGCGGGCTGACGTCAGCAGGCTTAAGGCGACAGCCTACTACGTCGCGTTCAGGTCGCGATCGGGTAGGGCATCGCGTTCTTATCTGCACTGCATTTTTAAGTAACCCTAGCAGAACAGAGCTGATGAAAGCTCTGCCCGGCCAGGGGTTTTCCTATTGGGATTCTTAGGCGATTTGGCTTCTTAGAGTTCGGTTCGACGAGTTCCACCACAAGGACGTTACGTGGAGCAGAGGGAACATCGTGCCGGCGTCGTTCTTCGCGTTCTTCGCGAAGGTAGGGAGATTTCCTGTGTTTGATTCGTGGATTGCCCGTATGATGTGGATAATGTGTTTCCTGCTTTCTAAACCCTAGATAGCATGTGTAGGAACACATTAAAGCATGAAAATGGAATGAGAACTATAGGTTTTAAGGAGTTTGGGTGATCCGGATGAAGGATTCCGGGTTAGGGTTCGTACCTGTTAAGGCGACGACCCTTGGCGCCGCGATCAGGTCGCGACACCATGAGTCGACGCGTTCAGAAGGTGACTTATCGTGCCGTCGCATTCTGTAGGCGACGTTTCACCCTGTCGCGACAACAGCCGAATGCTGTTATCCGAGAATAAATATAAGTGTATAACTATCCGTTTAGCGTGGTTTATGATATGTGATGATAGTAGGAGGTGCATTGGCACTCTCTTGACGCTCGGGGAGCGTGTGATGTATGGTTTACCTGGTGTTCACGTGGTTTACGTGAAGGTTTCACGTGGCTTATGCGTTATGCACGTGGTTTCTGTGTACGTGGGGTGTGGTTTGACGCCTTCCGTGGATTCCTCTTCAGTTGAGAGCCCAGGTTTGTGTGAGCCAGGCACGTGAGTGCTCGGGGCTTGTCTAGGTACTGGGTACCGACGAGGTCTTGTCGTCTTCTTGGACACCCTCACTCTTGTGCTGAGTAGTACGTCCATCTAAGGGAAAGACGGTAGTGGGACAGCGACTAGAGAGAGTTTGTTGTGTTGTCGCTTGTAGCGCGCTCGTAGTGGGGGAGACGCACACCAGTAGACGTACTGGGCCCCAGCTAGTCCTGTTTTCCAGTGCCCACTTTAGGGAGCTTGGGCCAAAGTCCCTAAAGGTGTCAGGCATGGGCCTGCGAGGTGTGTGACCTGCAGGTTGTGGTGGTTTAGTTGGACTCCACAGTTCTTTGTACTTGTTTAGTGGAGCGGCAGCTGGACCTTTCGTCCGTGGCTGCGAAACTGAGAGGTGGTCCTGTGTGGTTTGTCCGGGTCAGTAACTGGTGTCGCGAACCAGTTGACGTGGCCCGAGTGTGGCATTTTTCTACACTTGCTCGTATACCTGTATGGCTTTTCCGTTTATTTAAATATTTACGTTGACTCCTATTAGGCGGCAAATGGTAAGTGGCAGTTATAGTTTTATATCCTGCTAGATAATATTATAAATTGTTAGCTTAGTATTTCCTGCTTTGCTATATGTGTTGTTTCCTAGGTTTCTAGGGAGTTTCCCTACTGAGACAGTGACACGTGAGGCTCACCCCTACCTCTACCAGGTGAGGGAGTTCAGGAGACTTCACACCTGTCGTCCAGTGGAGGGTCAGCACCACCAGTAGTGTAATTTTATTTTCTTGTTGTTCACCTCGGGGTATGCCCCAGGTTCTGTTATAATTTGGCTACAGTTGTGCTATGGCTATGTATAATCTTGTAAATATTTTGAGATTGGCAGATCTTATGAATGTTTGAGTTGATTCCTTTATATTCTATGGACTCGTGGTTTGATATCCCTTGCGAGGCTCCGGCCCGTTCGCGGGTGGCGGACTCAAGTCAGGCTTGCTATTAGGTTAGCGGGTCTGAACGGTGAGGACCATCACAGACTGTCTATGTTACAGTCTACCTGGGCATTTCCAGTCAAGGTGTGGTGCCCTTGGCTGTGCGTCTGGCTGTTGCGTTGGCCAGGTTGCCTTGCTATTCGTTTATGAGTTTCTCGACTGTGCTTGTGGGACTTCGTGTGTCCCCGTGGTCGGGTGGTTTGCTTCACTTCTCGCGCCCTGCGTGCTTTCCCAGATGGTGGTCTTGTGAGTGTAGTGGGTGTTTGGCTGGCTGTACTTCTTGTGGAAGTGTCAGTCTTGCGTTGTGGATTTCCCTCTCGCGTGTGGAAGAGACTCGTTGTGTATGTCTCCTTCCCCTGCTTTCCATGGGTTGCTCGGGGTGGCGATGCTCCACTGTGGTGTTGTGTTGCCAGGGTGTGCATCGTTGCGACCTTCTGGTGGAGTCATCTTCCCTTGAGTTGTTTTAGGGTTGAGTTCGTTGCTCCCTCGTACCGACGTTTCCTTGTGACACCATGGGTCGGTGGACCTGTTCGTGCCGTTTGTCGTCATGAAGGTTCTTGCTGCCTGCCTGAACAATTTGGGGCATGGGTCCCTGGTGGTTTAGTGCGAGGTAGTATCATTTTCTTGTTGGGTTGCTTGCGTGAGCATTGTTCGCTGTGCATTTCTTGCTTGGCTTGCTCGTGCAAGTGTTATTTCGGTGTGTGCCTCGGCTTGTGCCGTAGAGGATTTTTGTGTCATCGTTCTGGTGTTGGCCTCTCTATCGGTCGTGATAGAGGTGGTGCTTCTTGCTCTTGCGCTCTAGGGAGTCACTGTGGTTTTCGCTCACGAGCGGCAACGTCGGTGCTCCGTGTTTTCTGCAAATTTTGGAGCCAACGTGGTTGTTGCGCTCTCGAAGTTGTCGACTTTCCATGTGGATTTTGGCAGGTCTCTGGTGAAGAGTCCTTCTTGTTAGCCTGTGGTGTTCGGCCGCTGGTGCACCTGTGTTGCACTTTTCTTAGTTTGGTGCTTGTGGTAGCACCGTGTGCTCATGCTCGAGTGTTTCTATTTTGTGCCGTTGGAGCCTTGGTGCATTGTGTTGTACCTTGGCTGGCTCTGATGCTTGTGATAGCACCGTGTGTTGTGTCATGTGCTTGTTCATGAGATTTGTACGTCGTTTCACGAATTCACTTGGTGTTGGAGGTGTTGGGCTTTCGGCCTCTAAGACACGTGTGCTGGCCTATGCCTTGTGGTTGTACCGTTGCCACTGTGGGGTGACTGCTTGCTTTGCCTATGTAGCCCTATCGGTGGTACGCTAGGCTTAGTGGTGGCTTGTGTCCAGGTTTTTCCTCTCGCTTTGGGAGCAAGTGTGTTCGGGTGTGGTACCTGCTTCGGTCTGGGTCCCTCTGAGGTCGACGTGTGTCCTCGACCTCTGTGGCTATTTCAGTTCCCGTGTGGTTGTGCATCTTTCTGGTAGTTGGCACGTTGGTACCCGCGCTGAGCTCTGTGTGCGCATGGTGGGTGTGCTGCCAACTCTCGTTGGTTCTCCGGTTGTGCGTTGTGTTGGTGAGTCTGAAAGCCAATGGCGGAGTCTCCTATCGATTCGTCTAGTGACAATGAGGCTTATGGGCTTGTTAGTGCTCGACCACGGGGTTTGTCGACGTTGGGAGGTGCCTGGATTTGGCTTAACCTCAGACGTCTTCCGTGTTTCCGTCGCGGTGTGCCACGTCATGGAGCATGTAACTCCCCATTTTTGTGGCTCCGCATGTGTTTGGTGTCCATGTTGGACTACGAGGAAGGTCTGGGTGAGACCTAGTGGTGACAGTGGACGTCGTTCTGTGTGTTACGGATCCTCCGCGAGCGTGATGGCTCTGGTTCTCGTCGCTCGCGTGGCTCTCGGTTGGCTGGTGACCGATGCTAGCTGCTGCTAGTAGCGCGAGGCTGTTCCCCTGACTTGTGGTTGGTTCTCTGGTGTTTCTCGTGTTGCTATTGGCAACTACGTCTTTGTCGGGCCTTGCTGGCAACAGTGTGGGTTGCCAATCAGTTGGCCTAAACAGCGGAGTCTATTGGTGGCTGCAGCCGTGCGGTTTTTGGCTGGCATTTTCTACTGTTCGGGCTGGATTTGGCGTCGCTCGGCACCTGTGGGGTTGTCGTTCCATTTGGGCGGCCCACGTGTGCCTGGAGTGAGCTGTTGGTTTTCGGTTGTGTGCTCCACTCGTGTGTTTTGGAGCCTGTTGTGGGAGCCGTTGGTTTTCCGGCTTCGTGTGCCCGTGCGCGTTTGGTAGTGTGGTTGTTGCCACGAGGAAGTCGTGTTGAGACTTAGTGGCTTATTCGCTTTGGTCTTACGTTTACTCCGTGTTTCATTTCGTCTCTCAGAAACTTTTGGGCTTGCCCCAATTCGAGGATGAAATTATTTTAAGGGGGGTAGGATGTAAGACCCGGCTTCCTAGCTTTCCGTTCGGTGTCTTGGATGACTAGCCATTAACGCGTCCAGGCTTGGCGACGCGTTAGTGTCGCAACATGGGAGCACGACGCGACAGTCATCCTTGTCGCGGCGAGCGTGTGCGTCACGTTCTTGTCACGCCGGCTTCTCCATCGCGTCTTTGTGTCACGATCGGTCAACCGGTCGCGGCTGCTTTCTATCCTTTCGGTCGTCTAATGCCTGTCAGGGTGGCAGGTGTGTCAGTATGACCTGTTGGGTTGTCGCGGCATCCCTGGGGTACGCGTTCTGGTCGCGTCCCATTGACCAGTCGCGTTAAGGTCCTTAACGTGATAGGGCAGTCCGTCGCGTCTTAGGTTCCGAAGGCTAAAAGCCTTAGCCGGCTACCCTTTCCCCCTTTTCCTCCTTCTCTCCTCTTCTTCCCTTTACACTCTTCTCCGACGATGGGGAAGTTCCCCTCCGGCGATCGGGGCGTGGTGGCGCCGGTGGGCTCGTGGCGGAGCGGCAGAGCGACGTGTGGCGTGGAGCGAGGAGGAGGGGTCGTGTCGACGTGAAGGGCCCTTTTGGGGTTCGTTCTTCATGAAAGGTAGGGATTGCTTGAACCCTTCTCGATCCGGGTGAATTGGGAGCCCCTCAGGGTTTATAGATAGTGTTTACTGCTTTCCCCATGCTCCCCTCCTTCGTGTGGAATGTTTGTAGCTCGTGGGCAGCCCTGGGATCGAGGATCCCATCGCTCAGCCTCGCTGCTGATGTCGCGACAGCTCGGCACATCGCGACATGAGGACCGTCGACCTGGTCGGGCACGACCTTATTGCGTCACGATAAGTGTTGTTGTCGCGACGCACTTTTCGGTCGCGACAGGGTTTCTATCGCGACGCGTTGCCCCATCGCAACAGGGTGGCTGTCGCGGTGCCCTTTCCCATCGCGATGGCGTCGCGATGGCTTTGGGGGTCACGACAGTACCTGTGTTGTCTCGGGTGCTTCCGTGGGCCCGGTTGTGGTCGGTGTGTGCCCCAGGGCAAGCTTTGCCTTAGGACCTTCTAGTAGGGACACGGTAGGTACCTCCTTGCGTTCAACGACCGAAGGTGACACCTTCGTGGCCGTCTCCTGGCACTGGTGCTATGAGGGTCGCGTCTGTCTAATAATCGATTGCCTGGCGGTCAAATCGATTATTAGTAGAGCGACGGGTTCCGTGCTGTCCGATGGTGTTCCGAGGTTCTAGCCGTTCGTGCTTGCCTGGGTGGTCGACGGCCCTTTTGAGGGTCGTGCGTGCCTCACGCTTGCTGGGCTTGTCGTGTGTTACAAGCCAGCAGTTCGGCACAGTTCCTATTGTGCTTGCCCCGCCTTTTCTCCCGGTGCTTGGCACTTGAGGGCTTGTCCCGTTCAGAGGTTGTCTCTATTGTCTGGGACACCCATCCTCGGGAGCCTGTTAAGGGAGTACTCCGGGCTACGAGCGTGCTCGAGTTGGCAGCTGACAGGGCAGACTCTGGAGCTAAGAGGAAAACAAGGTTTGGACAGCGGTGCTGAGTCGTTTGTAGAGATCTCTTGGTTAGGCCTGGGACACCGAGGATGATCAGAGTTCTAACCGGTGTAGGCTAGCCAGTCCCTTGTCTCACTGCCTCGCTCTACGTTGGTTCCAGAGCCGCGTAGGAAGGTCAGGCGTGAGGCCGTAGCTTGGCCAGGCTGCGGTGTTGCGTGAGTTGGTGTGCTTCTGTGGCAGCTCTATCTCACCCTTCCCTAGGGGCAGAGGCAGGAGCTAGGCTAGCGAGCAGAGCGTGTGGACTACGGGTCCCCCTCATGGCTGCTAGCGGCGGTGGCTTGGTTGCTATTGTTGTTGACGATGCTTCTCACAATGTTTGTAAGTGTTATCGTTGCCCTAGTTTGCACGGCGGTTATAGCCTGGCTGTGCCTAGTTTCCATGGGCATCATTGGTGCAGCCTTGTGCGGACCCGTGCTTCTGGTGGTTTCTGCTTCGTGTTCTCTCAATTCTACGGCCCCGTCCTTGGGTGCCATTCCATGGTGGCACCAGAGCGTATGTGATTGCCCGACCTAGCGGTGTGTCTGGGGTTCGGGGTGGTTCTACTTGTGGGCCATCGACCATGTGGAGGTCTGAGGTGGCCGTTCTTGTGGTGAGACGTCATCTCACCTGGTTGTTGTGTGGTCACGGTGGGTGTGCCAGGGTTGTTTCCGCTCTATGTCTGACTCTGTTGGTTTCTGCGGGAGTCATGTGTGTGTCACGACCTTGGTTGGTGGTCGTGGCATTGCGCTGTTCTCTTCCGCTGCTTAGTAGTACCCTGTTGTAGGTGTTCCTTGCTTTATAGCTTTCTAGTGTAGTTTTCCCATTTTCGGAGTTCCTGCTGCTCTGGGCGGTGAGGACTGCTAATCCCTACTGGGCCTTGTTCGCGAGGCTCACCCCCCCCCCCCCCCCTTCCTTCAGTGAGGGGCTCGTCGTCGTGGGAGCTCGGTGTCAGACGGGTTGTGGAGCCGGCTGTGGCGCCGTGTGTTGTCAGCAGCAGTGAGTGAGAGTGTTGTGAGCTCTTGTACCTGAGTGAGTAGAGAGTTGTGCTTTGCAAGTCCTCGGGGTGTGCCCCTTATGGATTGCACCTTTCTTTGTACATGTGCTTTTGCTTGGGACACGTTGTACAGACCTTTGTATATTGTACATATTGTTATAGTTATTTAAATTTAGTACATTTCTCACTAGACTATTTCTTCTAACCCTTCCAGATCTTCGGATCCATGGGTGGTGACGCGAACTTCGAGGTCCCTGGCGGGGGTCCGGGAGGTCGGGTCGTTACATCAGATGCATTAGTGGGTCACTCCCATTTCATCATGGCTTCAACCTTAGAAGGATCAACTACAATGCCATCCTTTGAAATCACATGGCCTTTGAAAGATACTTCCTCCAACCAGAACTCGCATTTGCTTAACTTGGCATATAGCTGATTATTCCTTAATAGTTGCAAGGCTATCCTCAAATATTCCTCCAGATCTTCTTTACTTTTTGAATAGATTAGGATGTCATCAATGAAAACCACCACGAATTTATCAGGTATGGCTAGTACACATCATTCATTAGTTGCATGAAAGTTGCAGGGGCATTTGTTAGTCCAAAAGGCATAACAACAAATTTATAATGCCCATACCTACTCCTGAAGGTTGTCTTGTGAATATCCTCCTCTAAAGTTCTCAACTAGTGGTAGCCAGATCTAAGATCAATCTTAGAAAAATATTTGGCCCTAGAAATCTAATCAAACAATTCATCGATCCTTGGCAGAGGATACTTGTTCTTGATTGTGAGTTGATTCAGCTGTCTATAATCAATACACAACCTCATTGACCCATCCTTTTTAACAAATAGTACGGGGGCTCCCCACGGTGAGGTGCTTGGACTGATAAATCTTTTCTTCAACAGAACCATTAATTGCTCTTTCAATTCCTTTAACTCAGCAAGTGACGTTCTATAGGGGGCCCTACATACTAGGGCAACTCCTGGTATTAAAGAAATAGAGAAATTTACTTCTCTCTCAGGGGAATACCCGGTAGCTCTTCTGGGAACACATCTAGAAATTCCCTAACCACGGTGATATCTTCAATCTTTACATCTTTCCTCTCCACTACCACTAAAGCAAGAAATGCTACACACCCCTTCTTCATTATACTATGGGTTCTAAGGGAAGAGATAAGAGATAGGTGTTTACAATTTTTAGCTCCTGAGTAAACCAACCATGGATACTTGTTAAAGGTTACCCTACTCTTCCTACAATTCACACTGGCACCATGTTGGGTCAGCCAATCAGCTCCTAGAATCACATCATAGTGATCCATGACCATGCATACTAGATCAGCTGGTAGGTTCTTTCCACCGATCTCAACATCAGTAGAGGAAAAATATTGGTTGAGTTTGATCCCTTGCCCAAGAGGTGTTGTGACGGGAAACTCACAACTCATTGATATCGATTTCATAGATAGGGTGTCGGTGAATTCCTGTGATATGAATGAGTGTGTGGCACTAGTATCAAATAAAACAAAAGTAGGTCTTGAAAGTATTTGAAGAGTACCTTCTACCACTCCTCCTTCCTCAACTACTTATGGTTCCAATATGGCTTCAAGGCGGCCTTGCCTCCTTTGTCCACTCTAACGCTTATCCTGCAGGGTCTGCTCCCTGATCATAGGGTAGTCAGAGATCCTATTGTCTTGACTTCCACAGCATAAACATATACCTTGAGCCCTCCAGCATTGTTCACACTGATGGCCCGCCTTGCCACAATGCTTGCATTGTTCCAAGGGAACCACCGCCAACTGCTTAACTGTCTCCCTTCACTTCTTATCCTTTTGTTCAATGAAAACCACCACTAGGCCTTTCTTCTCGATGGTAGGTTGGTATCTTCCTGCAACCCATATCTATTCCCTTGTCATAGTCTTTCCTTTCATTCTCTCTGTAGTCTTCATAGCATCTTCTAGTAGCTGGGCTTTCCTTATCATGTCAGCGTAGGTCTGGATGTCCATTGGTGCCAGTTGAGTGATACCTCAGCCATTCAAGAACCGTTTGGCCTTCATTCTCTCGGTCCCGACCAAGTGAGAAGCATATTGGGCTAAGCGAGAATTGAGTTTCGTATTCAGCCACAATAAGCCCATGTTGTTTTAAGGCTGCAAATTATGTTGCCTTCCTCTCTTGCACTCTTTTTAAAAGTATTTGTTGTTAAATGCTCAAAAATGGCTCCCAGGTCACTTGCTAACCTTGAAGTGTTACTTCTATCGACTCCCACCATGCCCTGGCATCCTTTTCTAGTGGAAAGTTGCCAACAGTACCTTATCCTAGTCGTTGCACTACATAACCTGGAATACCCTCTATATCTCCTTGATCCAATGTTTAGCGGTATTAAGATCAGTACTACCCTCGAACCTTGGCGGGTTCATACTAAGAAAGTTCTCATGGAGTTCACCAACTCCATAGTTTCTACCCCCTGAGTGGCTTGCAGAATTGCCTGAGTCAAGTTTTGGAGTGTTTGTTGCATATTTCTTGCTTGTGGACGCTCAGCAGCCATTGAGTATAAGTACCTTTAAGATGGTAATACTAGTTAGGAATCTGATCATAACACATATGACTCTTTACCCATGGCTCTACCCAAGCTCACATTAGGTATGACAATTTTTGTCACGTGCGATCTTGACAAGCTTCATCTAAATTTTTATGCTCCTAGGACCTCAAAGGATTAAAGATTTGATACTAATAAAATTGTCACGCCCCGATGCAGAATATGGAAATGTGCAGCTATATTCGGATCATAAGCAAAATATATATATATTGGACATGACAACCACATTAAGAAAATATCATTATAAATTCAAATAACATCTTCTTGCTACATCTAATAAATGTCAGAGCCAACAATAGGGTCTGTTGTTCAAACGACATGATAGTCTCAATGACAAGAAAACTAATACAGATGCTACTTCAGACAGTTAAACTCTAGACTATAGTTTCATGACAACAGAGATGCTCTTCACTCTTGCCCTTTCCCTTCAATTTCCTCAGGCTCATCATCGCTACCTGAAAATGTTTAGGAAAACAAGTGTGAGCGCACTAACATCCAATAGGATTTATATCTCATGGTGCAGCAATGATATACGTGATAACATTTTGTAAGAAGTAGGATTATCACAAGGCGAAAGACAAAAGTATGCATGATGTTACCAAGAAGAATAATTGACGGATTGGAGTACGACACTCCACAAAAATTTTATAACAAATCAGATACTCTCATAAGCATTGAAAAAGGAATTCAAGAACTAATACTTATCGAATGAACAAGAACTAGCCATATTGACACAGATTCACATGATCGAACGTATCATATCATACGAAGGCACATACACCAATCTTGCACGCATATCAGTGTCATGCCACAAACCACAAGTCCATACACCCGCGGTTCATATATGTTGGGGCGCTCCTCCCCAGGACCAAACAGGGCTCTTATTTGCACAGGCATTGGTATAATAGAAGTCCCATGTTGGGCCGATCAGACATATACATATTATGGCCACAGATTTCCAAGAATAAGCACACAGTAATAAGGACAGATCTTGGATCTCAGCCTATCTCCATATATATTTATATATTATATATTTTTGTGTTCAACAAAACCTTGGAAATATTTTACTAACACAATTTTTTGAAGCTTGTCAACAGTATCAAATAAAACAAATTGTGTAAGTTATTTACACTCATTTATATTAGAAGTCAAGTGCATATGATTGTCTAAGTCTACATTGATTACTGCTATAAGTTTACAACGATTACTGTTTTAAAATAACATCGATTTCACTTAAACATCGACTACGTTTCAACATCGATTTCATTTAAACATCGATTTCATTCAAACATCGATTACACTTAAACATCAATTACGATTTAACATCGATTTCAATTAAACATCGATTTTACTTAAACATCGATTACATTTCAACATCGATTTCAATTAAACATCGATTACGATTCATCATCGATTTCACTTATACATCGATTACAGTTCAACATCGATTATTGATCAACATCGATTATTGATCAACATCGATTTCACTCAAAACATCGATTATGATGCAACATAGATTACGTTCACATCGATTTCATTTTAACATCGATTATGCTCTAACATCGATTACATTTCAACATAGATTATGGTCACATCGATTTCATCTCAACATCGATTTCATTCCAAATGATTACACTCACATTGACTTCACTTAAACATCAGTTGTATTTGGACATCGATTGTCTTTAAATATAGACTATCTCAAAACATCGACCTTTCTTCTAAACAACGATTATGTTTTGGATAGTAAATGTATAATATTGATAATGATATTTGTAAATATTCTGGTACCTAATATAAGATAGTCTTAATTATATTTTGCCTCACATTTCATTCAAATGCTTTTTGAAACACTATGCATTTCAAATTGTCTCGCAAACTACTACTGCGTACCTGTGCACTCAAACATTTATTACTTCTGGCACAATATCTATACACGACATCATTTATTAGATACTTGTTCATGTCACATAGGTTAGAATATTAAATGATGACAGGATGATGTTTCCTATATATCCTCCTATAGCATGACCAATGACGTTGACTGACAGTTTAGGCACATTTAAGATGTCTATACTCCAGCATTTAATGTGTGCAGGTTTCTGGTAGTCACACATGTTACAAACATTGGACATGTCATGTTTACAGAAGTAAAGAAGATATTCAGAAGATCCTTCTCTCACGGGGTCTCTATCCAAGCATTAATGATTGCAAGTTTTTTTAAGATCCTACATTGGACCTGCCACAGCTAACGTGTTTCAAGATGAGAGACAATAGACACTTCAACGGATACTTCTTTAAAGTGAAGATAAATAGAACCGTGCTAAAGAATGCCAGGACATCAAGAAATACGAAGAAACTAGAGCTCGTCTTTCATTCAGAAAAACTCTCTTGCTCTTAGCTCTCCCAAAAGGTCCTGTTTTCAAAGTGTAAGAGCTTGTTTAGATTTGAGAGACCATCTTCTCAGCGCAGTTCTTTTTGTCTCTCAAATACTACCTTAGGCCAAGCTTGTTAGATCATTGTTAGCTTGATCTAGAGGTCATTGCTTCTTTACTCTTCATTGAGTGCTCCTCTTCATTTGTGAAGAGAAGACATGCTGTGAAGTAGGTGACTTCTTCCCTTTTTCTGAAAGAAGACCTATTGTAACAGGTGGTGTTTTTCCTCTTTGTGTAGTGAAGAGAAGACCAGCTTGTGCTGAATGTGTAAGTCTAAGGGGGGACTGTACCCTTGGTTAGTAGAATCCCAAGTTGTTGCTTAGGGATTGGACGTAGGACTCCTTGTGATAGGAGGTCCGAACCAGGATAAAAATCCTTGTGCATTTTGTGTAATTGTTTTCCTTTTGTTTCTGATATTCACTAACTCTAACATCTGTGTTTAGTGTTTCTTGTCGAAGTTAATTTTTCAACAGGAAAATTAATATAAATAATTTTTACCAACCCATTCACCCCCCCTTTGGGCTTGCAACCTGGTCAACAGGTGGTATCAGAGCCAAGTCTCTTCGAGTAAGTAGATCTCACGATCTGAAGAGCGAAGATAAATGGCAGCCCAAGGTCATGTAGAAGGACAATCGGTCAACAGACCTGCACTATTCGATGGAGAAGATTACAACTACTGGAAGACGAGAATGGAGTTCTTTCTTCAGGGCTTGATTTCCAATTATGGACAATAATAAAGATGGAGATCTGGTAGTCACCGACTGTAAGGCCCTCGAATTTCCGTCGCATTATTTGTATTTACGTGTGTATATTTGTGCTTGTGTATGTATGTACATATTTACGTACGTATTGATTAGTATAATTACGTGTGCATATGTTTATATTAGATGTAAATAATGCATGTATTGAATGGTGATAGTATGGATACACTACCATATACATATTGCATGTATATATGCATGGTATGCATGGTTTTCTGCATATTTTAGAGTTCTGGCCGAAGGCCACCTTGGCGTCAACCCCTGGCCGTTGAGGTAGTGTCAGCGTCCAGACATGGACGCCAACACTAATCCTGGCGTCCAGCGATATGGACGCCAATCTCCCTGGCCTGCATGCGCAGCAGAGCTGCAAACTTCTGAAACAAGAAAGCCAACCATTGGGGGACTGTCCCCAACGGCTCTGAAGGCTGTCAGTCACCTGGTTAGTGGGAGAGGGGTCTCTCCTACATGTTAAACCCGGAGCTCCTTCCGCAGCCTCTCTTCACCCTTGCAAGAGGAGAAAAGAGAGAAAGAAAAACCCTAGAAAAAAAAACTGAGGAAAACCCCACTTTGGAACCCAAAAATCCCTCAACCTGAAGATTGTTCCGGAGATCTACTGCTTCAAGGAGGTTGCTGGATCAACGAGGAAGGCCTCCCCGACCTTGGAAGGCCCTGGAGCTCGCTCAGGAACCCGGAGTCAAGCATTTCTAAGAGCTTCTTGGGACAGCCCAAGGAGAGCTTCACCGAGCCCTAGATCCCTTGGTGCATTTTTTTCTAAAGGCAAGTGACCTAACCATGATGTCCCCGTATGAGTCTAGGTCGGTTTTACAATTTTGTACATTTTCCCTCGAGTCCTAGACCCTCACATTCACCCATCTTGAGAGGTCGGGTCTGTGTTTCTGCACAGACCTGCATTGACGGCAAGGTCAATGGACGCCGATATTATGCTTGGCGTCCATCGACCATGCCGCTGACCCTGAGTCAGCGGCCAGAGACCGCCGCCAAGTTCCTCTGGACAGAACAGTGACCTGTTCTGCCCTTCCTATACAACTATTTTCGGTATGGTTTCCGTGATGAGGATATATGGTAACCCTATACACTATGTATTTGTCAATTGTGGTGCGTGATGAGTGTGATGTGTGATGGTGAATGTAGGAAATTTTATACCGTGAATGTGTAAGCATGATTGTTGGAAATCTTTCCAATCCATGTTTCATGATAAGGATTAGTCTGAATGCCTTAGTTTTGTCAGAGCATGAAGATAGTAGATCAGTATATGTATTCTCAATTTTGATAAATTGTCCATGCTTGCATGAGTTGCAAATAAATTCGGTTCGGTAAATAGAAAGACATGCAAGAATGGTTTGTGGTGATCGATCTGTGATTGTATGATTTAGGATAGTTCGGTATCCTCAAATCATGCACATAATAGTAATCTCTGTTCAAACAGTAAGTGGCAAAAATTTCATGATGTATTAAACTCCATGTTAACTTAAATTGTGACTAGCATGCGGATAAGTGATTGATTTACTGTAAATTCTATTTAGCTCAGAAAAATCTGAAAATTTGAGTGTATGGCCTTGAACCCGAAAATAGCATGTGGTTAAAATTTCAGGTCATTTGGACCAGTATATAAGACTTATGTATTTTTCATGTAAAAGGCAAAAATCTAGTACGTAATCGTAACGTGATTAGATATTGCTTAAACCTAACTTGATTAGTTCATTTACTATGTGTTAAACTTCTGAAATTCTGTAGTGCCATGTTAGGAAAAACAGATATGTGCATGTGAGTGAGAAGTGAATGAGATGAAAAGTGATAGGTGTAAACCATGTGTAAATCGGTAAAAGTGTAAATGTGTAACTGTGCCAATGTGACACTGCTTCCGTAGAGGGCAGTGGAACTGTATCAGGGAAAAGTCCCCCTGAGAAAGTTCAATGTGTAAGTGACCCTAAGGGCATTAGGGGGAAATCCTGGAGGTGGACAAGTACCACTGGTTAGGGTGGAGACTTGTTCTCCCGGTCTGCGCAGTCCAAGAGTCGCCATTGGAATGCCTAGATGGCGTCTATGTGTAATGTGATGTGTATATGTCCTTCTTTGGTGGTTTGGACTATGTGTCACGGCACCTAAAATGTGTAATGTGAAATGTGTATGTGTATGTGTCATGTGTAAATGTGTAGTGAACAAATGTGAAATGTGTATGTGTAAAGTGCAACCATGTGAAAGAGGAAACTTTGTAAAGAAAATGTGAAATTTTAAATAAGAGGATATGATATTGAAATCTATGTGAGACAAATCTGAAACCATGTGAAATCAGTAAATTCATGTTATTTTCATCATGTTTATATGTGCAAAGATGTCTAGAATCCATGTTAGGGATAATTGGTGAGCACGGGTACAAGATAGCATGATTGGTTGTGCACATGACATGTTTTACGCAATATTGTAGCTCTCATGTATAGGTTACAGACATTAAACCATGTGAAATCAGCAACTTAAAGCATGTGAAAACGTTTATGTATGTGTCTAAAAACATGTAAGATCCATACTAGTCGTGTTTTCCTTTCACGTATGCACAATGTTCATGTTGGTAGCTCTCATGTCTTGGTTCTTTAAAGACAAAGTATCATGAGTAAATTGAATAGAGAGCATGTGATAGGTAATTTTATTCTTAGAAATCTGAAAGCATGATCCATGTATAAAATTGTAAAACTTTCATGATAGTTAAAACTTTGAAATGACTAGCATGCCATGTTTTGAAAATTGTAATGTGCGTGTAGGAACCGCTATGACTTATACGTGTATGTTATGAGTAGTGTTGCTTGCTGAGTCTTTGGACTCACTCCTTGCTTCGGCGTACAGGTGTAGTTGGTGACGTGGCACCTTTGGAGGAGACAGTGGAGACGGACTCCGAGCGTGGAGATTAGCTAGTCTTTGGAGTTTCTTTGTGACTTGTGCATTCCATAGTATGTAATTTGAACATTGTAATAGAATTATCATGAAAAGGATGTATAAGTGTGGACATTATGTATTTAAATTTCAGCAGTTTAAATATGTGAACTTTTAGTTCCATATTGTAATTGCAAACTTCATGTATGTTAAATGTGGATGTTGAATGAATGGAGACAGTTGTCTTTTACTTCCGCTACTCTGTTGTATATTCGTGTGTATCTCAGCTGTATGTATCGTTTGGGTAAATGTCCCACTGTGAGGACTCTTGCTATACCGACGTGGGTTGGTATAACCGTACCGGTATAATGAGGCCGTCACACCGACACCAAAGAAAATGGACAGATGATGACAAAGAAACTATCTCAGAACAGTAAAGCCAAGAGTATATTGTGTTGTTCACTAAGCAAAGTAATTCACAGAATATCGGCATGCAAGTCAGCTAAAGAGATGTGGGATAAGCTAAAGCTCACCCATGAAAAAACAGACATGGTAAAAGAAACAAGAATCGATATATTGGTAGCTCAATACGAAAGGTTCCAAATGCACTCTGGAGAATCCATCTCCCAAATGTACAATCGCTTTACAGACATCACAAATGGCCTGGTTGGGCTAGGAAAAGATATGAGATAGGAGATATGGTAAGGAAAATACTAAGATCCTTGCCAAGTTCATGGACTCCAATGTAACTGCCATAGAGGAAGTAAATGATCTCATGGCATGTCTCTCGAAAAACTCATTGGGTCTCTAATGGCTCATGAGATAAACATGGAAAGGCTGGGAGAATCCTACAGCAAGAAAAAGTACAACAATGCCCTGAAGGCTGCAGAAAACACATTTGAAGGCGAATCAGAAGGTAAAAGAAGTGAAGAGAACAGTGAAGATGAAGAAGCTTTCCTCTCCAGACGACTGCAAAGAATTCTAGCTAAAAAGAAGTATCAGTCAGGAAGGAGAAACTTCAAGAAGGATAAAGAATTCCAAAAACTTGAGCCCATTTGCTATGAATGCAAAAAGCCGGACATCTTAAAGTTGACTGTCCGAATGAAGAAGGTAGAATTCAAAAGAAAGATAATACCAAGAAATTCAAAAGATGCAAGAAGAAGGCGATGGCTGCCGCATGGAACAATGAAAGTGACATAAGTAGTGAGTTAAGCTCCAGTGAAGAAGAAGAAGAAAAAAGGCAAACCTAGCATTTATGGCAAATATCGACGCTAAGGTAACTTCAGACTCTTCTTTTACCGCATGTAATGATTCTGATTCAGATAGTTTAGAAGAAGTATTCAATGAACTATATGGCAAATATAAAGATATATGTAAACAGTTAAATCAATCAAGAAAAATTATGTATGTCTTGAAATAGTTAACTCAGATTTAAAATCAGAAACGGAACAATTGGAAAAGCAAATTCTAGAACTAAAAAGGAGAAACGAGTTGTTATGTGAAGATGTAAAAATTAAGAATGAAAAAATATTAAATCTAGAAAGCCAAAAACTATAAGTAAATTTAAAATGAAATTGATGTATTAACAAAAGATAACGAGTATTTAACAGCCACAGTTGAGAAATTTACTAATTGAAGATCTTCTTTAATATTAAAAGGGGCAAGAAAATCAGGTAGGAGAAATATGAAATTGGGTATACTCCACCACAATAAAGAAACAATTATATATCCTAAAATATATCCACTGCCAAGATTTGTAGCTGAACAAGAACTTGGCCATAAAACAAAGATAAATAAACACAGTAAGCCAAGCAAAACAACAAATGATATTTTTTGTTGCACTCATTGTAATCAATTGGGTCATACAAAGGTAACTGTACAACTAAACACCTAAAGTGGATTCCAAAAAGGATTCTGTAGAAACTAACCAATCAGGATCCAAAGAAATTAGGTACCTAAATCTCATTGATTTATTACAGGAAAGCCTTAGAACATCAAAGTGGTACCTAGACAGCGGGTGCTCAAGGCATATGAGTGGAAATAAAAGTTGTTCTCATTTTTAAAAAATGAAGAAGGAGCAGTCACATATGGAGACAATGGTAAAGGTACAGTCATTGGTTTGAAACAGTTGGAAGCAAAGACAAGACACTGATAGAAGAAGTTCTCTATGTCGAAGGTCTCGAGCATAATTTGATCAGTATCAGTCAGCTATGCGTCAAGGGTCATCAAATAAAGTTTCAAGAATCCAAGTGGCTAATCATCAAGGAAGGAACAACAATCTTTGAAGTCTGCAGAGAAAGAAATATTTATGTACTACGTCTAGAAGATTTGAAAAGTCAAGATCTTTGTCTGACAGCTAGCAGAGAGCAAAATGCTGAACTATGGCACAAAAGACTAGGACACGCCAGCTTGGATGGAATCAGAAAACTCATCAAATATGACCTAGTGGAAGGCCTACCCAAGATGAATTCAAGACTAGATAAGAACTGTGAACCTTGTGCAAAAAGAAAACATGCAAAATCTTCTTTCAAATCCAAGACAATTGTCACTACCTCTAAACCTTTGGAATTGTTTCATATGAACCTATTTGGACCAATGAGAACTACAAGTTTAGGTGGGAAGAATTTCATATTGTTGATGATTTTTCAAGATACACCTGGGTATCATTTCTTGAACACAAAGATTACACATTAAAGCTTTTGTAAAGTTCAGCAAGTTAGTTCAGAAAGATAAAAAGCTCAGCATCATAAGTATTCGATCAGATCATGGAGAGAATTTCATAATGAAAGGTTTGCAAAATTCTGTGATGATGCAGTTCCCTAGAATTTTTCTTAAATTTATATTGCAATTGTGTGTTTATTTCTGCATGTATTTGAGTGTTGTTTTGTGTTGAACTTGGCATCAACATTCGTTGGCGTTAAGGCTTGTTGGCGGCATAATCGTATGTCGTTTATCTCTTGTTAACGACAACTTCTTCTGTCGTTTATTATTTCTAAAATATTTGGTTTTCGGGCAAGATGTAGACGACACAGTCGATGGACGTCTACATCATGGCTGACGCAATTTCTGTTGACGTTAACCTGACTTGCCTGTTTTTGACATTACCGTTCTAGGGGAGAGAAATCGGCCGTTTCTAAGAGGTGTTAATGGGCAGATCCGAGCGTTTAGGATCCAAGGGTCAGGATTAGGGTTGGCTAACGCGTGGGAGATCTTTATAAGATCTAGATTTCGCAGATAAGGAGGTTTTTCGCTCTGGTTTGTGAGGAAAAAAAGAGGGCCGAGAGAAGGGTTTTGCTAGGTTGTTTGTGCGGTTTGAAGGCTTCTGAACCAAGGAGGTTCGTTCAACTTCGAGATCTAGAGCTTCACCAAGTGGAGGAACTACGTTGGAGGCGGATTTGGAGCGGTTGAAGTCGGTGAAGGGGACTGCCATGCTGCCAAGGCGGGCTTCTTCGGGCTTTGATTCGTCACTCCAGAAGGAGGGATAGAGGGAAGTAACATGGGGGATTAGTTTAGGACATATAAGACTGTATATTTATCATTTTTACAGATTTTTAAAGCATGAATTGATGCGTGGGGAAGGGTAGAAGTCTCGTTATTTCATGTTGTGTTTTCTGTGTTTTCTGGGCAAAAGCACTTGACGTCCAGATTGTGTGCCGTTTAGATTTTATAAATGACACAATCGACCGCCGTCTATTTCATGTAAACGTTACTTGTTTTCCGACCTATACTATATGTTAACGGCGCTATGTGCCGCCGTCTACTGTTGTTAATGACATGATATGTGGATGTCTACTTCAAGTAAACGCCACATATGTTGCCGTTAAGTTTATCAGTGTAGTGAATTTCAGAAAATTTGATTTTTATGGCTTAGTTGTGATCCATGCTTGTATGAGATTTCGGCCAGGTGATGAATTGTGTGTTTTATCACTATTATACCATGAGCAGGTCGTTGTAATAATGTATAGACTATATGCATATAAGTAGTCATTCTCTGATGTTAATGGAAATGATAAAAGAAAAGTAAAAAGAGGTGAGCATGAGTCATGTTGGAATGTTAATGTTTGAAGACTGTATTACTGTGAGATATACTGCATACATGTTGTACCTAGTACCTGTATAGAAATTGCATGAATTCCTCACTGTTGTATCATGATTAGTTAGCTTAAATTGATGGAAATTAGTTATAAAAAATGGTTACAGAATTCAGAAAATTGAAATTTTACATGTGCATAGTATAATCTGAATCTGATTACTGTCAAGATTTCGGGATTTTAGATTTCTGTACGAATTGTAATGAATTTATGATTGTTAAATAGCATATAGAATTCAATTAAACATGAGAAAATGTGCATGAATGAATGTGATATGATTAGTACCATGATAGGTTGTCTGTTTTACAGCAAAGTTAAGATTTAGAAACTGAAGAAATCTAATTGCATAATGTTGTATTTAGTGCATGGAAAAGGCATGATAGAATTGCATAAAATGTAGATTGATGATTGCATACATGATAATGCATATATTAAAGTAAAATGGCCAATAAAGACATTGCTATTTTAGAGATTTCCTACATGGAACTACACCATGGATGCCCCTATGGTAATGGTTCACCTACATGAAATTAACCTACTGAATCCGTGGGCAACGAATTGAAATCCTGGAGGTAGACAAGTTCTACTAGCTAAGGTGGGAAGGACTTCCCCCGATTTTGCGCAAATATCATGACTTAATCACTGTATTGCCTAGGTGATAAGTGAATGCTATATGACTACTGATCTCTATTATAGTGCGGGCTATGTCTTGGCAACTAAATGATAAATGTCTACATGAAAAATGGACTACATGATTACATGCTACATGTCTACATATTAATGACACATGATAAATGTCCACATAAATAATGTCTACATGATATATGCTATATGATTTACATGTCCATTGTTTTACATGCTACATGACCAGTTGCTACATGTTTAAATGATTATTTGCTACATGAAAACTAGTTGCATGTTGCATGATAATAAGCATATGCCATGAAAATTGATCGCATGTCATGTATAGGAACATGTTAACTCAATTGTTAGAATACAAGATGTGAATTATATGCATCACATGAAAAGTTTTACTTCCAAGATAACTGAACATACTATGCAAAGATTGATTGCTAAATGACTTAGAAATCATGTTAGTAGGAAACGTTATATGATATCAAAGTTGTGAATGATATATGTATACCATGTTTTAAATCTATTATATACATAATGTCTTAACTATCTTTCATGTGACTTGCTGAGTCTTGTAGACTCATACTTGTTTAACATTTTAGGAGAGCCAGAGGATACTCAGAAGTTAGTGCACACTGACTCTAAGCGTGAGGACGTGGAGGCGTAGTTTTACTTGAGAGATTTGGAGTGATCATTATGTATGTGAGGAAAATGATGTACTTTATTTTATGCACTTGAACTTATGGCTTGTAATAAAGTTGGACTATTGTTAACTTTCTCTTATGTTTAGACGATATTTGAATATGATGTTGATTACAAGTATTTGGTTCCATATTCCGTTGCATATTATTGGAATTGAATTATCATTTATGTATATCAATCTGTACCGTCTATTGTTGGATGTATTCCACTGTAATACTTTTTTAGATCCAATGAGAGTTAGAATAACTGCACTGGGTCTAAGAGGGGCGTTACAGAGATTGGTATCAGAGAGTTCCAGGTTGAGCATGTACATAAATGGAATATCAACATTGTGTTCATATCTTAAGTCTGTATAAGAATTAGTCCAAAGTTTATGTGTAATAGGTCATTAAAATGGATGCTTGTTTTGCAGACTATGGCTACCCGGGGACGTAGAGGAGCTGTTCCGACCCAGGACGAGGGGTCAGCAGAAGGTTCGCAGGCTCCAGCTTAGCAGGCACAGGACCAGACTGGTGTACCTTTGCCACCCCCACCACCACCTGTGGACTACGAAGCATTGATGCAAGGACTGGTGCATGTAATGCAGACTCAGGCTCAGACGACAGCGGCATTGCAGGCGCAGGTGCAAGTTCAGGCGTAGGCACCTGCTCACGAGGCAGGCTTCGGAGGAGTATCTATGATGGAGAGATTCAAGAGGATGACCCCACCCTTCTTTAAGGGGGGAGTGATCCTATCTTAGTAGAGAGCTGGCTCCGGAGACGGAGAAGATCTTTCTTGCTATCCGGTGCGCGTAAGAGGAGAGGGTGACTCTGGCTACATATATGTTGCAAGTAAAGAATGGTTTAAGAAGGTTTATGTGTGTTGTTTGGGGTGTACCTTAGCTATATTTGCATTCTTTTTCAGGAGCGTGCCGATGTGTGGTGGTCCTCAATGCTGCGAACACAGTTTGCAGATGGTGCTTTGGAGGTTACTTGGGCTGAGTTTGTCCATCTGTTCAGGGCGAAGTACGTTCCGGAGCATGTGCAGGACCGTATGGAGCAGGAGTTTCTTACATTGACCCAGGGGTCAATGAGTGTACTTGAGTACGAGGCAAGGTTCGCGGAGCTGTCCAAGTATGCGCCCCACATTATGGCAGATGAGCAGAGGAAATTAAAGAAGTTCATCATGGGGTTGAAGCCGTCCTTGAGGATGAGATTGGTGGCTTTAGGGCATCGTTCCATGGAGGAGGCTTTGTCAGCAGCTTGCATGCAGGAGGCAGAGATGGAGGTATACCTGGAGGAGAAGAGGGCTTTCTTGAAGAGGCCAGCATCAGCATTCCAGCATCAGGACAGGAAGAAGAAGGCCCCAGCTTTCCAGTAGAGAGCAGTGATACCGACGAGAGTGTGCTGGGTGGAGGCACAGTTACAGAGAAGCCGTTGTGTGCTCAGTGTGGGAAGCGCCATGGAGGTGAGGTTTTGGGGTGACTTCCGGGAGATGCTTGAGGTGTGGTGACAAGAACCACAAGATTAGAGATTGTCCGAAGATGGCACAGTAGACTGCAGCGACAGCAGCACCAACAGCAGCGAGACCGGCACCGAGAGCAGTAGGGAGACCGAGGGCTCAGGCTCGAGTGTTCGCTTTGGTGACAGATGAGGCAGAGTTGGCAGAGCACGTCACAGAAGGTACAGTTTTGATTATGGGAATGCATGCTAGAGTTTTGTTTGATACTGGTGATGATCAGTCTGTCTCATGTATTTTAATTATTATATATTTATTTTGGTGATTAACAAACCATGTCAAAGATTACTAACTCATATTCCATAAGTCTTGAGCATAGGAAATACTACAGGAAATCAAGCAAATTTGGAAAGTATTACCTTTCTGAAGCAATATTAAGTTCAGCATGAAATTTCTCTAAGTCCACATCGACTTTCCTTATCCTACAACGATTTCAGTGAACTGTAAGATTTCATCGTAACGATTTGCTTATCGCAACGATTCCTTAAGTCATCGTAACGATTTGCTCATCGCAACGATTCTTAAGACATCATAACAATTTTCTTATCACAACGATTCCTTAAGTCATCGTAACGATTTGCTCATCGCATTTTCTCATCGCAACGATTCCTTTAGTCATCGTACGATTTGTTTATCACAACGATTCCTTTAGTCATCGTAACGATTTGCTCATCACAACGATTCCTTTAGTCATCGTAACAATTTGCTTATCGCAACGATTCCTTTAGTCATCGTAACGATTTGTTTATCGCAACGATTCCTTTAGTCATCATAATGATTTGCTCATCGCAACGATTCCTTTAGTCATCGTAACGATTTTCTTATCGCAACGATTCCTTTAGTCATCGTAACGATTTGTTTATCGCAACGATTCCTTAAGACATCATAACGATTTGCTTTGTGCAACGATTTCTTAAGTGTTCATAACGTTTTCTTCATTGAACACAACGATTTGCTTCATGCAACGATTTCTTAAGTGTTCATAACGATTTCTTCATTAACACAACGATTTGCTTCATGCAACGATTTTTTAAGTGTTCATAAAGATTTCTTCATTGAACACAATGATTTGCTTCATGCAAAGATTTCTTAAGTGTTCCTAACGATTTCTTCATTAAACACAATGATTTGCTTCATGCAACAATTTCTTAAGTGTTCACAACGATTTCTTCAGTAAACATAACGATTTGGTTATGACCTACAACGATTTAGCTAAATTGACTTGATCATAACGATTCCATAAGTCATAAATGTATCGACTTCTTATGTACAACGATTTGCTACTGGTCAAAGCATTGAATAGTCAAAGTCGTCATGCATATCCTTCTGACACCTCTGCATTCAATATAGACTGAACGTATCTCTGCATGCATGTAGACGATAACGTCTATTATTGTGCTTACTCTGTGTATCTTTTAGAACAAGCTATTTGGCATTACTATTTCTGTGATTACTTGTTCTCACGTTGACTGACACCGGAGACAGCTTAGTTGTCTACTGTTTTAGCATTTAATATATGCAGGTCTCTGACAATCATTCGTCATACAACGTTGGACCCTGTAGTAGCTGAAGGTCAGTTCAGAAGCCCCTATCTTTTTGCGTGTACAAATGGATAAAAGACTGGTGACTAAAGCTTGCAAAGCCTATTCAGTCTAACGTCTACCAAACTAAGAAACAACGGTTACTTCAATGAATACATTTCAAATTGGAGATATAAATACAAGATAGTAGCTCTAGAAGAAGATATAGACTCACCAACGAATACTACAAGCAAGTCTTAGCAATTCAAATCTTCTGTGAGAATCCAAGAGCCAAGCGTCTCATTCCTAATCTATCTCAAGCTCTTTAGCTCTATGTGCTATAATAGAAATCTTGAGAGAGAGAGCCTGTGTAGTTCTGAGAGAGACCATTGTGTAGATCTCCTTCTCTCAGGGCTATTTTGCTTCAGATCGTTGCTTGTTAAAGCTTGATCTAGAGGCTTGATTTTATTGCTTATCTTTACTGTGATATTCCCTTCTGTTGTGAAGGAAGACCTGGTGGGGTATCCAGGGTGTTGTTGTTCCCTTCTGTTGTGAAGGGAGACCTGGTGGAGTATCCAGGGTGTTGTAGTTCCCTTCGTGTGAAGGAAGACCAACTGAGCTGCGTGTTGTAGTGTCCATAAGGGGACTGTACCTTAGATAGTGGAATCCTGAGTTATTGCTCAGGGACTGGACGTAGGACTCCTAAGGATAGGAGGTCCGAACCAGGATAAACTTTGTGCATTGTGTGATTGGTTTCCTGTGTGTGTTTGCTGTTTATTCTAACTTTCACTAACCTTTATCGAAGAACATCTTTGTGTGAATGTTTTAAGTACAGGTACTAATCAAATAATTTTTAAAAAGACTCATTCACCCCCCCTCTGGGCTCGTCAACTGGGCAACAAGTGGTATCAGAGCGAGTCTCTTCGACAAAGAAGAAGATCCAACGATCTGAAGAGTAAAGATCCATGGCAGCCCAAGGTAACATTGAAGGTCAGTCTGTCAACCGACCCCCTCTCTTCGATGGTGAAGATTATGCTTATTGGAAGACTAGAATGGAGTACTTTATGCAAGGCCACGATTATCAGATATGGTCCATAATAGAAAGGCGATCTCCTGGTCACAAATGAGAAGGCTCAGTGGACAGATGACGACAGAAAAAAGATCTCCTTGAATTGTAAAGCAAGAGTATTCTGTGCTGTGCCCTGAGCAAGAAAGAATTCAACAGAGTTTCAGCCTGCAAATCCGCAATGGAGATGTGGGAAAAGCTCAGAATTACCTATGAAGGCTCAGACAAGGTGAAGGAAGCAAGAATTGACATTCTTGTTACACAATATGAGAGATTTCAGATGCAATCAGGTGAGTCCCAACTCAATGTTCAGTCGATTCATTGATATTACAAATGGGTTGGCTGGACTCGGGAAAACTTAGAGATTGGAGACATGGTAAGAAAAATTCTCAATCCTTACCATCCTCATGGACCCCAAAGGTAACAGCTATTGAGGAAGCTAATGATCTGAAAAAGATGTCTGTGGAAAAGCTCATTGGGCTCTTATGGCCCATGAGATCAATATGGAGAGACAGGAGAGTCCTCAAGTAGAAGAAGCAATCCAATGCCCTGAAAGCTGAAGAGAACTCTGAAGGGTTGCGGAATTCCCATATAGTAATCTAGAAGGGGGGTTGAATAGATTACTGTCTCTTAAAAACTATTATCACGTTCTTTTTGCTAAAGCACAGATTAACAGACAGTATCAATATCTAAACTATGTGTAGATGAAGTAGAAACCTATCTAGCATGTGAATATGCAACGTGCCTATCAAACATCTATCGTAGAAACGATCAAACCACGAGACACGCAGATTTACGTGGTTCGGAGTACACAACAGTGTATCCTACGTCCCCGGCACACACACACACACAGAATAAACTGCTTATGAGCGAGTTCGGTGACTACAACTCACACACACACGTGTTCCCTGACGTGCACCCACGATCAGAACAACACACACACGTGATTTCAAGCACAAGAGACGCTTGAATCACACACACAACACACACACGATGCATAGGAATTGTGAAACAGAAGAGTTCAGAGTATAGGAGTAAATCCTGATGTGGAACTCATCTGAGAACGTCTGGATGGAGTTCAAACTTCGACTTGACTACTTTGGATTGATGGAGAAGGTTGAATCCACGACGATCTATCTTCAGTACTACAGGATCACAGATCTTCCGGTCTCTGCACTGCAGACTTGAAGCAGAGCAGCAGCAACTCTTTTCTCTTGGACTTGGCTTTAGGGTTTTTGGTTGTGGCTGCTTCTGTACGAGATTCTCTTCAAAAGGATGCTTATATAGTTGTGTTTTCATGTGGAAAGTCGTGGGACTTGAAACACAATCTTGGATATGAAGGAGGTTTCCGTATTTGAAGATCATCTACGTCTGTCGACAGGTGATGTGTATCTGTCGACAGATTGCAACAGATTTGCAATAGACAGATTTCAGGTAGCTCTGGCCTGTGGCATCTGTCGACAGGCGACATACATCTGTCGACAGGCAGAGTCAGTTTTGCCAAAACACAGGACTCTGGCATTTCTGTCTGTGACATCTGTCGACAGGTTTCTGAGCATCTGTCGATAGGTGCTCTTAGTACTTTTCTGTCTGATCACAGCTGTGGCATCTGTCGACATATGCCTTGGGTCTGTCGACAGGTACATGTATACACTGTACTTGTGATCATTTTCTCATGATTTTTGAAGGCTTGGTTATATGCACTTGTACCTACAAGATAAAGCATGTATAGTTAGGTAAATGTAGACATAGATAACCAAATATTGTGTCATGTTAATTGACATGTATGAAACCTCAATTCAACTCATTCATCATTAAAACATTGTTTGATTATCATGAACATTTAGAATGTGAATTCACTTAGTTTCCAGAATATGAACCCAACAAACTCCTCAAAGTAAGCTCTGATGAAAATGAAAATGTTGAGGATAGTGAAAATGAAGAAGCAATGCTATCAAGAAGATTGCAGCAAATTTTGGCCAAGAAAAGAAGTTCCAATCCAGCAGAAGACACTTCAAGAAACACAAGAATTTCAAGAAGTCAGAAGGAATAGATCAGAAGAAGACTGATCCAATATGTTATGAGTGTAAGAAGCCTGAACACATCAAGGCAGAATGTCCAAAGCTTAAAAAGATGGACACAAGAAAAAGGAAAACTTCAGACGATTCAAGAATACAAGAAGAAGGCATTGACAGCCGCTTGGGAAAACAGTAGCGACTCACAGTGAGTCAAGCTCGAGCAGTGATGAAGAAGAAGCCAACCTGCTTTCATGGCAAATACAGATGATAAGGTAACATCTGACTCCTCTTTTGATTCCTGCAATGATTCTGATTCGGATAATTTAGAGGAAGCATTCAATGAACTATATGATAAATATAGAGATATATCTAAATTATTGAAAGCTAGTAAGAAAACATTGCTTGCTTAGAAAACACAAACTCATATCTAAAATTAGAAAATGAACAGCTAGAAAAATAGTTAACTGAACTTAAAAGAAGAAATGAGTTATTATGTGAAGATCTAAAGACAAGAATGAACAAATAATTAAATTGGAAAAACAAGCAAGCTCAGATGAATTGAAAACAGAGATAAACTCATTAACAGAAGAAAAAAAAGTTATTTAGCACATTGGAAAAATTCACAAATGGTAAAAACTCCCTCATATTAAAAGGTGCTAGAAGATCAGGTAAGAAGAAAAATGGATTAGGATATACACCCCCAGATAATGAAGAAACCATAGTTTATTCTAAAATATATCCAACACCAAAATTTGTACCTGAACAAAACATTGCATACAAAGCAGATTTCAAATATATAGAAAATAGCTAAATTATCCTGATGTAGTCACTGTAACAAGTTATGACATATCATAACAACATGCCCAACAAGACACAAGAAATGGATAATCAAAAGCGAAATCAATGATACTAACCAATCAGGACCCAAAAGAACTTGGGTAACTAAAGCTTAGTGTTTTCATTTCAGGGAGGCCTTAGAGCATCAAAATGGTACCTGGACAGTGGGTGCTCAAGGCATATGTCAGGGAACAGAAAATTTTCTCTCAACTAAAAGCTGAAGAAGGAACAGTTACTTATGGAGACAATGGAAAGGCACAGTTATTGGTACTGGATCTGTTGGCAGTAAAGGAAAACCCATAATTGAAGATGTTCTTTGTGTAAAGGGTTTGAAGCATAACCTCATAAGCATCAGCTAGCTGTGTGACAAGGGTCACCAAATAATGTTTCAAGAATCCAAGTGTATTATCTTGAAGGATGGAGCAGTTTGTTTTGAAGAAAATAGAGAAAAGAATCTGTATGTACTATATCTTGAACAACTAAAAGATCAAGATGTCTGTTTGGTAGCAAATAGAGATCAATCAACTGAATTATGGCACAGAAGATTAGGACATTGCAGCTTAGATAGTATGAGGAAATTATTAAAGAAAAGCTTAGTGGAAGGTCTACCAAAGTCAACACGAAATGGAAGTATTTGTAGACCATGTGCAAAAGGAAAGCACACTAAGAGCTCCTTTAAGTCAAAAACCGTGGTAACCACCTCAAAACCCTTAGAACTCCTTCATATGGATTTGTTTGGGCCATGACGACCACTAGTCTTGGAGGAAAGAATTTTGGGTTTGTCATAGTTGATGACTTCTCCAGATTTACATGGGCATCATTCTTAGAACATAAAGATGACACATTTGAAAACTTTGTCAGTTTTAGCAAGAAGGTTCAGAAAGACAAGAAATTCAGCATTGTTAGTATTCGATTAGATCATGGAGGTGAATTTTAGAATGAGAAATTTGCAAAGTTCTGTGAAAATGAAGGAATTGAGCACAATTTCTCAGCACCAAGGACACCACAGCAAATGGAGTTTCTGAGAGGAAGAACAGAACTTTATTGGATATGGCAAGAATAATGTTGTTAAATATGATTTGCCAAGATATTTCTGGGCTGAAGCAATAAACACAACAAGCTATATCATCAACAGAGTAATGATCAGGCCAATCCTAAAGAAGACTGCCTACGAGCTGTACAAGGGAAAGAAGCCAAAGATCAGTCACTTCAGGACATTTGGATGTCCTTGCTTCATCCACAACAATGGAAAAAGGGATATTGGTAAGTTAGATGCCAAATCAGATGAAGGTATCTTCATGGGGTACACCTCTAAACCTAAAGGCTATAGAGTATTTAACAAGTGCTCTTTATTAATTGAACAGTCTGTTCATATCAGTTTTGATGAAACTAACCCTTCCTTGAGAGAAGAGATAGTGACATTGATGATGCAGATGAATGTCTAAGAAATTAAAGGATACATCAATTGAAGACAAGATGATCCACCTCTGGAAGACCTACAACAAAAGGACATTACACATGATAATCTTCCAAAGGAGTGGAGATACAAGAAAGATCACCCACCTGAAAATATTATTGGTGATCCATCTATAGGGTAAGAACAAGAGGTAATGTAATACCTTGTGATTACTTAGCATTTGTTTCTCAAATAGAGCCTAAGACAGTCAATGAAGCTCTAACTGATGAATCTTGGATAATGGCCATGCAAGATGACTAAACCAGTTCAAGACAAACCAAGTATGGTCACTTGTTCCTAGACCATCAGACCATCCAGTTATTGGCACCAATTGGGTCTTCAGAAACAAATTGGATGAGGCTGGTGTGATCCTAAGAAACGAAGCCAGATTGGTAGCTCAAGGCTATTCCCAAGAGGAAGGCATAGATTTCGATGAAACCTATGCACCTGCAGCTAGCTAACTTGAGGCTATTAGAATTTTATTGGCATATGCATCAGCTTTGGATTTAAAATTATTTCAAATGGATGTCAAATCTGCATTTTTAAATGGCTTTATCAAGGAAGAAGTTTATGTTGAACAACCCCCGGGTTTTGATGACACAGATTTTCCAAATCATGTTTTTAAACTTCATAAGGCATTGTATGGTTTAAAGCAAGCACCTAGAGCCTGGTATGAAAGGCTTAGTTCTTTTCTATTAAATCATGGTTTCACTAGAGGACAGGTAGATAGCACTCTATTTGTAAAATCGAAAGTTAAAAGCATATTACTTGTACAGATTTATGTAGATGACATTATCTTTGGATCTACTGATGAATCCCTTTGCAAGTATTTTGAAAAGTTGATGCAGGGAGAGTTTTGAGATGAGCATGATGGGGGAGCTCAATTATTTCCTTGGATTACAAATCAAGCAAGGAAAGATGGCACCCACATCTGTCAAGCCAAATACACCAAGGAGCTTCTAAATAAATTTGGATTCGATAACTCCAAGCCACTGTCAACACCTATGAGTACATCAAAAGGATGGACAGTGACAAGAATGATAAGAAGGTAGATCAAAAGATCTACAGAGGTATGATAGGTCTTTCCTTTATTAAATAGCTAGCAGACCTGATATTTTATTTAGTGTATGCATGTGTGCTAGGTATCAAGCAGATCCTAGAGAATCTCATTTAATCAGTGTCAAAAGAATTTTTAGATATTTAGCTAGAACTCATGATTTAGGTCTTTGGTATCCGAAATCATGTGAAATTAATTTGATAGGATACTCTGATGCTGACTACGCTGGATGCAAGGTAGATAGAAAAGCACCAGTGGATGTTGTCAATTCCTTGCAGGATGTTTGATATCATGGTCCTCCAAGAAGCAAATTCAGTGGCACTATCAACTACTGAAGCTGAGTATGTTGCTGCCGGGAGCTGCTGTACACAACTCCTGTGGATCAAGCAACAACTTGAGGACTATGGGCTTCACATCAAAACAATTCCTCTGCTGTGTGACAACACAAGTGCTATAAATCTCACCAAAAACCCAGTACAGCATTCAAGGACCAAACACATTGAGGTTAGATATCATTTTATCCGTGATCATGTAGCAAATGGTAATATTGAAATTTCGTTTATTGATACAAATGGTCAGTTTCAGATATCTTCACAAAAGCCTTACCCGAGAGATTCACATCTCTTAGAAGGGAATTGGGCATGTGTAATTTGTGAAAAGATTTTTGTTTATACTGATATATAAGTTTTCAAAATTTAAGGTATCTTTCTCTCCATGACGTTAAGTAAAAGATATACTCAATTATCCTATTTTGACGGTCACTCTTGGAAAAGTCCTTTTTGAAAAAGTCAAACTTGTTTGTCGCTTCCTCCCGCTTTTTGGCGCCTCATTTTTCGATAAAGTATTTCTTTATTTACTCTAAAATCGATGAAGGAACGATTCATCCCCTACCTTTCATTTTTTCCTCTCTCATCTGGTTGTCTGAGCCGATGCCCTAACGATTCCAACATCGACTCTCTACAAATTTAAAGCCTCTCTCTTCTTCCCGCGAAGAATTTCTTGAGGGATTTCACTCCTGTCACCATCTCCTCCTTCCTGAAAACCTACTCCACCCAAATCCACGGCCGCGTCTGTTGTTTTCGGCAGTCTTGAGGGCTACGGCGCTGAGTACCTCTCACCTGAGCAACAGGAGAGGTTCACGTTTGTGAAATCAAAGCTTTGTGGCAATAAAACAGTGGATATTGCTGATCTTGAGAAGAACAGCATGCACAGCATAGTGGCCACCGTGAGCAGAATGCAGTGGACAGTCATCTCGACCTTTTCAGAGGTAAGCTATCCAGACATCGTGAAGGCATTTTATGTGTGCTTGAAATCTGAGGCAGATGGGTCCCTGACATCCTTAGTGAAGGGAACCCCGATCAAGATTGATCATGATCTCTTGAAGACCTTGTTTGGTGTGAGCACGACCGGTCACAGTGGAATCCACACTGTGGACACCCAGGTCAAGGTCTAGGAATTATTGGTCCCGATATAAGTTAAAAGATGGGAACTAGATATAAACCGTTTGAATGCCTTCGATCATCTTCTGCACTTCATAGTCTGTCAGATATTGGTCCCTAGAAGTGCCACTTTCTCAACCTGTACCAAGGCAGACTCAGATGTGATGTATTGGGCCATTCAGAACAAAGAGATAAATATGGCCATCCTTGTGATCAAATCTGGATACTAAGAGTAAGCTAAATGTATCCTTGCCATATGCTCACCTGCTCACCAAAGTCTTTAAGCATTTTAGAATAATTTGTCTGGAGCTGTTGTAGAAAGATGGGCCAAGCAATTAGATCCAGAAATTTAAGGAAAAGTAGATTCTCAGTCGTCAATGGTATATGGACAAAAACATCTGTGGCTGAGGGTGAAGCCATTATTGGCGAAGACCAAGATGTCCAACAAGAAATAGCACCAGCATTAGCAGAACCAGCAGCAGAAGAGGCCCCAGAGTCTAGAGCATCACAGGAAGCAGCAGTAGCAAGAGAGATGCAGTGGAAGCTTCTGTAGCTCAAGGAGAAGTAGCAGTGGAAGATTCTGGCAGAAGAATAGAGGAGATTTCTCCTGAGATTGTTGTTCCTGCTGAATCAATATCAGAGGATCCTCTACCCACCTCCAAAGTGGCCTCTGTGCTTCGAGAAGTATTGGATTCCATTCACTCCACCCCAGTGATTCTAAAAACTGGTGGGAGTTTTGGTAGAAGAGGTTGTGGCATCTGGCCACATTGAAGATACTGTGATGGTAGATGCTCCCATTCAGGGGAGCAAGAAAGATTGTGGAAGAGGCACCTATTCAGGGGAGCAAGATATTGAGAAGGAAGCAGCATCACAGGGGAGCATACTGAAGATGCCCCTGTAAATGAAAGGCCAAATGAAGTTCATGTTGAGGTCGAGGAGCAAGTGGAAAGGAGAAGCAAAAGCAAGAAAATTGCTCATAGAATGTAGAGGAAAATTCAAAAGAAAGTGAACTTGAAGCCTATCTTGAAGAGGTTGGTGATCAAGGTGAGATCTTGAGCTCAGTGCAGTCAGATGTGAGTTCTGTTATTGTTCGCCAGGAATCATTTCCAATGATATTTCTCAAATAAGAAATGCCATTAAGTGGTTCAATAAGGAAATGGCACTATGAAGATGATGGTGTCTGAGATTTTGAAGGTAGTAGGATCTACAGATTCTACTCCTCACCCTTCTGTTCCTCAGAGCACTTCAAGCGATGTTCCTAGGCCATCAGGGCCCTCTCTTCAAGAGTGTGGGCCTCCAGGGCAAAGTGAAGATATTTCAGGGCCATCCGGCCCATTGTTGTCGATCAGAGGAGCAGCCATCAGGGACTTCAGTTAATGCGCCAGCAGGGCCATCAGGGCCAAGTATTGCGGCACAATTTTCAGAGAGTTTGCCTATTTTAGATGCTCATGTCAGTAAGGGGACTGAGCCATTAGGGCCGGAGATAGCAGCAGGCAAGCAGTCAGCAGAAGTGGTTGGACCTCCTGAGTACTCGATTGTTGAGCCACCAGGACTAGTGATCTCCGAGGCTGGGCAGCAGGATGTAGAAGAGTCAGCAGTTGCTCCTGAAGCCCCTGAGTCTTCATCCCTTGCAACTCCAGCCCCTCCTCACCACCATCCTCTTCCACCTTTGATCCAAGGTCACTTCTTTATCCTCCTACTCCACCTACATCAATTACTTTCATACCTGAAAAACCCACACTTGGCAACGCCCTTCTCACCCAAGCTGAGGATGAGTTTGAACGCTCAACACTCACCTCAATTCTGGCAGTTGCCAATCATGTCCACAGGACTGATTCTCCCAGTCCTGCTCAGAAAAAGAGGAAACTCTCCACCTCTATCTCTCTACCCTCTACACCCAAATTTCCTCCTCTTTGGTTCTCCCTCACTGTTGAATCTCGAAAGGAGACCAATCTATTGAGAATATCTACAGAAATGCATTCTCTCTACATTTTTGGCATCCCCATCTTAACCTCACTAAACATCTTCACATTGTTCTTCCCTATTGTCGCATATCCAAAGCAAACCAATCTAAAATCTTCCAGTCAGCTGAGTGCAAGACTGAAGACCAGTGGGCAAAAGGGCACAAGACTCTATACAGTAAATACCTCAAAGCCAAAGCAGACAGCATTTCTCGTAGAGATCACCCACTCTCTCTCTCTCTGAGTGGTTTGTCTTTCATCATCAAACTGTCTAGGGCTAGTTCATTCTTAGGAAATCATAATAGCAAGGCATTTTCAGCTCTATAATGATTACTGCTATCTGAATAAGCTCCCTGAGGTTCAGTTTAGTCAATTCCATGGCGCCCTTGCTCTCCTCCAGACTGAACATCCAGTCAATTGCTCCTTCCAAGTAGATTTCACAAAGCCTCAAAATGCCTGAAAATGTTTTTCTTCCCAAGCTACATTCCCTAGTCTTTGATTCCTCTACTGGCTCTCATGCGTTTGAAGATTTGCTCGTGTAATGGCGCCTGTCAGCTAAGCAGGGTCGCCTCCCCTCATTTCAGAGATTTATCTTCAGAGAATATCACTTGGGCCACCTCTCCTCTGAAGTTCTAGCTCCGTTAATTTCCGAATGTGAAAGGCTTTCTCCCACAGACTGGGAAAGCACTACCATCAATCCGCTCTCCAGTTGGAATCTATAAATAGTTCCTTGGTCAGGGCAGGCAAGCCTCGTCTGGCTGCTGAAGCCTTCTTGGACCTGAATTCCATTAATCTCGTTCAAGAACTGTATGTTCAATGGGCTTCCAGGTATTCAGCTTACATGTCTTTGAAGAAGGACCTGCTGATCACCAGCTCTTCTATCCTATCACACTTGATTGTTTCCTTCAGCGTGCTAGTTTTTCAAAGAGCAGCTACTTCAGATTTATTCTTAACAAGGATCAGTATGCGCTTTTCTTGGAAGATCAACGGCAGCTTTACATTAAGCGCATGATCCCTTCCATGGTGACTCCTTTTTTATAGAGTCTGGGGTTTTCCACCAACTTTTTGAAGAACAAGAGCTTAAGGCATGGACTATTATTTCTCAGCATGCCTCTCTTCTTTCTCCTCTGGTCTATCTTCCTGTACCTTCTCAAAAGTATACCATATCTTTGTTTGTGTGTCCTTTCTCTTCTTCTTTGTCTTCGTTTATCTTTTTGCTTAATGACAAAAAGGGGGAGTTTTTCTTCGCATTTCTGACATACAAACTTTTATTTTCAGAAATACAAAGTTAGGTCACTTATGCTTATTGGTAAGTTTAGTTTTGTTTTGTCATCACCAAAAAGGGGGAGATTGATGATCAGTCTATCCTCATATAATTTTAATTAATTATATATTTATTTTGGTGATTAACAAAACCATGTCAAAGATTACTAACTCATATTCCATAAGTCTTGAGCACAGGAAATACTACAGGAAAATTAAGTACATTTGGTAAGTATTACCTTTCTGAAGCAATATTAAGTTCAGCATGAAATTTCTCTAAGTCCACATCGACTTTCCTTATGCTACAACAATTTCAGTAGAACTGTAAAGATTTCATCATAACGATTTACTTATCGCAACGATTCCTTAAGTCATCGTAATGATTTGCTCATCGCAACGATTTCTCTAGACATCATAACGATTTGCTTATCACAACGATTCCTTAAGTCATCGTAACGATTTGCTCATCGCAACGATTCCTTTAGTCATCGTAACGATTTGCTCATCCCAACGATTCCTTTAGTCATTGTAACGATTTGCTTATCGCAACGATTCCTTTAGTCATCGTAACGATTTTTTTATCGCAACGATTCCTTTAGTCATCGTAACGATTTGCTCATCGCAACGATTCCTTTAGTCATCGTAATGATTTGCTTATCGCAACGATTCCTTTAGTCATCATAACGATTTTTTTATCGCAACGATTCCTTTAGTCATCGTAACGATTTGCTCATCGCAACGATTCCTTTAGTCATCGTAACGATTTGTTTATCGCAATGATTCCTTTAGTCATCGTAACGATTTGTTTATCGTAACGATTCCTTAAGACATCATAACGATTTGCTTTGCGCAACGATTTCTTAAGTTTTCATAACGATTTCTTCATTGAACACAATGATTTGCTTCATGCAACGATTTCTTAAGTGTTCATAACATTTTCTTCATTAACCACAACGATTTGCTTCATGCAACGATTTCTTAAGTGTTCATAACGATTTCTTCATTGACACAACGATTTGCTTCATGCAACAATTTCTTAAGTGTTCATAACGATTTCTTCATTAAACACAATGATTTACTTCATGCAACGATTTCTTAAGTGTTCACAACGATTTCTTCAGTAACGTAACGATTTGGTTATGTCCTACAACGATTAGCTGAATTGACTTGATCATAATGATCCATAAGTCATATGTATCGACTTCTTATGTACAACGATTTGCTACTGGTCAAAGCATTGAATAGTCAAAGTCGTCACGCATATCCTTCTGACACCTCTGAATTTATATAGACTGAACGTATCTCTGCATGCATGCAGACGATAACGTCTATTATTTTGCTTACTCTGTGTATCTATTAGAACAAGCTATTTGGCATTGCTATTTCTGTGATTACTTGTCCTCACGTTGACTGACACTGGAGACAGCTTAGATGTCTACTGTTTTAGCATTTAATATATGCAGGTCTCTGACAATCATTCGTCATATAATGTTGGACCTGTAGTAGCTGAAGGTCAGTTCAAAGACCCTATCTTTTTGCGTGTACAAATGGATAAGACTGGTGACTAAAAGCTTGCAAAGCCTATTATCTAACATCTACCAAACTTAGAGACAACGGTTACTTCAACGAATACATTTCAAATTGGAGATATAAATACAAGAGTAGCTCCAGAAGAAGATATAGACTCACCAACGAATACTACAAGCAAGTCTTAGCAATTCAAATCTTCTATAAGAATCCAAGAGCCAAGCGTCTCATTCCTAATCTGTCTCAAGCTCTCTAGCTCTCTGTGCTGTAATAGAAATCTTGAGAGAGAGTGCCTGTGTAGTTCTGAGAGAGACCATTGTGTAGATCTCCTTCTCTCAGGGCTATTTTGCTTCAGATCGTTGCTTGTTAAAGCTTGATCTAGGGGCTTGATTTTATTGCTCATCTTTACTGTGTTATTCCCTTCTGTTGTGAAGGAAGACCTGGTAGGGTATCCAGGGTGTTGTAGTTCCCTTCTGTTGTGAAGGAAGACCTGGTGGAGTATCCAGGGTGTTGTAGTTCCCTTCGTGTGAAGGAAGACCAGCTGAGCTGCGTGTTGTAGTGTCCATAAGGGACTGTACCTTAGATAGTGGAATCCTGAGTTATTGCTCAGGGACTGGACGTAGGACTCCTAAGGATAGGAGGTCCGAACCAGGATAAACTCTGTGCGTTGTCTGTCTGATTGGTTTCCTGTGTGTGTTTGCTGTTTATTCTAACTTTCACTAACCTTCATCGAAGAACATCTTTGTGTGAATGTTTTAAGTACAGGTACTAATCAAATAATTTTTAAAAAGTCCCATTCAACCCCCCTCTGGGCTCATCAACTAGGCAACAATTGGTGCTACACATAGTTTTATTTCCGAGGGATTTGCTAAGGTTTTGATGAAGGAGAATGGTATGGTTCTGGAAGAGTTGGAGGTTCCCTTATTTGCATACTCCTGCAGGAACTATTTTGACCGGGTAGTGTTTTTCTTCACTCCATGTGAGCATTGAGGAACAGGTTTTACCTGGTAGTTTCTATTTGCTGAAGATGAAGGATTATGATGCTATCTTGGCTTAGACTGGCTCAAGGAGCATTATGCTCTTGTGGATTGCAGGAGGAAGCTAATTTTTTTCGGATTCCTGGCAAGGAGGAGTTTGTTCATCCTCTACCCAAGAACATGTCGGGCAAGTTTGTGATTTCTGCTCTGAAGGCAGCCCGGATGTTGAGCAAGGGATGTGATGGTTTTCTTGCTAGTGTGGTTGTATCCGAGGATTTGAAGAAGGTCCTATCTATGGAAGACATTGATGTAGTTCGAGATTTCAGCGATCTCTTTCCTAAGGATTGTCTATTTTGCCCCCTGCAAGGGAGATAGAGTTTGGCATTGAGTTAGTACCAGCACAGAACCTATTTCCATTGCTCCTTATCGTATGGCACTAGCGAAATTGGTAGAGTTGAGGAAGCAGCTGCAAGAATTGCTTGATAAGGGTTTCATCCGGCCGAGTGTATCGCCATGGGGAGCACCTACTCTCTTTGTGAAGAAGAAGGATGGATCGATGAGGCTGTGTATCGATTACCGCAAGCTTAACCAGGTGACTATCAAGAACAAGTATCCTTTACCTCGTATTAATGATTTGTTTGATCAGTTGCGAGAAGTTTCGATGTTTTCTAAAATCAATCTTCGTTCTGGCTATCATCAACTCCGAATTAAGCCGGAGGATTCTACTAAGACGGCTTTTAGGATGAGATATGGTCATTATGAGTTTCTTGTCTTGCCCTTTGGTTTGAAAAATGCTCCAGCAGTTTTCATGGACTTAATGAATAGGGTATTTCGGCAGTATCTGGATTCTTTTGTAGTTGTTTTCATTGTTGATGTGCTGATCTACTCACCTGATGAGGAGACTCATAGAGAGCATTTGAGGATTGTGTTGGATATCTTGAGGGAGAACAAGCTGTATGCTAAGTTCAGCAAGTGCAACTTCTGGATGAAGGAGGTCCATTTCTTGGGACATGTCATTTCTGGCGATGGTGTGTCTGTGGATCTGGCTAAAGTGGAAGTTGTCCTTGACTGGGAGACACCGAGATCATCTACGGACATCAGGAGTTTTCTCGGCTTGGTTGGCTATTATAGAAGATTCATAGAGGGTTTCTCTTCTATTGCGGCTACCTTGAAAAGGTTGACAAGGAAGGGAGTGAAGTTTGAATGGTCAGAGGCTTGTAAAAGGCGTTCCAGGAGCTAAAGACTTGTTTGACCTCAATGCCAGTGCTTGTTTTGCCCAATGGTGTAGATCCTTTCTCTATCTACACAGATGCTTCGAAGATTGGGCTAGCTGTGTCTTATGCAGGAGGTAGAGTTGTGGCATATGCTTCTAGGTAGCTTAAGGAGCATGAGCGCAATTACCCAACTCATGACTTGGAATTGGCGGCGTGTTCTATGCTTTGAAAATTGGGAGGCACTATCTATATGGAGTTAGATTTGAGCTCTTCTCAGACTACAGGAGTCTCAAATATTTGTTCTCTCAGAAGGAGTTGAATCTGAGGCAGTGAGGTGGATAGAATTCCCAAAGGACTATGATTTTGAGCTTTCTTACCACCCTGGGAGAGGCCAATGTAGTGGCAGATTCGTTGAGCAGAAAGAGGCAATTGATGAGGCAAGATTGGAAGATGTTAGAAGATGCTTTGGGTTCTTGGCTATTTTAGAACCTCAGTTGTGCAACATGTTCATGGCTCAGTTGTCACTTAGTTCTTCTATTCATGATCGGTTTATTGTTTTACAAAAGATGACCCTCTATTGCAGGAGTTGGTTGGAAAGGCCGACATTATCAGAGATGAGGATGGTGTGATTCGCTTGAATTATAGAGTGTGCGTCCCTAATGACGCAGATCTAAAGAAGGAGATTTGTAGGAAGCGCACAGATCACAGTTCTCTATTCACCCGGGCAGTGGGAAGATGTATAAGGATATGAAGCGTTCTTTCTGGTGGTCTGGCATGAAGCGAGATGTTGCTGATGTTGTGGCGAAGTGCTTGATTTGTCAGCAAGTGAAGGTAGAACGTCAGTGACCTTCAGGTTTGATGCAGAAGCTGGATATTCCTCAGTGGAAGTGGGACAAGTTACCATGGATTTTGTGTCTGGATTATCTAGATCGGCAAGAGGGAATGATTCCATCTAGGTGATTGTGGATAGATTTCGAAAAGTGCTCATTTCCTTGCCATTAAGAAGAAGCAGTCCATAGAGAGCTTGGCCAGACTGTATATTGATAGCATTGTGAAGCTGCATGGGATTCCGAAGCCAATTATCTCAGATCGTGATCCGAGATTTACATCTAGATTTTGGCAGAGTTTGCAGTAGGCTTTTGGCAGTCAGTTGAAATTGAGTTCGGCATTTCATCCACAAACGGATGGACAGTCCGAGAGGACTATTCAGATGTTGGAGGATATGCTTAGGGCTTTGTTCTGGAGTATTGGGAGCGTCACCTAGCTCTCGTGGAATTTGCATATAATAACAGTTTCCATTCGAGCATAGGTATGGCACCTTTTGAGGCTTTGTATGGGAGACCTTGTAGATCCCCGTTGTGTTGGGAAGAAGCAGAGATCGGCATCTGGTTGGACCAGAAGTGGTGCAGGAGACTTAAGCAAAGACCCAGTTGATTGTGCAGAAATTAAAGGCAGCTCAAGATCGTCAGAAGTTATGTATACAAGGAGGAAGGATTTGGCTTTTGAGGTTGGAGATCATGTTTTTCTAAGGTTTCTCCAACCAAGGGTGTAGTGAGGTTTGGAAAGAGAGGTAAGCTAAATCCGAGGTTCATTGGTCCCTTGAGATCTTGAAGATGATCAGGAATGTGGCATATCAACTAGTTTAGCCACCATCTTGGCATCAGTGCACCCGATTTTCCATGTATCCATGTTGAGGAGGTATGTGAGAGATCCGGCTTATGTGATTAGTTTCGAGCTAGTGCAGTTTCAGCCAGATTTGTCCTATGAGGAGCAGCCTGTAGACTTCTAGATCGGAAGGTGCAAGAATTGAGATCAAAGTCTATTCCCTTTGTGAAGGTCTTATGGAGGAATTTCTCGCATGAAGAAGCGACGTGGGAGCTTGAAGATAGAATGAAGAAGCTTTATTCGTCCTTATTTGTTGAGTGTTCTAACTCAATCTTCAAGGATGAAGATTATTTTAAGGGGGAGAGGATGTAGTGCCCTAGAATTTTCTTAAATTTATATTGCAATTGTGTGTTTATTTCTGCATGTATTTGAGTACTGTTTTGTGTTGAACTTGGCGTCAACATTCGTTGGCATTAAGGCTTGTAGGCAGCATGATCGTATGTCGTTTATCTCTTGTTAACGACAACTTCTTCTGTCATTTATATTTTCCAAAATATTTGGTTTTTTGGGCAAGATTGTAGACGACACAGTCAATAGACGTCTACATCATGGCTGGCGGCAATTTCTGTTGACGTTAACCTGACTTGCCTGTTTTTGATATTACCATTCCAGGGGAGAGAAATCGGCTGTTTCTAAGAGGTATTAATGGGCAGATCCAAGCGTTTAGGATCCAAGGGTCAGGATTAGGGTTGGCTAACGCATGGGAGATCTTTATAAGACCTAGATTTCATAGATAAGGAGGTATTTCGCTCTGTTTGTGAGGAAATAAAAGAGGGCCGAGAGAAGGGTCTTGCTGGTTGTTCGTGCAGTTTGAAGGCCTCTGGACCAAGGAGGTTCGTTCAACTTCGAGATCTAGAGCTTCACCAAGTGGAGGAACTACGTTGGAGGCAGATTTGGAGCGGTTGAAGTCGGTGTAGGGGACTGCCTTGCTGCCAAGGTGGGCTTCTTCGGGCTTTGATTCGTCACTTCGGAAGGAGGGATAGAGGCAAGTAACATGGGGGATTAGTTTAGGACATATAAGACTGAATATTATCATTTTTACAAATTTTTAAAGCATGAAATTGATGCGTGGGAAGGGTAGAAATCTCATTATTTCATGTTGTGTTTTTCTGTGTTTTCTGGGCAAAAGAACTTGACGTCCAGATCGTTTGCCGTTTAGATTTTATAAACGCACAATCGACCGCCGTCTATTTCATGTAAACATACTTGTTTTCCTACCTATACATATGTTAATGGCGCTATGTGCCACCGTCTACTATTGTTAACGACATGATATGTGGACGTCTACTGCAAGTGAATGCCACATATGTTGCCGTTAAATTTATCAGTGCAGTGAATTTCAGAAAATTCAATTTTTTATGGCTTAGTTGTGATCCATGCTTGTATGAGGTTTCGGCCAGGTGATGAATTGTGTGTTTATTACTGTTATACCATGAGCAGGTCGTTGTAATGATGTATAGACTATATGTGCATATAAGTATTATCTCTGATGTTAATGGAAATGAATAAAGAAAAGTAAAAAGAGGTGAGCATGATTCATGTTGGAATGTTAATGTTTGAAGACTGTATTACTGTGAGATATACTGCATACATGTTGTACCTAGTACCTGCATAGAAATTGCATGAATTCCTCACTGTTGTATTATGATTAGTTAGCTTAAATTGAAAATTAGTTATAAAAAAATTGGTTATAGAGTTCAAAAAATGTGAAATTTTACGTGTGCAAATATAATCTGTATCTGAATTACTGTCAAGATTTCGGGGATTTTAGATTTCTATACAAATTTTTATGAATTTCTGATTGTTAAATAGCATATGGAATTCAATTAACATGGGAAAATGTGCAAGAATGAATGTGATATGATTAGCACATGATAGGTTGCCTATTTTACAGCAAAGTTATGATTCAAAAACTGAAGAAATCTAATTGCATAATGTTGTATTTAGTTCATGGAAAAGGCATGATAGAATTGCATAAAATGTAGATTGATGATTGCATACATGATAATGCATATATTAAAGTAAAATGGTCAATAAAGACATTGCTATTTTAGAGATTTCCTACATGGAACTACACCATGGATGCCCCTATGGTAATGGTTCACCTACATGAAATTAACCTACTGAATCTGTGGGCAACGGATTGAAATCCTGGAGGTAGACAGTTCTACTGGCTAAGGTGGGAAGGACTTTCCCCGATTTTGCGCAAATACCATGACTTCATCACTGCATTGCCTAGGTGATAAGTGAATGCTATGACTACTGATCTCTATAGTGCGGGCTATGTCTTGGCAACTAATGATAAATGTCTACATGACAAATGGACTACATGACTACATGCTACATGTCTACATGTTAAATGACTACATGATAAATGTCCACATGAATAATGTCTACATGATATATGCTATATGATTTACATGTCAATTGTTTTACATGCTACATGACCGTTGCTACATGTTTAAATGACTATTTGCTACATGAAAACTAGTTGCATGTTGCATGATAATAAGCATATGCCATGAAAATTGATCGCATGTCATGTATAGGAACATGTTAACTCAATTGTTAGAATACAAGATGTGAATTATATGCATCACATGAAAAGTTTTACTTCCAAGATAATTGAACATACTATGCAAAGATTGATTGCTAAATGACTTAGAAATCATGTTAGTAGGAAAAGTTATATGATATCGAAGTTATGAATGATTACCATGTTTTAAATCTATTATATACATAATGTCTTGAACTATCTTCATGTGACTTGATGAGTCTTGTAGACTCATACTTGTTTAACACTGCAAGAGAGCCAGAGGATACTCTGGAGTTAGTGCATACTGACTCTGAGCGCGAGGACGTGGAGGCATAGTTTTACTTGAGAGATTTGGAGTGATCATTATGTATGTGAGGAAAATGATTACTTTATTTTTATGCACTTAAACTTATGGCTTGTAATAAAGTTGGACTATTGTTATCTTTCTCTTATGTTTAGACTGGATATTTGAATATGATGTTGATTACAAGTATTTGTTCCATATTCTATTGCATATTATTGGAATTGAATTATCATTTATGTATACCTCAATCTATACCGTCTATTGTTGGATGTATTCCACTGTAATACCTTTTTTAGATCCAATGAGAGTTGGAATAAATGTACTGGGTCTAAGAGGGGCGTTATAGATGACCTAGGTATTGAACACAATTTCTCAGCACCAAGAACACCACAACATAATGGAATAGCAAAAAAGATGAACAGAACTTTATTGGATATGGAAAGAACCATGTTGTCTGAATACCATCTTCCAAGATATTTCTTGGCAGAGGTAATCTATACAGCTTGCTACATAATTAATAGAGTTATGATCATGCCCATACTGAAGAAAACAACATATGAACTGTACAAGCAGAAGAAACTCGAGATCAGCCATCTCAGAATATTTGATACACATGCTTCATTCACAATAATGGTAAGACAAATATGGGTAAGTTGGATCCCAAATCCGATGAAGGTATTTTATGGGTCACACTTCAAAACCCAGAGGTTATAGAGTTTTCAATAAGAGAAGTTTATAATTGAACAAACTGTACATGTTATTTTTGATGAACTAATCCCCTTTTAGAAAAGAAGTGCTAGTGATGATGAAGACACAGAGATTTATCCAGTTAAATGAAGCAAATATTTATATATATATATTTTTTGTGATCAAAAAAAACCTTGGAAATATTTGACTAACACAATTTTCTGAAGCTTGTCAATGGGTATCAAATAAAACAAATTCTGTAAGTTATTTACACTCATTTATATTAGAAGTCAAGTGCATATGATTTGTCTAGCCTACATCGATTACTGTTGTAAGTTTACAACGATTACTATTTTAACATCACATCGATTCTGTTCAAACATCGATTTCACTTAAACATCGACTACGTTTCAACCTCGATTTCATTTAAACATCGATTTCATTCAAACATCGATTTCACTTAAACATCGACTACGTTTCAACATCGATTTCATTTAAACATCGATTTCATTCAAACATCGATTACACTTAAACATCGATTACGATTCAACATCGATTCAATTAAACATCGATTATGGTTCAACATCGATTTACTTAACATCGATTACGTTCAACTCGATTTCCATTAAACATCGATTATGGTTCAACATCAATTTCACTTAAACACCGATTACGGTTCAACATCGATTACTGATCAACATCGATTTCACTCAAAACATCAATTATGATCCAACATAGATTATGTTCACATCGATTTCATTTTAACATCGATTATGCTCCAACATCGATTACATTTTCACATAGATTATGGCCACATCGATTTCAACTCAACATCGATTTCATTCCAAATGATTACACTCACATCGACTTCACTTAAACATCAGTTATGTTTTGGACATCAATTGTCTTTAAATATAGACTGTCTCAAAACATCGACTTTCTTCTAAACAACGATTATGTTTCAGACAGTAAATGTATAATATTGATAATGATCTTTATAAATATTCTAGTTCCTAATATAAGATGTCTTGATTATATTTTTCCTCGCATTTCATTCAAATGCTTTTTGAAACACTATGCATTTCAAATTGTCCCGCGAACTGTTGCGTACCCTGTGCACTCAAACATTTATTACTTCTGGTACAATATCTATACACGTCATTTATTGGATACTTGTTCATGTCACATAGGTTAGAATATTAATGATGACAGGACGATGTTCCCTCTTTGGTATATGCTCCTGCAGCATGACCAGTGACATTGACTAACAGTTTAAACACATTTAAGATGTCTACACTCTAACATTTAATGTGTACAGGTTCGGTAGTCACACATGTTACAAACATTGGACATGTCCGTGTTTACAGAAGCAAAGAAGATATTCAGAAGATCTTCTCTCACTGGGTCTCTATCCAAGCATTTAATGACTGCAAGTTTTTCTGAGATCTTACGTTGGACCTGCTATAGCTAACGTGTTCAAGATGAGAGACAACGGACACTTCAACAGATACTTCTTTAAACTAAAGATAAATAGGAGCGTGCTGAAGAATGCCAGGACATCAAGAAATACGAAGAAAGTAGAGCTCGTCTTTCATTCAGAAAAACTCTCTTGCTCTTAGCTCTCCCAAAAGACATTGTTCTTTCTGTTTTCAAAAGTGTGAGAGCTTGTTAGATTTGAGAGACCATCTTCTCAGTGCTGTTCTTTTTGTCTCTCAAATACTGCCTCAGGTCAAGCTTGTTAGATCATTGTTACCTTGATCTAAGGGCCATTCCTTTTTACTCTTCATTGAGTGCTCCTCTTCATTTGTGAATAGAATACCTGCTATAGTAGGTGACTTCTTCCCTTTTGGAAAGGAAGACTATTGTAACAAGTGGTGTTTTTCCTCTTTGTGTGTAGAAGAGAAGGCCAACTTGTGCTGGATGTGTAAGTGTCCTTAAGGGGGACTGTACCCTTGGTTAGTAGAAATCCCAAGTTGTTGCTTGGGGACTGGACGTAGGACTCTTTGTGATAGGAGGTCCGACACCGGATAAAAATCCTTGTGCATTTTGTGTGTTGTGTTTCTCTTGTTTCTGATGTTCACTAACTCTAACATCTGTGTTTAGTGTTACATGTAGAAGTTAATTTTTCAACAGGAAAATTTATAGAAATAATTTTTAGCAACCCATTCACCCCCCCCCTTTGGGCTTGCAACCTGGTCAAACAGATCTTTCATGGAGTTCAAAAATATGACAATAGATCAAGAGATCAATCCGGACACCATATAGGCTGGCCTTTAAGTTCCATAGACTTTAGATATTTGGATCAAGATATACACGAAGGGGTGATCCAAGTGGAAATCAAAAATTACATTCGTGTGGAAAGTTCATAGCGGAACGGTCATGAGATCGTTAGAACCTTGGAGAGAAACTTAACAATATAGACCCACACGGACCTAACAAGGTATGGTACCTAACCTGACAGAGTTGTTTTTCCTTTTTTTCTTTCTTCATAGCTTTGTGTTGGAACATAAGAATGAAGAGGCATAAATCCATGGAGAGTATGAATCAATAACTTCCAGATAGAACCTTATTTATATTCATATTGTAAGGCCCTCGAATTTTTGTTCATTTTATATTGTACATGTGTAGTTACTTGTTATGTATATAGTGTGTGTACTAAATTTATGTACATTCTAATTATTAAATTGCTCATGTGCATATGCATGTATATATATGGTATTTTTCATGAATATAGGTAATAACTAATTTTGTACATATTGTACTTAATTAAAAAACATGCATTTTATATTAAGTAATGTTGTGCAGCAATATGTGAATATTGCTGTACATCTTGTAGGTATATATGAGTTAATTTTCTATGCATGTAATGTGTATAAATGTGCATGTTGAATCTAATTATTGATGTACATATTATATTATCTATTTCATGCATAATGTATGTAACTATGTTGTATATATATATATATAATATATATATCGTGTGTGTGTGTGTGTGTGCGTGGTGTGTGTGTGTTTATCTTGTGCATGGATATCTATCTAATTCTGCACTCATCAAATTGTTTTAGGTGTATTGTACTTAAATAATATGTGCATGTTGTATTTAAGTAAGGTTGAGCATATGATAGGTAAGTACTGCGATATATCTTGTAAGTACACGTAAGGTTTGTGCATGTAATATATTTAAATGTTTGGTGCATTATCTAACTATCAATTACATGTTATATTTATTTAAACCCATGCATGTTGTATGTAATTACGTTGTGTACATACATATATGTGTGTTGTTTTGTGCATATTATCCTTAATTAAGATTAGTGCAATTATGTTTAAATAAATAGTATGAAATGCATGTAGTTTATATGGTGAATGTAGTTTAATTATTTCTATATACATTAATTATTGTGATGTAATTGTACATTTATTTTGACGTATGACTCCATTCTGGCCAAGATGTACAGTGGCGGCAACATGCTAGCCGCTGACTGCCTGGGACAGAGGAGTTGGCGTCCAGATCGATGGACGCCAACCCCCTTTTGGCGGCACCAGAGGTGGACGCCAAGTTCCCTGCAGGTTTCAGATTTGGTAACACATGCGTTTCGTCTGGTTCTAGTTTAGGAAACCCATTCATAATCGTAGGAGACCTACCCTAATGCGTACCAACCTACCCAGTTTTATAAAACCACCTTGTTCCAGCCAGATTAAGTCTTTTTAGCCTTTGGAGAAGCTAGGGTTTTTTGTGAAGAGGAGCTGATCTTTGCAAGCTTCGATCCGGCAACTAGAGGAGTTTTCTGGAGATCTACACTGACTGGAGGATAGTCCATACATCAAGGAAGCATCTCCAACTCAGAGGATCAATTTGCATCAACAGAAGAACCAGATCTGAAAGAGGTTTGAGCACCTTCTTGGCTAGGTCGAGGAGGGCTTCTTCGAGTAATTTGATCTTTGTGGATTTATCTGGAGGCAAGTAACCTATGGATGTCAACCTTACTCATGTCCCCTAAGGTCCTAGCATTTTTCTGAAATTTTCCTCGAGTCCTGGAACCTCCAAATTCCTTTTTTTATTGTGTTCTGCCTGCACTACCTGCTGACAGGAAGTTGGCGGCCACATACTGTGCTGCCAAGTTCCTATGTTGGCAGCACCAGACTGTGCTGTTTACACAGTTGGCGGCATACCCTGTGTCGCCAGGTTCTTTAGGGTTTTAAAAGAGCATTGCTTGATCTTTAAAATGTGTTATTTGCACTTCTGGATGTATATGCATGTTGTAAAAATTGTATGTGGTCAGGGTCAGTATTAGGTCATGACATGAGGATATTTCGAAATTTCTGTAATAGTGTTAATTATTGAAATTTATGTATTAATGAAAGAAGTATGGTTTATCAATGTTTAATCCTGAAAGTTTGATTTGTTGGGGTTTTAGATATTTTCCCTATTAGTATAATGACTATTTTCATGTGTTTGAACTGTTAAGCATGATTGTCTTGATGTAAACCATGTATGAAAGAATTTGTTAATAAATAGGCCGATAATATCTTAATTAGTAAAATTATATATATTATTCAAAAAAATTTGGAAAATTGAATATGTGATATGTTTACAGTTAAAATCCGTGATCAAAATTTGAGTCTATTTTGATGACAGTAAGTTTGGTTCTTAATTACACCATGGAAAATAGTCAAACTGAACATGTAGATTAAATCTGTGTGATTAGTAAGCAGCATGTATAGGACCGTGATATGAGTATTTTATTTTTGTGAATAGTAGTATCATGTTAGGAAAACTGAAGTATATGTGAATGTATGAAGTGAGTATAATTGTGCTAAAGGTACATGGAAAATGTGTGAAACAATGTGATAATGTGTAATTTGTTAAAACTGTGTGTAAAAGTATTAAAGTGCATGCAACTATGTACATAAATGAATGGTGAAATGTGATAATGTGCTAATGTAAAATTGGGCCGAGATTGACACTGCTACCATAGAGGTCTGAGAGCTGTACCATAGAAAAACTCCCTATGGAAGGCTCAACGTTGTGAAATATATCCTAAGGGCATTAGGATGAAACCCTAGAGGTGGACAAGTACCACTGGATATGGTGGAGAGGCTTCTCCGGTCCGCGAAGTTACCAAGATTCGCCACTAGATTGCCCAGTGGCGGGTATGTGTCAAGTGATGTGATGTGCTATGTGATATGTGCTATGTGACATGGGTGCGTGCGTCCTCTAGATGGTAGTTAGGACTATGTGTCACGGCAACTTAAGTGATAAAATGTGAATAAAGTGCAAAGTGAAGTGTGAATGTGGCACGTGGTAAGTGCAATGATGTGGCATGTGATAAGTGAAAGTGCAAGAGAAAAAACTATGTGAAAAATGTGTGAAATGATGTGCAAGGGAGAGTAAATGTTAATGAGATATAAAATCATATATCCATATTAATCATGTGTTAATATGTTGACGTAAATCATGTTTAATATCATGTTATATAGTTCAATAACATCCATGTAGTAGTGTATGTGAATATGTGTATGTAACTTATGAATTGGGGCAATGTGAAAGATGAGCATGTGGAATTGTTAAATGAATAAGATAGCATGTGAAGAAATGTAAAACCATATAATGTGTTTAATTCATGTCAAAACAGCAAGCAAGTATGATTATAATTGTGATAAATACATGAAAGAATGTCTAAGTTCCATGATAGGACATGCTATTCACTTAGTACATAGTTCCATGCTTAAATTGCTTATAGTTGTCAACCGACTTAAATATGTTTTAAACCTTCAATGCATGTTTAATAATATGTGGTATCATGTGTAATTGTGATTTATGTATATTAAAACAGCAAATTAAATGTGTATTAAATGTGAAAAGTGCATGTGAAATATGAATGGATATCATGCTAGGTTGCTATTTACTTGGTGCTTAACTCCATGCTCTAGTTGGTAGAGTTGCACCATACTATGGAAATATTTAGATTGTTAAATCATGATACATGTTGGGTGTAGAAAGCATGTATAGGTATATGTTTATTATCAATGATTTAGAATGAGCATGTGTTAGTCTAAAACATGTTTAGGTAGTTTATGTATGTTGAAAACTTTATAAAGCATATGCCATGAATTCATTTGGTGTAAGGATAGTATGTGTTCTGTATTGCTTAATAGTTAAGTATGCGTGTGATATGTGTAAGGGTATGTCTTTAGATTGCTTGCTATGTCTTTTAGACTCATACTTGCTTCGGCGTATAGGTGTGACAGGTGTTTCCGTACCTGAGGAGGGTGTAGCGAGATCGACGCGGAAAGAGGAGTAGTTGCTTGTGGAACTTTTTAATAGTTATTTTATTTCATAGTTCGAATAATGTTATTCATATGGACAATGTAGTTCTTTTGAAATTGTAATAATTGGACATTGTCATTTCTTTCATTGCTATATAGACTGTGGAATGTGTGATGATGATGGAATAAAGTTGAGTTATTTATTTTATTCCCGCTGTACTCAATTGCTATTCATGTACATATCAGCCTACGTTTAGTGTTGGATTATTATCCCACTGTAATGACGCCCTTTGTACCGATGGGGATTGGTATAATCGTACCGGTATGAAGAGGGGCGTTTTAGAGATGGTATCAGAGCACCAAGGTTGAGTTATACATGAATAAACCATCATCTTCACAATATTGCAAAGTCTTTATAAAAATTTATCCATATATATAAAATTACTAATATAAATGAAAGATAGTTCATAAAAATAGTTAGGATTAAATATTCTAACTGGATTAATTGTTTTGTAGGCTGTGGCTGGACGTGGTAGACGTAGTGCTCAGGCTAGGAGGTATGAGCAGAGTCGTAAGGTAAGAAGTTCATGAAGGGGCTCAAACCATTGCTGAGAGGTAGACTTTTAATGTTTGACCCCCGCACTTTGGAAGAGGCTCTCAACGTAGCAAGCAGACAAGAAAGTAGGGTGGAATCATACTAGGAAGAGAAGGAAGCTCAGGAGAAGAGGTTACCTGAACCATTCCAACGGCAAAATAGGAAGATGAAGAAGCTCATGGAAGGTCAGCAATCGTATATGGTACCAGGCAGTGAGAAGCCCGAGTGTGTACACCGCGGCAAACGTCATGGCGGAAATGTGTGTTGGTTAAAGGAAGGAAGATGTCTTAAATGTGGCAGTAAGGACCATCGGATCAGAGAATGTCCAAGACTGAAGAAGCTCGTTCTGCGAGGTGTTCCATCAACTGCAAAACCACAAGCAGTGGCCAAGGAGATGTGTTAATCGAAGATGACATCGACGACGTCACGAGAGGTACTCGGTCCGATCTTCGAGCACAAAGATCTTTTCAAGGGGGGAGAGTGTAAGGCCCCTGAATTTTTGTTCATTTTATATTGTACATGTGGTAGTACTTGTTATGTATATAGTGTGTGTACTAAATTTATGTATATTCTAATTATTAAATTGCTCATGTGCATATGCATGTATATATATGTTATTTTCCTTGAATATAGGTAATTAACTAATTTTGTACATGTTGTACTTAATTAAAAAACCATGCATTTTATATTTAAGTAATGTTGTGCATGCAATATGTGAATATTGCTATAAATCTTGTACGTATATAGAGTTAATTTTCTATGCATGTAATGTGTATAAATGTGCATGTTGAATCTAATTATGATGTACATATTGTATTTATCTATTTCATGCATAATGTATGTAACTATGTTGTGTACATGTGTGTATATATGTGGAAATGGATTTTGATTGTAACGACCCTCCTTATACCGGTATGGTTGTACCAACCCACATCGGTATAATGAATGTCATCACAGTGGGACATTGACCCAACACTAACACTGAGCTGAGATGTACACAAATATAAATATAGAACAACGGAAATAAAAGAATTAAAATCATTCTTGTTCCATCATCCACAATAAATATCCACGTCCATATAGCAATTAAAGAAACTAAAGTTCACAAAATTGAAATTCTAAAATCAATTTACATAGTTCATCGACAATCTCATAAGTTTCCATTACATACTATGAAAATGAAATACAATGTCGATCTCTCTACAACAATCTACTTCTCTCGCTCGGAGTCGCTCCTATGATCTCCTCTAAGGAAGTAGAATCGCCTGCTACACCTGAACGCCGAAGCTAGAGTGAGTCAAAAGACTCAGCAAGCATACCAATACAACATCCTACCACATATTCTATGCACATATTGCATGCTTTTATCCAATTCAAGTATAACACATGGAAACCTATATCAATTTAGGCACATGGATATGGTTAAGACATTAAACTATGTAATATGATCACCTACACATGCTTCTACTTGAAACATGTAACATGATTTATAACCAACATTATTCATGTCATGATAACCTTCTACTAATCTAGAGCATGGAATCTAGCAACAAGTAATAGTAATCTAACATGTATTCTAATCATTTCGACATGCTCATTTTACATTCATTTACACAATTAACTTGCTGTTTTAATGCAATAAATTCACAATCATACATGATACCACATTTTATCAAGCATGGATTTAATGTTAAAACAACTCAAGTTGATTGACAATACTATACAAATTTTGCATGAAACTAGGTACTAATTGAGTAACATATTTAACATGGAATCTAGTCATTCTTTCATGCATTTACCACAATTGTAATCACACTTAGCTTGCTGTTTTAACATGCATGACACATTATTCACATGGATTACACTTATTCACATGCTAGCACATTCACTTTATATCTTCACATACTCAATTACACATTTCACATGCACATATATTCACATTTCACATTAGTTGTCGTGGCACATAGTCCAAACCACCACTAGAAGGACACACATAAACACATTCACATACCTATCGCCTAGGCAAAATAGTAATAGATCTTGGTTAACTGCGAAGACTGGGAGAAGCACTCTCTACCCTAACCAGTAGTACTTGTCCACTTCAGGATTTCATCCTAATTGCCCATACGATTTTACACACTATGAACCTTCCCGTAGGACTTTACTACGGTAGGGTTCCACAGCCCTCTATGGTAGCAGTGGTCACATACGGCATAGTTTATACACTTTACATAATCACATTGTTCATGACGTTCACATGCACTAATCATACCATTCCACTCACTTGTATACAATCACACAGTTTTAAGTTTATCTAATAATATGCTGCTATTTACAGTGTTAACAGGTCATAACTTAATTCTATTGATGCTGCAATTTAGTGAAATACATACGATTAACATGGCATGATCAACATAATTATTTTCTATCATATAACCATAAGAGTGTCTACTGTTAACAGAATGCCATGAAATTTTTATCACAAATCCCCACCATTAAACCTATCATATTGAATTTCTCATATTTTTTGGATCTGTAACACAATTATACTAATTAAAACAAAATTCGTTCACGTTTACTGCTCATTGCATTTACTCATGGTACACAGCAGGATAGTTAGTTGTAATAATTTCAGAACTTGCTAACAGTCATTACACAGCCACAGAAATTTTTGGGAAAGTCTACATAACATGAATCTATTTAACAGGAATTAATGATGCTAAAATATGCTTGTAATCTTTTTTCAAAATTCTTGATAATTAACACAGTACACATAATTCGCCCTAAATTCATATAAAGACCTACTGCAAGTAGTAAATCACATATAAAATCTACAGTGTGTACACACCATCAGAAATCCGAAAAATAATTCACAAAGGTCAAACATGCCTTCTGCAGAAAATTGAAGAACTCGGCGGCACGCATGTGGCCGCCAACAGGGGTAATGGCACATCGGTGGCCGCTAACTCTGAATCTTACGGCACCAAAAGCTGCCGTTAAGTTCATGTCTGTGCAAAACACAGATTGAACTCAAAACGATGATGAAAGGGGGGTTCCATGACACGATAAAAATCTGGAAAACTACCTAGGACCTACTAGAGATGTGTATGGACGATGTCATGATACTTGCCTCTAGAAAAAAATCGTTAAAGGGAATTATTTGCGATGATGCTCTCCTCGGCTAATGCCAAGAAGCCCTCAAATCCTTCCCCGAACTGGTTTTGTAATGAAGCAGATGGTACACCGTCATCGAGGAAGCCTTCTCTATGATCAGACTTCCTCCTAGTCATGGTAGAACGCCGGAAGAAGCCTCCAATCGCCAGATCAAAGGGTTCAAGTCTCAGTTTTTCGACAGAAGATCTAGGGTTGAAAAAAAATGTCAAAGGGTCTATTTCAGCTCGAAATTGGGTGTTTTATAGAGTCAAGGCTCAGGAAACGATTAGGTAGGGTTTTCTAGCCGTTGGGAGTCGGTTTCCAAAACAGAAGTCGAAGAATTTGCGGGCGTTTCAGGATCATAAGCCGCAATAGATCTGGGAGGTAGACGTCCACATAGGTGGCCGCCTACAATGGGTTAACATCCATCGATCTGGAAGCTGGCTCAGACCTAGGCTCCACTTATGTTGACGCCAACTGACTTTCGGCCAGAACACAAAAATGCCAGCTTTATGCATACTCTATGTACATACATACATATATATATGTATAATGCATTACATATACACCAATTTGTACATAGTTAAACAATCATGTAATACATGCACAACTTATTAATTATAATATGTATAGGAATACACACACATATATATATATATTTATTGTTCACAAACTATGCACACTATGCATGCAAACACTATACAACCAAGCAACTAAATAAGAGGCAAAATTCGAGGGCCTTACACCCTCTCCCCCTTAAAGAACTTTGTCCTCGAAGTTAGACTGACTCTACTCAGACAATTGGAGATACCTCTTCTTCATCGCATCCTCCAGCTCCCAAGTAGCCTCCTCTCGCGAGAAGTTCCGCCATAGCACCTTCACAGATGCAATACTCTTATTCTGGAGATACTGAACCTCTGGTCAAGAATAGCTACTGGTTGCTCAACAAATAATAGATCTGGTTCGATCTCCACTGGCTCGTGACTAATAACATGAGATGGATCTCGGACATATCTCCTGAGCATAGATACGTGGAAAACAGGATGAACACTAGCTAATGACAGGGGTAAAGCTAGCTCATATGCCACGTTGCCCAAAGCCTGAGAATCTCATACGGGCCAATGAATCTAGGACTTAGCTTACTATGCCTGCTAAATCTAACTACAACTCGAGTAGGCAAAATCTTTAGAAAGACATGCTCGCCCACCTCGAACTCTAAATCTTTTCTCCTGTTGTCGCATAACTCTTCTGTCTATCCTGCACCGCAACAAGCCTCTTCCTGATAAGCTAGATCTTATCCGAAGTCTTCAGAACTAACTCCGGTCCGATCAACTGCCTATTGCTAGTCTCCTCCCAACATAAAGGAGATCTACAAGGCCTACCATACAACGCCTCAAATGGAGCCATACCAATACTCGCATGAAAACTGTTGTTATATGCAAACTCCATAGAGGTAAATAAAGCTCCCAATCATCCTTCCAATCCAGCACACACGCTCTCAACATATCCTCGAGCATCTGGATAGTCCTCTCGGACTGTCCATCTGTCTGGGGATGGAACGTCGAACTAAGCTTCAATTTAGAACCTAATGCATCCTGAAGACCCTTCCACATCCTCAAAGTAATCTCAGATCTCGATCTGAAATGATCGACTTCGGCATCCCATGATCTAATAATGCTACTAACATACAATTTAGCTAAGCTCTCAACCGACTGCTTCTTCTTCATAGGTAAGAAATGCGCAGTCTTAGAGAATCTATCTACAAACCCATATCGAGTCATTGCCCCTCCTTGATCTGGGCAAAACCGTTACAAAATCCATAGTGACAGCCTCCCACTTCCATACTGGGATTTCCATTTTGCATAAGGCCACAGATGGTCGCTGTCGCTCAACCTTCACTTGCTGGCATACTAAACACCTAGATAATACTCTGCTACATCCTTCTTCATGCCAAGACCACCAAAATGATCTCTTTAAATCCTGGTACATCTTAGTGTTATCCGGATGAATAGAGAATCTAGATCTATGAGCCTCTGCTAATACATGCTCATGGACATCTAACAATGTCAGGAACACATACACGGTGATGAAACCTAATCACCCATCC
>CM024756.1:3770078-3910329 GCA_014218235.1 Colocasia esculenta
CAAGGAGGGGCAATCTGTAGACACCCATTTCTGACCCATAAGTTGAGCAAAATCCCTTGTCGTATCATTACGCTCCACGTTGGCTCATCATCGTCAAGCTGGCTTCTCTCCGATCATGACATCATTTCCATTAGTTCATCGCCCTGGAGGACTCTTCCTGGTCAATCAATCTCTTGCTATAACTCTCTGAGTATAGAAGTCCGATGTTCAATTCCGAAGGCTGTGCATGGCTGATTGGATACATTACATGCCAAAATGCAGAAAAGGCCAGAAGGCGACAGGCCCTAGGTCGCCTTCCTGAAGACGACATTCCCCATGTCGCATTGATAATTCCACATTTTAAATCCTCAGAAAATCGCAAAATGACTTGAAGTACCTTCTATATGAGGAAGGCGACATGTCGAGCAGTCGCATTCAGAAGGCGACGCCAAGGCCGTCGCGTTCAGGGCCTTAAACAGGAAACTCAATCCGAGGCTAACTTGGACCCATGCTATTGATGGTAATTGCTTCTTTTGGACGTCCAAATCAAGTCCAAATCCTTTCAAACTCGGAGCAGACCTTCCTAACATGATCCTTTCCGAGTTCCAATGGCCCTTGCACAGCCATACTTACCCATAGTCGGACTCTTGCCCATTATTCCTCTCAGACCCGAGTTGGGAATAATCACCCATAAAAACCTTATTTCTCCATCTTTTTGGGCAAGGCCGGCCATTAGTTCGGGAATCCAGAGAGCTTCATCTTCGAAGAAGAGAGCTTCCTCTCCAGACGACTCAGAAGAGAGCCTCCAGGGCGTTTTTCCCACCGGCTATCCAATCTCTCTCCCCTTTTCTTCTTCTTTCATTCAATTTCATGCATGCATAGTTCGTTTTTCCTTCTAGTTTAACATTAGAACACGAAACACACCCATCCTAACACCCCCAGGGGTTAAAAGCCCCAATCCTGTGATTTCCCCCCATAATAGTTCATGTACATGCACTTTTCATTGAATAGATCCATTGCACACGAATTCTAATGGGTTTTCTTGTGTTTGAATCATCTTGGTAGGTGTTTGAAGGCTAGAACGAAGTGAGGCTCCTGCCCCTTGGCCGGCTGAGGAGCAGGAAGACGAGAACCCACAACTCTGTCCCTCTGAAGAGAAGGCGACGAGCTTCCTGTCGCTTTCCAGAAGGCGCCGTAGGTCCCGTCGCGTTCAGGAGAAAGGAAGGCGACACTACCTCTGTCGCTTTACCAGGTACGCCTTCCCTTCACCTTTCTTTTCCAAAGTAGTCAGCCCTCCACGTTCACATCTCCGAGGCGATTACTCTGGTGGCGATCACGGTCAGTTCTTAATCCCTATACTCATAATTTTCAATTCAAAAGGGGATACAAATCCCGTGATTACAATCCTCCTGTAGCATGACCAATGACGTTGACTGACAGTTTAGGCACATTTAAGATGTCTATACTCCAACATTTAATGTGTGCAGGTTTTTGGTAGTCACACATGTTACAATGTTGGACATGTCATGTTTACAGAAGCAAAGAAGATATTCAGAAGATCCTTCTCTCACGGGGTCTCTATCCAAGCATTTAATGATTGCAAGTTTTTTTGAGATCATACATTGGACCTGCCACAGCTAACGTGTTTCAAGATGAGAGACAATAGACACTTCAACGGATACTTCTTCAAAGTGAAGATAAATAGAAGCGTGCTAAAGAATGCCAGGACATCAAGAAATACGAAGAAACTAGAGCTCGTCCTTCATTCAGAAAAACTCTCTTGCTCTTAGCTCTCCCAAAAGGTCCTGTTTTCAAAAGTGTAAGAGCTTGTTTAGATTGAGAGACCATCTTCTCAGTGCAGTTCTTTTGTCTCTCAAATACTACCTCAGGTCAAGCTTGTTAGATCATTGTTAGCTTGATCTAGAGGTCATTGCTTCTTTACTCTTCATTGAGTGCTCCTCTTCATTTGTGAAGAGAAGACATGTTGTGAAGTAGGTGACTTCTTCCCTTTTTCTGAAAGGAAGACCTGTTGTAACAGGTGGTGTTTTTCCTCTTTGTGTAGTGAAGAGAAGACCAGCTTGTGCTGGATGTGTAAGTGTCCTTAAGGGGGACTGTACCCTTGGTTAGTAGAATCCCAATTTGTTGCTTGGGGATTGGACGTAGGACTCCTTGTGATAGGAGGTCTGAACCAGGATAAAAATCCTTGTGCATTTTGTGTGATTGTGTTTCTTTTGTTTATGATATTCACTAACTCTAACATCTGTGTTTAGTGTTTCTTGTCGAAGTTAATTTTCAACAGGAAAATTGATAGAAATAATTTTAGCAACCCATTCACCCCCCCCCCCCCCACTTTGGGCTTGCAACCTGGTCAACAAGTGGTATCAGAGCCAAGTCTCTTCGAGTAAGTAGATCTCACGATCTGATGAGCAAAGATAAATGGCAGCCTAAGGTCATGCAGAAGGACAATCGGTCAACAGACCTGCACTGTTCGATGGAGAAGATTACAACTACTGGAAGACGAGAATGGAGTTCTTTCTTCAAGGGCTTGATTTTCCAATTATGGATAATAATAGAAGATGGAGATCAGGTAGTTCCAACACCAAAGAAAAATGGACAGATGATGACAAGAAGAAACTATCTCAGAACAGTAAAGCCAAGAGTATACTATGTTGTTCACTAAGCAAGAAGGAATTCACAGAATATCGGCATGCAAGTCGGCTAAAGAGATGTGGGATAAGCTAAGCTCACCCATGAAAAACAGACAAGGTAAAAGAAACAGAATCGATATATTGGTAGCTCAATATGAAAGGTTCCAAATGCACTTTGAGAATCCATCTCCCAAATGTACAATCGCTTTACAGACATCACAAATGGCCTGGTTGGGCCAGGAAAAATATATGAGATAGGAGATATGGTAAGGAAAATACTAAGATCCTTGCCAACTTCATAGACTCCAATGGTAATTGCCATAGAGGAAGTAAATGATCTCATGACAATGTCTCTCGAAAAACTCATTGGGTCTCTAATGGCTCATGAGATAAACATGGAAAGGCTGGGAGAATCCTCCAGCAAGAAAAAGTACAACAATACCCTGAAGGCTGCAAAAAACACATTTGAAGGCGAATCAGAAGGTAAAAGAAGTGAAGAGAACAGTGAAGATGACGAAGCTTTCCTCTCCAGACGACTGCAAAGAATTCTAGCTAAAAAGAAGTATCAGTCAGGAAGGAGAAACTTCAAGAAGGATAAAGAATTCAAAAACTTGAGACCATTTGCTATGAATGCAAAAAGCCAGGACATCTTAAAGTTGACTGTCTGAAATTGAAGAAGGTAGAATTCGAAAAGAAAGATAATACCAAGAAATTCAAAAGATACAAGAAGACGGCGATGGTTGCCGCATGGAACAATGAAAGTGACATAAGTAGTGAGTTAAGCTCCAGTGAAGAAGAAAAAGAAGAAAAGGCAAACCTAGCATTTATGGCAAATATCGACGATAAGGTAACTTCAGACTCTTCTTTTACCGCATGTAATGATTCTGATTCATATAGTTTAGAAGAAGTATTCAATGAACTATATGGCAAATATAAAGATGTATGTAAATAATTAAATCATCAAGAAAATTATGTATGTCTTGAAATAACTAACTCAGATTTAAAATCAGAAACGGAACAATTGGAAAAGCAAATTCTAGAACTAAAAAGGAGAACGAGTTGTTATGTGAAGATGTAAAAATTAAGAATGAAAAAATATTAAATCTAGAGAGCCAGAAACTATAAGTAAATTTAAAATGAAATTGATGTATTAACAAAAGATAACGAGTATTTAACAGCCATAGTTGAGAAATAACTAATGGAAGATCTTCATTAATATTAAAAGGGGCAAGAAGATCAGGTAGGAGAAATATGAAATTGGGTATACTCCACCAGACAATAAAGAAATAATTATATATCCTAAAATATATCCACTGCCAAGATTTGTAGCTGAACAAGAACCTGGCCATAAAACAAAGATAAATAAACACAGAAAGCCAAGCAAAACAACAAATGATATTTTTTGTTGCACTCATTGTAATCAATTGGGTCATACAAAAGGTAACTGTACACTAAACACCTAAAGTGGATTCCAAAATGAATTATGTAGAAACTAACCAATCAGGATCCAAAAGAAATATCTACCTGGACATCAAAGTGGTACCTGGACAGCGAGTGCTCAAGCATATGAGTGGAAATAAAAAGTTGTTCTCATTTTTAAAAAATGAAGAAGGAACAGTCACATATGGAGACAATGGTAAAGGTACAGTCATTGGTTGTGAAACAGTTGGAAGCAAAGACAAGACACTGATAGAAGAAGTTCTCTATGTCGAAGGTCTCGAGCATAATTTGATCAGCATCAGTCAGCTATGAGTCAAGGTCATCAAATAAAGTTTCAAGAATCCAAGTGGCTAATCATCAAGGAAGGAACAACAATCTTTGAAGACTGCAGAGAAAGAAATATTTATGTACTACGTATAGAGATTTGAGAAGTCAAGATATTTGTCTGGCAGCTAGCAAAGAGCAAAATGCTGAACTGTGGCACAAAAGACTAGGACACGCCAGCTTGGATGGAATCAGAAAACTCATCAAATATGACCTAGTGGAAGGCCTACCCAAGATGAACTCAAGACTAGATAGGAACTGTGAACCTTGTGCAAAAAGAAAACATGCAAAATCTTCTTTCAAATCCAAGACAATTGTCACTACATCTAAACCTTTGGAATTGTTTCATATGAACCTATTTGGACCAATGAGAACTACAAGTTTAGGTGGAAAGAATTTCATATTGTTGATGATTTTTCAAGATACACATGGGTATCATTTCTTGAACATAAGATTACACATTTAAAGCTTTTGTAAAATTCAGCAAGTTAGTTCAGAAAGATAAAAAGCTTAGCATCATAAGTATTCGATCAGATCAGGGAGGAAAATTTCATAATGAAAGGTTTGAAAAATTCTGTGATGATGTAGTGCCCAAGAATTTTTCTTAAATTTATATTGCAATTGTGTGTTTATTTCTGCATGTATTGAGTGTTGTTTTGTGTTGAACTTGCCGTCAACATTTGTTGGTGTTAAGGCTTGTTGGCGGCACATTCGTATGCCGTTTATCTCTTGTTAACGACAACTTCTTCTGTCGTTTATTATTTTCTAAAATATTTGGTTTTTCGGGCAAGAATGTAGACGACACAGTCGATGGACGTCTACATCATGGCTGACAGCAATTTCTGTAGACGTTAACCTGACTTGCCTATTTTTGACATTACCGTTCTAGGGGAGAGAAATCGGCCGTTTCTAAGAGGTATTAATGGTCATATCCGAGCGTTTAGGATCCAAGGGTCAGGATTAGGGTTGGCTAATGCATGGGAGATCTTTATAAGATCTAGATTTCGCAGATAAGGAGGTTTTTTCACTCTGGTTTGTGAGGAAAGAAAAGAGGGCCAAGAGAAGGGTTTTGCTGGTTGTTTGTGCGGTTTGAAGGCTTCTGAACCAAGGAGGTTCGTTCAACTTCGAGATATGGAGCTTCACCAAGTGGGGAACTACGTTGGAGGCGGATTTGGAGCGGTTGAAGTCGGTGAAGGGGACTGCCTTGCTGCCAAGGTGGGCTTCTTCGGGCTTTGATTTGTCACTCCAGAAGGAGGATAGAGGCAAGTAACATGGGGGATTAGTTTAGGACATATAAGACTGTATATTTATCATTTTTACAGATTTTTAAAACATGTAATTGATGCGTGGGGAAGGTAAGAAGTCTCTATTATTTCATGTTGTGTTTTCTGTTTTTTCTGGGCAAAAGAACTTGATGTCCAGATCGTGTGCCGTTTAGATTTTATAATGACACAATCGACCGCCGTCTATTTCATGTAAACCTTACTTGTTTTCCGACCTATATTGTATGTTAATGGCGCTATGTGCCGCCGTCTACTGTTGTTAACGACATGATATGTCGACGTCTACTTCAAGTAAACGCCACATATGTTGCCGTTAAGTTTATCAGTGCAGTGAATTTCAGAAAATTCAATTTTTATGGCTTAGTTGTGATCCATGCTTGTATGAGATTTTGGCCAGGTGATGAATTGTGTGTTTTATCACTGTTATACCATGAGCAGGTCGTTGTAATAATGTATAGACTATATGTGCATATAAGTAGTTATTCTCTGATGTTAATGGAAATGATAAAAGAAAAGTAAAAAAGGTGAGCATGATTCATGTTGGAATGTTAATGTTTGAAGACTGTATTACTGTTAGATATACTGCATATATGTTGTACCTAGTACCTGTAGAAATTGCATGAATTCCTCACTGTTGTATCATGATTAGTTAGCTTAAATTGATGGAAATTAGTTATAAAAAATGGTTACAGAATTCAGAATTTTTGAAATTTTACATGTGCATAGTATAATCTGAATCTGAATTACTGTCAAGATTTCGGGGATTTTAGATTTCTGTACAATTGTAATGAATTTCTGATTGTTAAATAGCATATAGAATTCAATTAAACATGAGAAAATGTGCATGAATGAATGTGATATGATTAGCACCATGATAGGTTGTCTAATTTACAACAAAGTTAAGATTCAAAAACTGAAGAAATCTAATTGCATAATGTTGTATTTAGTGCATGGAAAAGGCATGATAGAATTGCATAAAATGTAGATTGATGATTGCATACATGATAATACATATATTAAAGTAAAATGGCCAATAAAGACATTGCTATTTTAGAGATTTCCTACATGGAACTACACCATGGATGCTCCTATGGTAATGGTTCACCTACATGAAATTAACCTACTGAATCCGTGGGCAACGGATTGAAATCCTAGAGGTAGACAAGTTCTACTGGATAAGGTGGGAAGGACTTTCCCCGGTTTTGCGCAAATATCATGACTTCATCACTGCATTGCCTAGGTGATAAGTGAATGCTATATGACTACTGATCTCTATTATAGTGCGGGCTATGCCTTGGTAACTAAATGATAAATGTCTACATGAAAAATGGACTACATGACTACATGCTACATGTCTACATGTTAAATGACTACATGATAAATGTCCACATGAATAATGTCTACATGATATATGATGCTATATGATTTACATGTCAATTGTTTTACATGCTACATGACCAGTTGCTACATGTTTAAATGATTATTTTCTACATGAAAACTAGTTGCATGTTGCATGATAATAAGCATATGCCATGAAAATTGATCGCATGTCATGTATAGGAACATGTTAACTCAATTGTTAGAATACAAGATGTGAATTATATGCATCACATGAAAAGTTTTACTTCCAAGATAACTGAACATACTATGCAAAGATTGATTGCTAAATGACTTAGAAATCATGTTAGTAGGAAAAGTTATATGATATCGAAGTTGTGAATGATATATGTATACCATGTTTTAAATCTATTATATACATAATGTCTTAAACTATCTTTCATGTGACTTGCTGAGTCTTGTAGACTCATACTTGTTTAACATTTCAGGAGAGCCAGAGGAACTCAGAAGTTAGTGCACACTAACTCTGAGCGTGAGGACGTGGAGGCGTAGTTTTACTTGAGAGATTTGGAGTGATCATTATGTATGTGAGGAAAATGATGTACTTTATTTTATGCACTTGAACTTATGGCTTGTAATAAAGTTGGACTATTGTTATCTTTCTCTTATGTTTAGACTGGATATTTGAATATGATGTTGATTACAAGTATTTGGTTCCATATTCCGTGCATATTATTGGAATTGAATTATCATTTATGTATATCTGAATCTGTACCGTCTATTGTTGGATGTATTCCACTGTAATACCTTTTTTAGATCCAATGAGAGTTAGAATAACTGTACTGGGTCTAAGAGGGGCGTTACAGAGATTGGTATCAGAGAGTTCCAGGTTGAGCATGTACATAAATGGAATATCAACATTGTGTTCATATCTTAGGTCTGCATAAAGAATTAGTCCAAAGTTTATGTAAATAATAGGTCATTAAAATGGATGCTTGTTTTGCAGACTATGGCTACCCGGGGATGTAGAGGAGCTGTTCTGACCCAGGACGAGGGGTCAGCAGAAGGTTCGCAGGCTCCAGCTCAGCAGTCACATGACTAGACTTGTGTACCTTTGCCACCCCCACCACCACCTGTGGACTACGAAGCATTGATGCAAGGACTGGTGCATGTAATGTAGACTCAGGCTCAGATGACAACGCCATTGCAGGCGTAGGTGCAAGTTCAGGCACAGGCACCTACTCACGAGGTAGGCTTCAGAGGAGTATCTATGATGAGAGATTCAAGAGGATGACCCCACCCTTCTTTAAGGGGGGGAGTGATCATATCTTAGTAGAGAGCTGGCTCTGGGAGACAGAGAAGATCTTTCATGCTATCTGGTGCGCGGAAGAGGAGAGGGTGACTCTGGCTACATATATGCTGCAGGTAAAGAATGGTTTAAGAAGGTTTATGTGTGTTGTTTGGGGTGTACTCTTAGCTGTATTTGCATTCTTTTTCAGGAGCGTGCTGATGTGTGGTGGTCCTCAATGCTACGCACACAGTTTACAGATGGAGCTTTGGAGGTTGCTTGGGCTGAGTTTGTCCATCTGTTCAGGGCGAAGTACATTCCAGAGCATATGTGCAGGACCGTATGGAGCAGAAGTTTCTAACATTGACCCAGGGGTCAATGAGCGTACTTGAGTACGATGTGAGGTTCGCGGAGCTGTCCAAGAATGCGCCCCACATTGTGGCAGATGAGCAGAGGAAAGTAAAGAAGTTCATCATGGGGTTGAAGCTGTCCTTGAGGATGAGATTGGTGGATTTAGGGCATCGTTCCATGAAGGAGGCTTTGTCAGCAGCTTGCATGCAGGAGGCAGAGATGGAGGTATACCTGGAGGAGAAAAGGGCTTTTTTGAAGAGGCCAGCATCAGCATTCCAGCGTCAGGACAGGAAGAAAAAGGCCCCAGCTTTCCAGTAGAGAGAAGTTATACCGACAAGAGTGGCTGCACCGACACCAGGCGGAGGCACAGTTGCAAGAAGCTGTTGTGTGCTCAGTGTGGGAAGCGCCATGGAGGTGAGGTCTGTTGGGTGACTTCCGGGAGATGCTTGAGGTGTGGTGACAAGAACCACAAGATCAGAGATTGTTCGAAGATGACGCAGTAGACTGCAGCGACAGCAGCACCAACAGCAGCGAGACCGGCACCGAGAGCAGCAGGGAGACTGAGGGCTCAGGCTTGAGTGTTCGCTTTGGCGACAGATGAGGCAGAGTTGGCAGAGCACGTCACAGAAGGTACAGTTTTGATTATGGGAATGCATGCTAGAGTTTTGTTTGATACTGGTGCTACATATAGTTTTATTTCCGAGGGATTTGCTAAGGTTTTGATGAGGAGAATGGTCTGGTTCCGGAGAGTTGGAGGTTCCCTTGTTTGTGCATACTCCAGCGGACTATTTTGACCGGCAGTGTTTTTCTTCACTTCATGTGAGCATTGAGGAATAGGTTTTACCTGGTAGTTTCTATTTGCTGAAGATGAAGGATTATGATGCTATCTTGGGCTTAGACTGGCTCGAGGAGCATTATGCTCTTATGGATTGCAGAAGGAAGCTAATATTTTTTGGATTCCTGGCAAGGAGGAGTTTGTTCATCCTCTACCCAAGAACAGGTCGGGCAAGTTTGTGATTTCTTTCTGCTCTGAAGGCAGCCGGATGTTGAGCAAGGGATGTGATGGTTTTCTTGCTAGTGTGTTGTATCCGAGGATTTGAAGAAGGTCCTGTCTGTGGAAGATATTGATGTAGTTCGAGATTTCAGTGATGTCTTTCTCGAGGATTTGTCTGTTTTGCCCCCTGCAAGGGAGATAGAGTTTGGCATTGAGTTAGTACCAGGCACAGCACCTATTTCCATTGCTCCTTATCGTATGGCACTAGCGAAATTGGTAGAGTTGAGGAAGCAGCTGCAAGAATTGCTTGATAAGGGTTTCATCTGGCTGAGTGTATCGCCATGGGAGCACCTGCTCTCTTTGTGAAGAAGATGGATAGATCGATGAGGCTATGTATCGATTACCGCAAGCTTAACCAGGTGACTATCAAGAACAAGTAAGTATCCTTTACCTCGTATTGATGATTTGTTTGATCAGTTGCGAGGAGCTTCGGTGTTTTCTAAGATCAATCTTCATTCTGGCTATCATCAACTCTGAATTAAGCCGGAGGATTCTGCTAAGATGGCTTTTAGGATGAGATATGGTCATTATGAGTTTCTTGTCTTGCCCTTTGGTTGACAAATGCTCCAGCATTTTCATGGACTTAATGAATAGGGTATTTAGTCAGTATCTGGATTCTTTTGTAGTTGTTTTCATTGTTGATGTGCTGATCTACTCACCTGATGAAGAAACTCATAGAGAGCATTTGAGGATTGTGCTGGATATCTTGAGGGAGAACAAGTTGTATGCTAAGTTCAGCAAGTGCAACTTCTAGATGAAGGAGGTCCATTTCTTGGGACATGTCATTTCTGGCGATGGTGTGTCTGTGGATCTGGCTAAAGTGGAAGCTGTCCTTGGCTGGGAGACACCGAGATCATCTGCGAACATCAGGAGTTTTCTAGGCTTGGTTGGCTATTATAGAAGATTCATAGAGGGTTTCTCTTCTATTACGGCTACCTTGAAAAGGTTGACAAGGAAGGAGTGAAGTTTGAATGGTCAGAGGCTTGTAAAAAGGTGTTCCAGGAGCTGAAGACTCGTTTGACCTCAGTGTCAGTGCTTGTTTTGCCCAATGGTGTAGATCCTTTCTCTATCTACACGGATGCTTCGAAGATTGGGCTTAGCTGTGTTCTTATGCAGGAGGTAGAGTTGTGGCATATGCTTCTAGGCAGCTTAAGGAGCATGAGCGCAATTACCCACTCATGACTTGGAATTGGCGGCAGTGGTCTATGCTTTGAAAATTTGGAGGCACTATCTATAGAGTTATTTGAGCTCTTCTCATACTACAGGAGTCTCAAATATTGTTCTCTCAGAAGGAGTTGAATCTGAGGCAGTGAAGGTGGATAGAATTCCCAAAGGACTATGATTTTTAGCTTTCTTACCACCCTGGGAAGGCCAATGTAGTGGCGGATTTGTTGAGCAGAAAGAGGCAATTGATGAGGAAAGATTGGAATGTTAGAGATGCTTCGGTTCTTTGGCTGTTTTAGAACCTCAATTGTGCAACATGTTCATGGCTCAGTTGTCACTTAGTTCTTCTATTCATGATCGGGTTATTGTTTTGCAAAAAGATGACCCTCTATTGTAGGAGTTGGTTGGGAAGGCCGGCATTATCAAGATGAGGATGGTGTGATTCGCTTGAATCATAGAGTGTGCGTCCCTAATGACGCAAATCTAAAGAAGGAGATTTTGGAGGAAGTGCACAGATCACAGTTCTCTATCTATCCCCCGGGCAGTGGGAAGATGTATAAGGATATGAAGCGTTCTTTCTGGTGGTCTGGCATGAAGCGATGTTGCTGATGTTGTGGCGAAGTGCTTGATTTGTCAGCAAGTGAAGGTAGAACGTCAGCGACCTTCAGGTTTAATGCAGAAGCTGGATATTCCTCAGTGGAAGTGGGAACCAGTTACCATGGATTTTGTGTCTAGATTATCTAGATCGGCTAGAGGGAATGATTCCATCTAGGTGATTGTGGATAGATTTTCGAAGAGTGCGCATTTCCTTGCCATGAAGAAGAAGCAGTCCGTAGAGAGCTTGGCCAGACTGTATATTGATAGCATTGTGAAGCTGCATGGGATTCCGAAGTCAATTATCTCAGATCGTGATCCGAGATTTACATCTAGATTTTGGCAGAGTTTGCAGTAGGCTTTTGGCAATCAGTTGAAATTGAGTTCGGCATTTCATCCACAAACGGATGGACAGTCCGAGAGGACTATTCAGATGTTGGAGGATATGCTTAGTGTTTGTGTTCTGGAGTGGAAAGGAGATTGGGAGAATCAGCTAGCTCTCGTGGAATTTGCATATAATAACATTTTCGTTCGAGCATAGGTATGGCACCTTTTGAGGCTTTGTACGGGAGACCTTGTAGATCCCGTTGTGTTTGGAAGAAGCAAGAGATCGGCATCTGGTTGGACCAAAAGTGGTGTAGGAGACTTACGCGAAGACCCAGTTGATTGTGCAGAAATTAAAGGCAGCTCAAGATCGTCAGAAGAGTTATGCGGATACAAGGAGAAGGATTTGGCTTTTGAGGTTGGAGATCAAGTTTTTCTTAAGGTTTCGCCAACCAAGGGTGTAGTGAGGTTTGGAAAGAGAGGTAAGCTAATCCGAGGTTCATTGGTCCCTTTGAGATCTTTAAGAAGATCGGGAATGTGGCATATCAACTAGCTTTGCCACCATCTTTGGCATCATGCACCCGATTTTCCATATATCCATGTTGAGGAGGTATGTGAGAGATCCGGCTCATGTGATTAGTTCGAGCCAGTGCAGTTTCAGCCAGATTTGTCCTATGAGGAGCAGCATGTAGACATTCTAGATTGGAAGGTGCAAGAATTGAGATCAAAGTCATTCCCTTTGTGAAGGTCTTATGGAGGACTTTCTCGCGTGAAGAAGCGATGTGGGAGCTTGAAGATAGGATGAAGAAGCTTTATTCGTCCTTGTTTGGTGAGTGTTCTAACTCAATCTTTGAGGACGAAAAATTATTTAAGGGGGAGAGGATGTAGTGCCCTAGAATTTTTCTTAAATTTATATTGCAATTGTGTGTTTATTCTGCATGTATTTGAGTGCTGTTTTGTGTTGAACTTGGTGTCAACATTCGTTGGTGTTAAGGCTTGTGGCAGCATGATCGTATGCCGTTTATCTCTTGTAACGACAACTTCTTCTGTCATTTATATTTTCCAAAATATTTGGTTTTTCGGGCAAGAATGTAGACGACACAGTCGATGGACGTCTACATCATGGTTGGCGGCAATTTCTGTTGACGTTAACCTGATGTAACAACCCTCCTCATACGGTACGATTATACCAATCCCCATCGGTATAAAGAGCATCATTACAGTGGGATAAAACCCAACACTAGCCGATAGGTTGAAAAGTACGTATATAGCAATTTAGTACAGCGGAATAAAATAAATAATTCAACTTTAATCCATCGCCATCACACATTCCACAGTCTAAATAGCGAAATAAAATGACAATGTCCACATTATTACATAATGAAAGAACTACATTATCCAAATATTGTCCATACAATATTTTTATTCAAGCTATGAAAAAAAAGTACAACTGAAATTTGCTCCTCAAAAGCTACTCCTCCAAGAGATCAACCTTCGCTATGCCTTCCTTCAAAATAGTAACTCATGTCTCACCTGTACGCCGATGCAAGGGTGAGTCCAAAGACTCAGCAAGTAAAACAAAGACTTAATCTTAAACATATCACATTCACATTACTCTTTTAAACACTAAAGAATACATATGATTATTTAAACTACAAGAATATTCATGGAACATACTTTTAACTATCAACACATTCTTAAATTACTTAGACATGCTTTGTTCTATCACATGTTTATTCTAAATCATGGATACTAATATTATACACTTGTACATATTCTCTACACCTAACATGTAACATGAATCATTCATTCACACATTAATTCCTTTCATGATTTATTCAGAATTAGGCATAGAGAAAAGAACAACCTAACATGATGACTCATTTTTCACATGCACTTTTCATATTAAATTTCACATCTTGCTTGCTGGTTTAATGTAAATAAATTTCATATGCATGGTTCATATTTTATAGCATGAACTGAAAGTCTAGATCATAGTCAAGTTGATGGCAATACTAAACATTTTAACATGGAGCTCTATACTAAGTACTCATCACATCTAGCATGGAATCTAAACATTCTTCCTTATGCTTAACACATTCATAACTATATTTTACTTGCTGTTTTGACATGGAATAAACTCAATTACATAGAATTAGATCTATTTACATTTTATCTTATTCCTTTAGAAAATTCACATTTCCATCTTTTGTGTTACATAATTCGCATGTTAAACATATATATATACTCACATACATTATTACAAGAAGATTAATGAATACATGACATGATATTAAACATGACATTGTAATTTAAATATTAATACATGATAGTATAAACATATGCACTATATATTAGTTTCACATGAAATCACATTCTCATTAACCTTAATTTTTCCCTTACATATCTCTTCACAAAATTTTCATATCATCTACTCTTTTATTTTTACTTATCACATATTTGCATTCATCACATGCCATATTCACATATTATCTTACACTTTACTCATATTCCAATAACTTAAAATGCCATGACACATAGTCCTAACTACCTATTAGAGGACACAAAACAATATCTCATACTCATACTCATCGCATAACACATAACTCATAACACAACTCATATCACATACCCACCATCTAGGCAATGAAGTGTTGAATTTTGGTAACTGCGCAGACCGGGAGAAGCCCTCTCCACCCTATCCAGTGGTACTTGTCCACCTTCAGGTTTTTCCTAATGCCTTTAGGACAACTTTTACAATGTAGAGTTTTCCATAGGGACTTTTCTATGTACAGCTCTCGATGCCTCTAGGGTAGCAGTGTCATTCTTGGCCCAATCATTATACTTTCACTTTATCACATTTTCACACACTATTCACATATTTTACATATAATACTTAATCACTTACACATCTTAATTATCAATTGCACATGTCTCAGTTAGCCTAATCATGATACCACTATTTTCAGAAATAAAATAACTTACATTACAGTCCTAAACATGTTGTACATTTACCGAATTACACAAGATTAGATCAACCTATCTAATATGTACGAATTCCATGGTTTAACTAATAATTATACTTGTTGTTACATCTTAGTTCTAAATTTTTATCCCAGGTCATTAACAGTAAATATATCACACATGTAATTTTCAGATTTTTCAGACAGTACATATAATTTCTATAATTAAATCCAGATTTCAGACAATTCATTGAAATATCATTAGACAGGGTACAAGTGAACATGGTTATGTTCTAACAGTAAAAATCAGATATAAGTAATCCTTCTATCATGTAAAATTTATGCAACCCTAATTTACAGCAATTCCATTTATGCACAATTTAAACATGCTTATATGGTGCTCATGACACAATTATTGAAGTTTCATAATTAACACGGTTCACATAAAATTTAGGCAACCTTATGATATGACCTAATGAATGTATACAATCACCAATAAAAATTTCAGTATGTAACTATGTCCAGAAATCATTCAAACAGTGTGAAAAGAATCAAAAAGCACATTTTCAGGTCCTGAAGACGTAGACGTCAAGGGATGTTGTCGTTTACTTCTTCTGAAGAACTTGACTGCAACCTATGTTGCCGTCACCTGGTCCCAGCAGCACATACAGACAACTTTTCATACAAGGGTGAATTTGGGGTTCCAAGACTCGAGGAAAAATCCATAAAAATACTAAGACTTAGGGGGACATGTATAGGATCAAGATCTAGGTTTACTTGCTTAAAAAAATCTACAAAGATCAGAATATGTCGATGAAGCCTTCTCGTCCCTGCCAAAAGGTGCTTCAAACCCTTAGATCTTCTTCTCCTGTCGATGTAGATGGCTCCTCGGAGTTGGGATCTTTTCTTGGATGTATTGGCTATCCTCCAGATGTTGTAGCTCCTCGGGGAACACCTCTAGTCGACGGATCCGGCCTTCTGAAGTTCAGCTTTCACCATCTCAGAGCTAGGGTTTCACCCAATGTTAAAAAGCCTTTTCCTGACCTAGGATGGGTATTTATAGGCTTGGGGGTTGGGGTACGCCTTAGGGTAGGTTTCCTACGAGTTAGGATGGGTTTCCAAATCTGGAACCAGCCAAAATGCGAGCATTAACAATTCTGGAACCGTTACGCAGGAGGATATTGACGTCAACATCGGTTGTAGTTAACTGACAGGTTGACGTCAAGGGGGTGGCCGCCCACGGGGGTGGCGTCTAGGGGGTGGACGCCAACAGCAGCACAGTGCAGCCAAAACTCCGCCAAACCTAAAATTAAATGTATAAATGTACCAAAACAATCTAGTATGTGTAAATAATTGCATATATCTTACTACATAAAGTACATGCATTACACAATATTTAATTAAGTACAACTTACACTAATCATCATTAGAAGTAGTATCACAATAACACACATACATGCATACATACTTACACACTACATGATTGCATAATACAGCATGAACCTATGACTGAAATGTACTCCTCATTAGCTAAATACTACATGCACATTATGATTTAAGTACCCTACACATCATAATTAATTTAACATGCTTAACATAGATAATTATAACATGCATAATATTACTTTAAGTATTATGAGCCTAAGATTTTGGTATACACATTATACATCAATTTAGCTAATTGCCTATTCTCACGTAAAAATATCATATATATATATATATGCATGTATATGTTCATGAGAAGTATAAAAATAGTAATATGCACAATTGAATACACATGCTATACACACAACAAGTAAATACACATACACGATATAAAAGAATGAAAATTTTAGGGTATCACACCTGACTTGCCTGTTTTTGATATTACCATTCCGTGGGAGAGAAATCGGTTGTTTCTAAGAGGTATTAATGGGCAGATCCGAGCGTTTAGGATCCAAGGGTCAGGATTAGGGTGGCTAACACGTGGAGATCTTTATAAGACCTAGATTTCGCAGATAAGGAGGTTTTTCGCTCTGGTTTGTGAGGAAAGAAAAGAGGGCAAGAAGAAGGGTTTTGTTGGGTTGTTCGTGCAGTTTGAAGGCCTCTGGACCAAGGAGGTTCGTTCAACTTCGAGATCTGGAGCTTCACCAAGTGGAGGAACTACGTTGGAGGCGGATTTGGAGCGGTTGAAGTCGGTGTCGGGGACTACCTTGCTGCCAAGGCGGCCTTCTTCAGGCTTTGATTCGTCACGCCAGAAGGAGGGATAGAGGCAAGTAACATGGGGGATTAGTTTAGGACATATAAGACTGTATATTTATCATTTTTACAAATTTTTAAAGCATGAAATTAATGTGTGGGGAAGGGTAGAAGTCTCATTATTTCATGTTGTGTTTTCTGTTTTTGGGCAAAAGAACTTGATGTCCAGATCGTGTGCCGTTTAGATTTTATAAACGACACAATCGACCGCCGTCTATTTCATGTAAACGTTACTTGTTATCCAACCTATACTATATGTAACGGCGCTATGTGCCACCGTCTACTGTTGTTAACGACATGATATGTGGACGTCTACTGCAAGTAAATGCCACATATGTTGCTGTTAAATTTATCAGTGCAGTGAATTTCAGAAAATTCAATTTTTATGGCTTAGTTGTGATCCATGCTTGTATGAGGTTTCGGCCAGGTGATGAATTGTGTGTTTTATTACTGTTATACCGTGAGCAGGTCATTGTAATGATGCATAGACTATATGTGCATATAAGTAGTTATTCTTTGATGTTAATGGAAATGATAAAAGAAAAGTAAAAAGAGGTGAGCACGATTCATGTTGGATTGTTAATGTTTGAAGACTGTATTACTGTGAGATATACTGCATACATGTTGTACCTAGTACCTGTATAGAAATTGCATGAATTCCTCACTGTTGTATTATGATTAGTTAGCTTAAATTGAAAATTAGTTATAAAAAAATGGTTACAGAGTTCAAAAAATGTGAAATTTTACATGTGCATAGTATAATCTGTATCTGAATTACTGTCAAGATTTCGGGGATTTTAGATTTCTGTACAAATTGTAATGAATTTCTGATTGTTAAATAACATATAGAATTCAATTAAACATGAGAAAATGTGCATGAATGAATGTGATATGATTAGCACCATGATAGGCTGTCTGTTTTACAGCAAAGTTAAGATTCAAAACTGAAGAAATCTAATTGCATAATGTTGTATTTAGTGCATGGAAAAGGCATGATATAATTGCATAAAATGTAGATTGATGATTGCATACATGATAATGCATATATTAAAGTAAAATGGCCATAAAGACATTGCTATTTTAGAGATTTCCTACATGGAACTACACCATGGATGCTCCTATGTAATGGTTCACCTACATGAAATTAACCTACTGAATCTGTGGGCAACGGATTGAAATCTTGGAGGTAGACAAGTTCTACTGGCTAAGGTGGGAAGGACTTCCCCGGTTTTGCGCAAATACCATGACTTCATCACTGCATTGCCTAGGGATAAGTGAATGCTGCTATGACTACTGATCTTTATTATAGTGCGGTCTATGTCTTGGCACCTAAATGATAAATGTCTACATGAAAACTGGACTACATGACTACATGCTACATGTCTACATGTTAAATGGCTACATGATAAATGTCCACATGAATAATGTCTACATGATATATGCTATATGATTTACATGTCAATGTTTTACATGCTACATGACCAATTGCTACATGTTTAAATGACTATTTTCTACATGAAAACTAGTTACATGTTGCATGATAATAAGCATATGCCATGAAAATTGATCGCATGTCATGTATAGGAACATGTTAACTCAATTGTTAGAATACAAGATGTGAATTATATGCATCACATGAAAAGTTTTACTTCCAGGATAATTGAACATACTATGCAAAGATTGATTTCTAAATGACTTAGAAATCATGTTAGTAGGAAAAGTTATATGATATCGAAGTTGTGAATGATTACCATGTTTTAAATCAACTATATACATAATGTCTTGAACTATCTTTCATGTGACTTGCTGAGTCTTGTAGACTCATACTTGTTTAACATTTCAGGAGAGCCAGAGGATACTCAGGAGTTAGTGCACACTGACTCTGAGCGGAGGACGTGGAGGCGTAGTTTTACTTGAGAGATTTGGAGTGATCATTATGTATGTGAGGAAAATGATTACTTTATTTTATGCACTTAAACTTATGGCTTGTAATAAAGTTGGACTATTGTTATCTTTCTCTTATGTTTAGACTGGATATTTGAATATGATGTTGATTACAAGTATTTGGTTCCATATTCTGTTGCATATTATTGGAATTGAATATCATTTATGTATATCTCAATCTATACCGTCTATTGTTGGATGTATTCGACTGTAATACCTTTTTTAGATCCAATGAGAGTTGGAATAACTGTACTGGGTCTAAGAGGGGTGTTATAGATGACCTAGGTATTGAACACAATTTCTCAGCAGCACAAGAACACCACAACAGAATGGAATAGCAAAAAGATGAACAAAACTTTATTGGATTTGGCAAGAACCATGTTGTCTGAATAGCATCTTCCAAGATATTTCTTGGCAGAAGTAATCTATACAGCTTGCTACATAATCAATAGAGTTATGATCAGGCCCATACTGAAGAAAACAACATATGAACTGTACAAGCAGAAGAAACTCAAGATCAGTCATCTCAGAATATTTGGATGCCCATGCTTCATTCACAACAATGGTAAGACAAATATTGGTAAGTTGGATCCCAAATCCGATGAAGGTATTTTTATGGTCACACTTCAAAACCCAGAGGTTATAGAGTTTTCAATAAGAGAAGTTTATTAATTGAACAAATTGTACATGTTATTTTTTATGAATCTAATCCCTTTGTGAGAAAAGAAGTGCTAGTGATGATGAAGACATAGAGAATTTATCCAGTTAAATGAAGCAAATATTTATATATTATATATTTTTTGTGATAAAAAAACCTGGAAATATTTGACTAACACAATTTTCTGAAGCTTGTCAACGGGTATCAAATAAAACAAATTATGTAAGTTATTTGCACTCATTTTATTAGAAGTCAAGTGCATATGATTTGTCTAAGCCTACATCGATTACTGTTGTAAGTTTACAACGATTACTATTTTAACATCACATCGATTCTGTTCAAACATCGATTTCACTTAAACATCGACTTTCAACATCGATTTCATTTAAACATCGATTTCATTCAAACATCGATTTCACTTAAACATCGACTACGATTCAAATCGATTTCATTTAAACATCGATTCATTCAAACATCGATTATGGTTCAACATCGATTTCACTTCAACATCGATTACGGTTCAACATCGATTACTGATCAACATCGATTTCACTCAAAACATCGATTTGATCCAACATAGATTACGTTCACATCGATTTCATTTTAACATCGATTATGCTCCAACATCGATTATATTTCAACATAGATTATGGTCACATCGATTTCAACTCAACATCGATTTCATTCCAAATGATTACACTGACATCGACTTCACTTAAACATCAGTTGTGTTTGGACATCGATTGTCTTTAAATATAGACTGTCTCAAAACATCGACTTTCTTCTAAACAACGATTATATTTCGGATAGTAAATGTATAATATTGATAATGATCTTTAAATATTCTAGTTCCTAATATAAGATAGTCTTGATTATATTTTGCCTCGCATTTCATTCAAATGCTTTTTGAAACACTATGCATTTCAAATGGTCCCGCGAACTGTTGCGTACCCTGTGCACTCAAACATTTATTACTTCTGGTAAAATATCTATACACGACATCATTTATTGGATACTTTTCATGTCACATAGGTTAGAATATTAAATGATGACGGACGATGTTTCCTCTTTGGTATATCCTCCTGCAGCATGACCAGTGACGTTGACTAACAGTTTAAGCACATTTAAGATGTCTACACTCTAACATTTAATGTGTACAGGTTTCCGGTAGTCACACATGTTACAAACGTTGGACATGTCATGTTTACAGAAGCAAAGAAGATATTCAGAAGATCCTTCTCTCACTGGGTCTCTATCCAAGCATTTAATGACTGCAAGTTTTTCTGAGATCTTACGTTGGACTTGCTCTAGCTAACTTGTTTCAAGATGAGAGACATCGGACACTTCAACAGATACTTCTTCAAACTAAAGATAAATAGGGCGTACTGAAGAATGCCAGGACATCAAGAAATACGAAGAAAGTAGAGCTCGTCTTTCATTCAAAAAAACTCTTTGCTCTTAGCTCTCCCAAAAGACATTGTTCTTTCTGTTTTCAAAAGTGTGAGAGCTTGTTAGATTTGAGAGACCATCTTCTAAGCGCAGTTCTTTTTGTCTCTCAAATACTGCCTCAGGTCAAGCTTGTTAGATCATTGTTAGCTTGATCTAAGGGCCATTGCTTCTTTACTCTTCATTGAGTGCTTCTCTTCATTTGTGAATAGAATACCTGCTATGAAGTAGGTGACTTCTTCCCTTTTGCTGAAAGGAAGACCTATTGTAAAGTGGTGTTTTTCCTCTTTGTGTAGTGAAGAGAAGGCCAACTTGTGCTGGATGTGTAAGTGTCCTTAAGGGGGACTGTACCCTTGGTTAGTAGAATCCCAAGTTGTTGCTTGGGGACTGAATGTAGGACTCTTTGTGATAGGAGGTCCGAACCAGGATAAAAATCCTTGTGCATTTTGTGTGATTGTGTTTCTCTTGTTTCTGATGTTCACTAACTCTAACATCTGTGTTTAGTGTTACTTGTAGAAGTTAATTTTTCAACAGGAAAATTTATAGAAATAATTTTTAGCAACCCATTCACCCACCCCCCTTTGGGCTTGCAACCTAGTCAACAGATCTTTCATGGAGTTCAAAAATATGACAATAGATCAAGAGATCAATCCGGACACCATATAGGCTGGCCTTTAAGTTCCATAGACTTTAGATATTTTGATCAAGATATACACGAAGAGGGTGATCCAAGTGGAAATCAAAAATTACATTCGATGTGGAAAGTTCATAGCGGAACGGTCATGAGATCGTTAGAACCTTGGAGAGAAACTTAACAATATAGACCCACACGGACCTAACAAGGTATGGTACCTAACCTGACAAGATGTTGTTTCCTTTTTCTTTTCTTCATAGCTTTGTGTTGGAACATAAGAATGAAGAGGCATAATCAATGGAGAGTATGATCAATAACTTCTAGATAGAAGGTTAGAGTTATATTCATATTGTAAGGCCCCCGAATTTTTGTTCATTTTATATTATACATGTGGTAGTTACTTGTTATGTATATAGTGTGTGTACTAAATTTATGTACATTCTAATTATTAAATTGCTCATGTGCATATGCATGTATATATATGGTATTTTTCATGAATATAGGTAATAACTAATTTTGTACATATTGTACTTAATTAAAAAACATGCATTTTATATTAAGTAATGTTGTGCAGCAATATGTGAATATTGCTGTACATCTTGTAGGTATATATGAGTTAATTTTCTATGCATGTAATGTGTATAAATGTGCATGTTGAATCTAATTATTGATGTACATATTATATTATCTATTTCATGCATAATGTATGTAACTATGTTGTATATATATATATATAATATATATATCGTGTGTGTGTGTGTGTGTGCGTGGTGTGTGTGTGTTTATCTTGTGCATGGATATCTATCTAATTCTGCACTCATCAAATTGTTTTAGGTGTATTGTACTTAAATAATATGTGCATGTTGTATTTAAGTAAGGTTGAGCATATGATAGGTAAGTACTGCGATATATCTTGTAAGTACACGTAAGGTTTGTGCATGTAATATATTTAAATGTTTGGTGCATTATCTAACTATCAATTACATGTTATATTTATTTAAACCCATGCATGTTGTATGTAATTACGTTGTGTACATACATATATGTGTGTTGTTTTGTGCATATTATCCTTAATTAAGATTAGTGCAATTATGTTTAAATAAATAGTATGAAATGCATGTAGTTTATATGGTGAATGTAGTTTAATTATTTCTATATACATTAATTATTGTGATGTAATTGTACATTTATTTTGACGTATGACTCCATTCTGGCCAAGATGTACAGTTGGCGGCAACATGCTAGCCGCTGACTGCCTGGGACAGAGGAGTTGGCGTCCAGATCGATGGACGCCAACCCCCTTTTGGCGGCACCAGAGGTGGACGCCAAGTTCCCTGCAGGTTTCAGATTTGGTAACACATGCGTTTCGTCTGGTTCTAGTTTAGGAAACCCATTCATAATCGTAGGAGACCTACCCTAATGCGTACCCAACCTACCCAGTTTTATAAAACCACCTTGTTCCAGCCAGATTAAGTCTTTTTAGCCTTTGGAGAAGCTAGGGTTTTTTGTGAAGAGGAGCTGATCTTTGCAAGCTTCGATCCGGCAACTAGAGGAGTTTTCTGGAGATCTACACTGACTGGAGGATAGTCCATACATCAAGGAAGCATCTCCAACTCAGAGGATCAATTTGCATCAACAGAAGAACCAGATCTGAAAGAGGTTTGAGCACCTTCTTGGCTAGGTCGAGGAGGGCTTCTTCGAGTAATTTGATCTTTGTGGATTTATCTGGAGGCAAGTAACCTATGGATGTCAACCTTACTCATGTCCCCTAAGGTCCTAGCATTTTTCTGAAATTTTCCTCGAGTCCTGGAACCTCCAAATTCCTTTTTTATGTGTTCTGCCTGCACTACCTGCTGACAGGAAGTTGGCGGCCCATACTGTGCTGCCAAGTTCCTATGTTGGCAGCACCAGACTGTGCTGTTTACACAGTTGGCGGCATACCCTGTGTCGCCAGGTTCTTTAGGGTTTTAAAAGAGCATTGCTTGATCTTTAAAATGTGTTATTTGCACTTCTGGATGTATATGCATGTTGTAAAATTGTATGTGGTCAGGGTCAGTATTAGGTCATGACATGAGGATATTTCGAAATTTCTGTAATAGTGTTAATTATTGAAATTTATGTATTAATGAAAGAAGTATGGTTTATCAATGTTTAATCCTGAAAGTTTGATTTGTTGGGGTTTTAGATATTTTCCCTATTAGTATAATGACTATTTTCATGTGTTTGAACTGTTAAGCATGATTGTCTTGATGTAAACCATGTATGAAAGAATTTGTTAATAAATAGGCCGATAATATCTTAATTAGTAAAATTATATATATTATTCAAAAAAATTTGGAAAATTGAATATGTGATATGTTTACAGTTAAAATCCGTGATCAAAATTTGAGTCTATTTTGATGACAGTAAGTTTGGTTCTTAATTACACCATGGAAAATAGTCAAACTGAACATGTAGATTAAATCTGTGTGATTAGTAAGCAGCATGTATAGGACCGTGATATGAGTATTTTATTTTTGTGAATAGTAGTATCATGTTAGGAAAACTGAAGTATATGTGAATGTATGAAGTGAGTATAATTGTGCTAAAGGTACATGGAAAATGTGTGAAACAATGTGATAATGTGTAATTTGTTAAAACTGTGTGTAAAAGTATTAAAGTGCATGCAACTATGTACATAAATGAATGGTGAAATGTGATAATGTGCTAATGTAAAATTGGGCCGAGATTGACACTGCTACCATAGAGGTCTGAGAGCTGTACCATAGAAAAACTCCCTATGGAAGGCTCAACGTTGTGAAATATATCCTAAGGGCATTAGGATGAAACCCTAGAGGTGGACAAGTACCACTGGATATGGTGGAGAGGCTTCTCCGGTCCGCGAAGTTACCAAGATTCGCCACTAGATTGCCCAGTGGGGGTATGTGTCAAGTGATGTGATGTGCTATGTGATATGTGCTATGTGACATGGTGCGTGCGTCCTCTAGATGGAGTTAGGACTATGTGTCACGGCAACTTAAGTGATAAAATGTGAATAAAGTGCAAAGTGAAGTGTGAATGTGGCACGTGGTAAGTGCAATGATGTGGCATGTGATAAGTGAAAGTGCAAGAGAAAAAACTATGTGAAAAATGTGTGAAATGATGTGCAAGGGAGAGTAAATGTTAATGAGATATAAAATCATATATCCATATTAATCATGTGTTAATATGTTGACGTAAATCATGTTTAATATCATGTTATATAGTTCAATAACATCCATGTAGTAGTGTATGTGAATATGTGTATGTAACTTATGAATTGGGGCAATGTGAAAGATGAGCATGTGGAATTGTTAAATGAATAAGATAGCATGTGAAGAAATGTAAAACCATATAATGTGTTTAATTCATGTCAAAACAGCAAGCAAGTATGATTATAATTGTGATAAATACATGAAAGAATGTCTAAGTTCCATGATAGGACATGCTATTCACTTAGTACATAGTTCCATGCTTAAATTGCTTATAGTTGTCAACCGACTTAAATATGTTTTAAACCTTCAATGCATGTTTAATAATATGTGGTATCATGTGTAATTGTGATTTATGTATATTAAAACAGCAAATTAAATGTGTATTAAATGTGAAAAGTGCATGTGAAATATGAATGGATATCATGCTAGGTTGCTATTTACTTGGTGCTTAACTCCATGCTCTAGTTGGTAGAGTTGCACCATACTATGGAAATATTTAGATTGTTAAATCATGATACATGTTGGGTGTAGAAAGCATGTATAGGTATATGTTTATTATCAATGATTTAGAATGAGCATGTGTTAGTCTAAAACATGTTTAGGTAGTTTATGTATGTTGAAAACTTTATAAAGCATATGCCATGAATTCATTTGGTGTAAGGATAGTATGTGTTCTGTATTGCTTAATAGTTAAGTATGCGTGTGATATGTGTAAGGGTATGTCTTTAGATTGCTTGCTATGTCTTTTAGACTCATACTTGCTTCGGCGTATAGGTGTGACAGGTGTTTCCGTACCTGAGGAGGGTGTAGCGAGATCGACGCGGAAAGAGGAGTAGTTGCTTGTGGAACTTTTTAATAGTTATTTTATTTCATAGTTCGAATAATGTTATTCATATGGACAATGTAGTTCTTTTGAAATTGTAATAATTGGACATTGTCATTTCTTTCATTGCTATATAGACTGTGGAATGTGTGATGATGATGGAATAAAGTTGAGTTATTTATTTTATTCCCGCTGTACTCAATTGCTATTCATGTACATATCAGCCTACGTTTAGTGTTGGATTATTATCCCACTGTAATGACGCCCTTTGTACCGATGGGGATTGGTATAATCGTACCGGTATGAAGAGGGGCGTTTTAGAGATGGTATCAGAGCACCAAGGTTGAGTTATACATGAATAAACCATCATCTTCACAATATTGCAAAGTCTTTATAAAAATTTATCCATATATATAAAATTACTAATATAAATGAAAGATAGTTCATAAAAATAGTTAGGATTAAATATTCTAACTGGATTAATTGTTTTGTAGGCTGTGGCTGGACGTGGTAGACGTAGTGCTCAGGCTAGGAGGTATGAGCAGAGTCGTAAGGTAAGAAGTTCATGAAGGGGCTCAAACCATTGCTGAGAGGTAGACTTTTAAAGTTTGACCCCCGCACTTTGGAAGAGGCTCTCAGCGTAGCAAGCAGACAAGAAAGTAGGGTGGAATCATACTAGGAAGAGAAGGAAGCTCAGGAGAAGAGGTTACCTGAACCATTCCAACGGCAAAATAGGAAGATGAAGAAGCTCATGGAAGGTCAGCAATCGACTATGGTACCAGGCAGTGAGAAGCCCGAGTGTGTACACTGCGGCAAACGTCATGGCGGAAATGTGTGTTGGTTAAAGGAAGGAAGATGTCTTAAATGTGGCAGTAAGGACCATCGGATCAGAGAATGTCCAAGACTGAAGAAGCTCGTTCCGCGAGGTGTTCCAGCAACTGCAAAACCACAAGCAGTGGCCAAGGAGATGTGTTAATCGAAGATGACATCGACGACGTCACGAGAGGTACTCGGTCCGATCTTCGAGCACAAAGATCTTTTCAAGGGGGGAGAGTGTAAGGCCCCTGAATTTTTGTTCATTTTATATTGTACATGTGGTAGTACTTGTTATGTATATAGTGTGTGTACTAAATTTATGTATATTCTAATTATTAAATTGCTCATGTGCATATGCATGTATATATATGTTATTTTCCTTGAATATAGGTAATTAACTAATTTTGTACATGTTGTACTTAATTAAAAAACCATGCATTTTATATTTAAGTAATGTTGTGCATGCAATATGTGAATATTGCTATAAATCTTGTACGTATATAGAGTTAATTTTCTATGCATGTAATGTGTATAAATGTGCATGTTGAATCTAATTATGATGTACATATTGTATTTATCTATTTCATGCATAATGTATGTAACTATGTTGTGTACATGTGTGTATATATGTGGAAATGGATTTTGATTGTAACGACCCTCCTTATACCGGTATGGTTGTACCAACCCACATCGGTATAATGAATGTCATCACAGTGGGACATTGACCCAACACTAACACTGAGCTGAGATGTACACAAATATAAATATAGAACAACGGAAATAAAAGAATTAAAATCATTCTTGTTCCATCATCCACAATAAATATCCACGTCCATATAGCAATTAAAGAAACTAAAGTTCACAAAATTGAAATTCTAAAATCAATTTACATAGTTCATCGACAATCTCATAAGTTTCCATTACATACTATGAAAATGAAATACAATGTCGATCTCTCTACAACAATCTACTTCTCTCGCTCGGAGTCGCTCCTATGATCTCCTCTAAGGAAGTAGAATCGCCTGCTACACCTGAACGCCGAAGCTAGAGTGAGTCAAAAGACTCAGCAAGCATACCAATACAACATCCTACCACATATTCTATGCACATATTGCATGCTTTTATCCAATTCAAGTATAACACATGGAAACCTATATCAATTTAGGCACATGGATTATGGTTAAGACATTAAACTATGTAATATGATCACCTACACATGCTTTCTACTTGAAACATGTAACATGATTTATAACCAAACATTATTCATGTCATGATAACCTTCTACTAATCTAGAGCATGGAATCTAGCAACAAGTAATAGTAATCTAACATGTATTCTAATCATTTCGACATGCTCATTTTACATTCATTTACACAATTAACTTGCTGTTTTAATGCAATAAATTCACAATCATACATGATACCACATTTATCAAGCATGGATTTAATGTTAAAACAACTCAAGTTGATTGACAATATTATACAAATTTTGCATGAAACTAGGTACTAATTGAGTAACATATTTAACATGGAATCTAGTCATTCTTTCATGCATTTACCACAATTGTAATCACACTTAGCTTGCTGTTTTAACATGCATGACACATTATTCACATGGATTACACTTATTCACATGCTAGCACATTCACTTTATATCTTCACATACTCAATTACACATTTCACATGCACATATATTCACATTTCACATTAGTTGTCGTGGCACATAGTCCAAACCACCACTAGAAGGACACACATAAACACATTCACATACCTATCGCCTAGGCAAAATAGTAATAGATCTTGGTTAACTGCGAAGACTGGGAGAAGCACTCTCTACCCTAACCAGTAGTACTTGTCCACTTCAGGATTTCATCCTAATTGCCCATACGATTTTACACACTATGAACCTTCCCGTAGGACTTTACTACGGTAGGGTTCCACAGCCCTCTATGGTAGCAGTGGTCACATACGGCATAGTTTATACACTTTACATAATCACATTGTTCATGACGTTCACATGCACTAATCATACCATTCCACTCACTTGTATACAATCACACAGTTTTAAGTTTATCTAATAATATGCTGCTATTTACAGTGTTAACAGGTCATAACTTAATTCTATTGATGCTGCAATTTAGTGAAATACATACGATTAACATGGCATGATCAACATAATTATTTTCTATCATATAACCATAAGAGTGTCTACTGTTAACAGAATGCCATGAAATTTTTATCACAAATCCCCACCATTAAACCTATCATATTGAATTTCTCATATTTTTTGGATCTGTAACACAATTATACTAATTAAAACAAAATTCGTTCACGTTTACTGCTCATTGCATTTACTCATGGTACACAGCAGGATAGTTAGTTGTAATAATTTCAGAACTTGCTAACAGTCATTACACAGCCACAGAAATTTTTGGGAAAGTCTACATAACATGAATCTATTTAACAGGAATTAATGATGCTAAAATATGCTTGTAATCTTTTTTCAAAATTCTTGATAATTAACACAGTACACATAATTCGCCCTAAATTCATATAAAGACCTACTGCAAGTAGTAAATCACATATAAAATCTACAGTGTGTACACACCATCAGAAATCCGAAAAATAATTCACAAAGGTCAAACATGCCTTCTGCAGAAAATTGAAGAACTCGGCGGCACGCATGTGGCCGCCAACAGGGGTAATGGCACATCGGTGGCCGCTAACTCTGAATCTTACGGCACCAAAAGCTGCCGTTAAGTTCATGTCTGTGCAAAACACAGATTGAACTCAAAACGATGATGAAAGGGGGGTTCCATGACACGATAAAAATCTGGAAAACTACCTAGGACCTACTAGAGATGTGTATGGACGATGTCATGATACTTGCCTCTAGAAAAAAATCGTTAAAGGGAATTATTTGCGATGATGCTCTCCTCGGCTAATGCCAAGAAGCCCTCAAATCCTTCCCCGAACTGGTTTTGTAATGAAGCAGATGGTACACCGTCATCGAGGAAGCCTTCTCTATGATCAGACTTCCTCCTAGTCATGGTAGAACGCCGGAAGAAGCCTCCAATCGCCAGATCAAAGGGTTCAAGTCTCAGTTTTTCGACAGAAGATCTAGGGTTGAAAAAAAATGTCAAAGGGTCTATTTCAGCTCGAAATTGGGTGTTTTATAGAGTCAAGGCTCAGGAAACGATTAGGTAGGGTTTTCTAGCCGTTGGGAGTCGGTTTCCAAAACAGAAGTCGAAGAATTTGCGGGCGTTTCAGGATCATAAGCCGCAATAGATCTGGGAGGTAGACGTCCACATAGGTGGCCGCCTACAATGGGTTAACATCCATCGATCTGGAAGCTGGCTCAGACCTAGGCTCCACTTATGTTGACGCCAACTGACTTTCGGCCAGAACACAAAAATGCCAGCTTTATGCATACTCTATGTACATACATACATATATATATGTATAATGCATTACATATACACCAATTTGTACATAGTTAAACAATCATGTAATACATGCACAACTTATTAATTATAATATGTATAGGAATACACACACATATATATATATATTTATTGTTCACAAACTATGCACACTATGCATGCAAACACTATACAACCAAGCAACTAAATAAGAGGCAAAATTCGAGGGCCTTACACCCTCTCCCCCTTAAAGAACTTTGTCCTCGAAGTTAGACTGACTCTACTCAGACAATTGGAGATACCTCTTCTTCATCGCATCCTCCAGCTCCCAAGTAGCCTCCTCTCGCGAGAAGTTCCGCCATAGCACCTTCACAGATGCAATACTCTTATTCTGGAGATACTGAACCTCTGGTCAAGAATAGCTACTGGTTGCTCAACAAATAATAGATCTGGTTCGATCTCCACTGGCTCGTGACTAATAACATGAGATGGATCTCGGACATATCTCCTGAGCATAGATACGTGGAAAACAGGATGAACACTAGCTAATGACAGGGGTAAAGCTAGCTCATATGCCACGTTGCCCAAACGCCTGAGAATCTCATACGGGCCAATGAATCTAGGACTTAGCTTACTATGCCTGCTAAATCTAACTACACCTCGAGTAGGCAAAATCTTTAGAAAGACATGCTCGCCCACCTCGAACTCTAAATCTTTTCTCCTGTTGTCGCATAACTCTTCTGTCTATCCTGCACCGCAACAAGCCTCTTCCTGATAAGCTAGATCTTATCCGAAGTCTTCAGAACTAACTCCGGTCCGATCAACTGCCTATCGCCAGTCTCCTCCCAACATAAAGGAGATCTACAAGGCCTACCATACAACGCTCAAATGGAGCCATACCAATACTCGCATGAAAACTTTTTGTTATATGCAACTCCATATGAGGTAAATAAAGCTCCCAATCATCCTTCCAATCCAACACACTGCTCTCATCATATCCTCGAGCGTCTGGATATCCCTCGGACTGTCCATCTGTTGTTGGATGGAACGCCGAACTAAGCTTCAATTCAGAACCTAATACATCCTGAAGACCCTTCCACATCCTCGAAGTAAATCTCAGATCTCGATCTGAAATGATCGACTTCGGCATACCATGATCTAATAATGCTCTAACATACAATTTAGCTAAGCTCTCGACCGACTGCTTCTTCTTCATAGGTAAATGCTGCATCTTAGAGAATCTATCTACCACTACCCATATCGAGTCATTGCCCCTCCTTGATCATGGCAACCCGTTACAAATCCATAGTGACAGCCTCCCACTTCCATACTGGGATTTCCATCTTTTGCATAAGGCCAGATGGTCGATGTCGCTCAACCCTTCACTGCTGGCATACTAAACACCGAATACATACTCTGCTACATCCTTCTCATACCAGACCACCAAAATGATCTATTTTAATCCTGGTACATCTTAGTGTTATCCGGATGAATAGAGATCTAGATCTATGAGCCTCTGCTAATACATGCTCACGGACATCTACAATGTCAGGACACATACACGGTGATGACCTAATCACACCATCCTCATCACGAGCAATGCCTACCTTGCCCACTAACTCTTGGAGTCTAGGGTCGGCCTTTTGCTGCTCGATCACCTCATTTAACACAAAGACCTAATGGACAACTGAGCCAAAAAGCCTGACATAATGGCTCTAACTCAGTCATCGCACAAGCCGCATCCTCCAATATCTTCCAATCCTGTTGGAGTGATGATATCTTCCTACTAACAGCATCTGCTACGACATTCGCCTTTCCAGGATGATACTGAAGGTCGAAGTCATAGTCCTTGAGGAACTTAATCCATCTTCTCTGTCTCAGGTTTAATTCCTTTTGGGAGAAATGATACCTCAAGCTCTTGTGGTCAGTGAACACCTCAAATCTGACACCATAAAGATAGTGCCTCCAAATCTTTAGTGCATGAACCACTGCCGCAAGCTCTAAATCATGAGTCGGATAGTTACTTTCATGCTCCTTCAATTGACAAGAAGCATACACCACTACCCTTCCTTGCTGCATCAATACACAGCCTAAACCAATCCGAGATGCATCCGTATAAATGGCAAAGCCTTCATCACCACTAGGCAATACTAATACCGGTGCAGATGTGAGCTTAGCCTTCAATAATTGAAAGCTACTCTCACACTCCTCGGACCATACAAACTTCACACCCTTCCTGGTTAGCTTAGTCAATGGCGCGAGATGGATGCAAATCCCTCAATAAATCGCCGATAATAACCTGCTAAACCAAGGAAACTACGAATCTCCGATGGGGTTCTGGGAATCTCCCAATCTAACCCAGCCTGAACCTTTGTTGGATCAACTGCTACTCCAGCACCGGAGATAACATGCCCGAGGAAATGAACCTTGCGCATCCAGAAATCGCACTTACTGAATTTTGCATATAGCTTGTGCTCTCGGAGAACCTCTAACACCACCTCAAATGTGACATGTGTGGCCTCATCCGGAGAATAGACCAACACTCATGATAAACACTACAACAAAACTATCTAAATAAGGCCTAAACACCCTGTTCATGAGATCCATGATGGTTGCAGGGGCATTGGTTAGATCAAACAAAACCAAAAACTCATAATGTCCATAACGGGTCCTAAAGGCCGTCTTAGACACATCCTCACTCCTAATCCTCACTATGATAGCCAGACCGCAAATCAATGTTGGAAAAGATCGATGCATTCTGCAACTGATCAAATAGTTCATCAATCCACGGTAAGGGATACTTGTTCCTCACAGTCACTTGGTTTAGCTTTCTATAATCAATGCATAACCTAAGTGACCCATCCTTCTTCTTTACGAATAAGATAGGTGTGCCCCGGAGAAACACTAGGGTGAATAAATCCTTATCTAGCAAATCTTGCAACTGCTTCCTTAACTCTACTAACTCCGCAGGTGCCATCCGATAAGGAGCCTTTGAGATAGGAGAGGTGTCGGAAGCAACTCTACGGTAAACTCTCTCTAACCGGAGGCAATCCAGACAAATCATCTGGAAATATGTCTGGAAACTCCCGCACTACATCTATCTCCTCAAGGGTAGGTGACTGATTAGTTTTTGGTACTAATAACACGCTGGCAAGAAAAGCGTCACAACCCTTGCCTACCATCCTCATCGCCTTGATGGCGGAGATGACAAACTTTCCCACAAGGTTCCTTGGCAATGGATGTGAAAACTCATCCTCACTAGGAATACGGAAAACAATCTTCTTCCCAGACAATCCATTAATGCATAGTGTTCCTCTAGCCAATCCAAACCAAGAATTGCATCATAGTTGTTCATCTTTAGCAAGAAGAAACAACCCCTCTAGGACTACCTCAATGCACACAGGTAAGACGGAATGCACTTCCTAGTAGATATCGTTCCCGCAGGTGTTGCACAGATAAGGACCTCTAACTCCTCAGCTCTAATCTAATCCTGCTCTAAAGCTAACTGCCTAGCAAACCGCTCAGAAATGAACGAGTGAGTAGCACCCGATCAATAAAACCTGAGCATGCACACCCATGAAAAGAACCGTACCTTCGTGACATGCTCTGCATGCTCTGCGTCTTCTCTCGTCAAGGCAAACACTCGAGCTGAGCTCAGGCCTTCCGGGTCACCCTGCAGCTGGTGCTGCTGTCGCTGCCACTGCTAGAGCTGGTGCTGGTCGCTGGACTCCCTGCTGAAGTCTGGGGTAGTCCCGGATCTGGTGCTCGCTGCTCCCACACTTGAGGCACTTTCCCTCCAACTTCTAGCACTTCGTATTACCATGTGCCCTCCCGCAATGAGGACACTCCTTCTTGACCTAGGCCTACTACCCAGGGGAACGATGAGAAGCTACCTGCTGACTGCCCGATGCCACGAGACGTTTGTGGTGACTGATACGCCGCCTTCTTTCTATCTGTCACTGAAAGGAGCTGTCAGCCTCTTTTGCGAAGCCTTCTTCTCCTCAAGGTATTGCTTCCTCTCACTCTCCTGACGCACGCCGCACTAAGAGCCTCATCTAGGGTACGATGATCGAATGCCACAAGCCGTCATCGCAGTGATGGCTTAAGGCCCATCACAAACTTCTTCGTCTTCCTATGCTCATCAGCAATGATATGAGGTGCATACTTCGATAGCTCAGCAAACCTGGCCTCGTACTTGACTACGGTCAGGAGCCCTGAGTCAAGGTAAGAACTCCTGCTCCATCTTGTCCTGGATATGCACGGGGACGAACTTGGCTCAAAGAGCCTCACGAACTCGTCCCAGGCAACCTCGACAGCACCGTTCTCAAATCTAGTACCAGTAACGAGGACCACCACACATCGGCTCTCCCTCCTGCAAAACATCCTCATAAGTACCAATCTAGCAATTCTAAACTTAACATAAACAAATACATTGCAACAACACATACATGTAGCATATAGGTGGCCAGGCTAACCTGTCATCCTCACACACCTAATCGCCCGAAGATCTTCTCGATCTCCCTCATCCAGCTCTCCGCAAGCAATGGATCGCTCTCCCCCTTAAAAGAGGGTGGAGCCATCCTCTTGAACCACTCCATGATGGAAGGACCACCATGATCATGCCCCTGGGGAAACGGCGCTGGGAACTGAGCCTGCTACAACAAACATACAATTCAACATATATAACACAATAGCATGTAACAATCATATATTTAAAAGAAAACAGACTACTTCCATCTAACATTGCTAACCTAAGCTTCCAGCTAAGTCTGGAGTGCAGCCTGGGTATGGGCCTATGTCTACATGGCCTGCACCAGACCCTGCATAAACACCCCATAGTCTACTGGTGGCGGTGGAGGAAGTATAGTAGGAACCTGTGGAGCTGGGGCCTACTGCTCATCCCTCTCCTAACGCCTAGGCTCATCCTCTCTAGCATGGGCACCACGCCTGCCACGAGAAGCCATATCCTGCAAGACAATTTGATCAATATTAGAAACTAAGTTATTTAGTTCCTAACAATTTTCTTATCTATCTTTCATTCATTATTAATCACTTCTTCACATGTGGACAATTCTATAAAGACTTAGCATATAATGAAGATGATGGTGTATATTCCTGTACAATCTCAACTGGTTTTCTCTGATACCAATTTCTGTAACGACCCTCCTTACCCCGGTATGGTTGTACCAACCCACGTCGGTATAATGAACTCATCACAGTGGGACATTGACCCAACACTAACACTGAGCTGAGATGTACACAATATAAATATAAAATAGCGAAATAAAAGAATTAACTTCATTTTTATTCCATCATCCAAAATAATTATCCACAGTCCATATAGCAATTAAAGAAACTAAAGTTCACAAATGAAATTCTAAATCAATTACATAGTTCATCGACATCTCATATTTCCAATTACATACTATGAAAATGAAAATACAATGTCGATCTCTCTACAACAATCTACTTCTCTTGCTCGAGTCACTCCTAATGATCTCCTCTAAGGAAGTAGAAATCGTCTGCTATACCTGTACCGAAGCAAGAGTGAGTCTAAAAGACTCAGCAAGCATACCATATACAACATCCATACCATCATCTTTATACACATATTGCATGCTTTTATCCAATCAAGTATACACATGGAAACCTATATCAATTTAGGCACATGGATTATGGTTAAAGACATTAAACATGTAATATGATCACCTACACATGCTTTCTACTTGAAACATGTAACATGATTTATAACAACATTATTCATGTCATGAAACCTTCTACTAATCTAGAGCATGGAATCTAGAAACAAGTAATAGTAATCTAACATTTCTAATCATTTCGACATCTCATTTTACATTCATTTACACAATTAACTTGCTGTTTTAATGCAAAATTCACAATCATACATGATACCATACATTTTATCAAGCATGGATTTAATGTTAAAACAACTCAGTTTATTGACAATACTATACAAATTTTTCATGAAACTAGGTACTAATTGAGTAACATATTTAACATGGAATCTAGTCATTCTTTCATGCATTTACCACAATTGTAATCACACTTAGCTTGCTGTTTTAACATGCATGACACATTATTCACATGTTACACTTATTCACATGCTAGCACATTCACTTATATCTTCACATACTCAATTACACATTTCCACATTTCACAAGTTCACATGCACATATTTCACATTTCACATTTAGTTGTCGTGACCATAGTCCAAACCACCACTAGAAGGACAACTTAACACATCACATACCACATACCCACCTAGGCAAAACAGTGATAGATCTTGGTTAACTGTGCAGAATCGGGAGAAGCACTCTCCTACCCTAACCAGTGTACTTGTCCACCTCCAGGATTTCATCATAATTGCCCATAGGATTTCACACACTATGAACCTTCCCGTAGGGACTTTACTACGGTAGGGTCCCACAGCCCTCTATGGTAGCAGTGTCACACACGGTATAGTTTATAGACTTTACATTAATCACATTGTTCATGACGTTCACATGCACTAAATTATACCAATCCACCCACTTGTATAAAATCACACAGCTTTCAGTTTATCTAATAATATGCTGCTATTTATAGTGTTAAACAGGTCATTAGGGGTGTCAATTGGGTCAGGCCGGCCCGGAGGCCCGGAAGCCCGGCCCAGTTTTAACCGGGCTTGGGCTAGAAAAATCAGCTTGTTAAATTTTTTGGCCCGGCCCGGAAAAGAATAGGGTCAGGCTTGGGCTTTGTGAGGCCCAGCCCGGTAGGCCCGCCGCCCGAAAAATATATATATAATTTATATTAAATATAAAAATTTTGTAGAATGAGAATTATATGTATTTTTTCTACCATAAATCTACTCAAAATATAACCTTTTACAAGTTAAATGTTAATATAGATAAGTAAAATATATATTATTTTTTATAGATATGTTATAGTAGATATATTAAATTTATATATTATATGAATAAAAATAATATTTTTCATATTTTTTCGGGCCGGGCCGGGCTTAACCGAGCTTTTCCTAGGCCGGGCCGGGCCACCCATACCGAACCTACCCCCGGGCTTGGGCCAGGCCCGGGCTGACTTTTAAAAAACTGAGGCTGGGCCGGGCCTAGCAAGGCCTGATCCAGGTCCGGCCCATTAACATCCCTACAGGTCATAACCTAATTCTATTCATGCTGCAATTTACTAAAATACATACAATTAACATGGGCATTATCAACATAGTTATTTTCTATTATATAACCCATAAGAGTGTCTACTGTTAACAGAATGCCATGAAATTTTTACCACAAATCCCCACCATTAAATATATCATATATTGAATTTCTCATATTTTTTGATCCGTACACAAATTATACTAATTAAAACAAATTCCTCCACATTTACCGCTAATTGCATTTACTCATGGTACACAGTAGGACAGTCAGTTGTAATAATTCATAACTTGCTAACGTCATTACACAGCCATAGAAAGTGTTGGAAAGTCTACATACCATGAATCTATTTAAACAGGAATTAACGATGCTAAAATATGCTTGTAATCTTATTTCAGAATTCTTGAAATTAACACAGTACATATAATTCGCCTATATTCATGATAAGTCTACATAACATGAATCTATTTAAATAGGAATTAATGATGCTAAAATATGCTTGTAATCTTATTTCAGAATTCTTGATAATTAAACCAGTACATATAATTCACCCTAAATTCATGATAAGACCTACTGCAAGTACTGAATCACATATAAAATCTACAGCATGTACATACCATCAGAAATCCGAAAACTAATTCACAAAGGTCAAACATGCCTTCTGCAGAAAATTGAAGAACTCGGCGGCACACATGTGGCCACCAACAGGGTTAACGGCACCATTGGTGGCTGCTAACTCTGGATCTTAATGGCACCGGAAGTTGCCGTTAAGTTCCTGTCTATGCAAAACACAGACTGAACTCAAAAATGATGATAAAAGGGGGGTTCCAGGACACGATAAAAATCTAGAAAAATACCTAGGACCTACTAGAGATGTGTATGGACAATGCCCAATGGATACTTGCCTCTAGAAAAATCGTTAAAGGGAATTATTTGTCGATGATGCTCTCCTCGGCCAATGCCAAGAAGCCCTTAAATCCTTCCCTGAACTGGTTTTGTGATGAAGCAGATGGTACACCGTCATCGGGGAAGCCTTCTTCTATGATCAGACTTCCCCCAGTCATGGTAGAACGCGGAAGAAGCTCCAATCGCCAGATCAAAGGTTCAAAGTCTCATTTTTTCGCACAGAAGAGCTAGGGTTTTGAAAAATGCTAAAGTGTCTATTTCGGCTGGGAATTGGGTGTTTTATAGAGTCAAGGCTCGGGGACACGATTAAGTAGGGTTTCTAGCCGTTGGGAGTCGATTTCCAAACAGAAGCCGAAGAATTCGCAGGCGTTTCCGGATCATAAGCCGCCATAGATCTAGGAAGTAGACGTCCACATAGGTGGCTGCCTACAATGGGTTACCGTCCATCAATCTGGACGCTGGCTCAGACTAGGCGTCCACTCATTTGACGCCAACTTGACTTTCGGCCAGAACATAAAATGTAGTATTTTATGCATACTCATGTACATACATATATGTATAATGTATTACATATACACCATATGTTACATGCACAACTTTACTGATTATATATGTATAGGATACACACACACACACACACACACATCATATATATATATATATAATATTATATTATATTTTATTTATTTATTTATTTATTTATTTATTTATTTGTTCACATAACTATGCACACTATGCATCCAAACACTATACAACCAAGCAACTAAATAAGAGGCAAAATTCGAGGGCCTTACATTGATAAATCTCTAAAATCTTTTTAAATTCTATTTATCATGTTTCTCATGTTCTCATGGATGCGTATTCCTAATCCAAGTCCCGTCGGATGCTACTTGAGTGGCAGGGACGAGAGATAATCGGCAATTTACATACCGCAGGCGTGCCAGCCACCCAAGTGGCAACAAATGTTCTCCCTCCGAGAGTCGAAGGGCTTTAGGTCTATTGTGCGCGCCGTTTGACTTCGTCAACGATCTGAAGATAGGGTCGGGACCAAGATCCCGTCGTTGCCTAAGCCAACGTGTAATTACATCTCTTGGAGAGAGAAACCCTTGATTAATCGCCAATTAGAAAGCCTTATGACCTTGAAACAAAAACATCCGATAAAAGGTGTAGAATGAACCCCAAAATTACAATTAAATTTGCGAGAAAGTTAAATGTGTGTGTGCTATTCATCTTTTAAGGTCATTTTGTATGTTCGTTCATTTATTCTTCCTTTTTACGCATTTTTTGTTTTAATCATGCAATAGCTTTGACATCCTTTGATTATCATGGCTCTTTTTGTGGTTCAATCTCATTTGATCATTATATGCTTAAACATCATCATGCACAACCCATGTAATTCGGCAGACAAATGATTCGGCAGTCAAAACCATTCTGCAGGGGTGATTCATAAGGGAATCGGCAGCCAGACCCATTCAGCAAGACAGACTAATTCTGCAGGGGTGAATCGGTAGCCAGACTCATTCTGCAGGGGTGATTCGGCAAGGGTGACCCATTCTACAAGAGTGATTCAGCAAGGGTGAATCGGCAGCCAGACCCATTCTGTGGGGACACTATTGTGGGGCTGCAGATTCGCTCACGCGAAAGAAAATGGGAGATTCAACTGATTTGATTACTTAAACGAAAATCCGGCAGCGTTTTCCCTCGTATTGGATGATGGGGAATGACATGGTAACCATCCACCACGATGGAGACGGAACCGGAGGAAAGGTGTATGTCAAAAGATGACATCACCAAATGGCACACGGTGCTGGTTATCCCCAAGGCATGCCTAAAGGGAGATCGGTTGGTACCGAGACCAAAAGGGAACCCGATAAGTGACAAAACAATGTGTGAGTCCATTTAACCGGGCCTAGATATCACATTATCCAGTTCGGAGTCTCATGAATTTCTCATTTACAGGTGAATCTGCAAGGCTGATGATTCTGCACAAGCGATTCGGCAAGGGTTCTGTTCAAATGATTCGGCAAGGGACCTTTCCAATCACTTAACTCTTAATCATTCATTCTGCAGGGTACCCTGCCAAATCAAGCCTGCCGAATCAGTAGGCAGCTCACAGGCCAGAATGATTCTGCAGCCCTTGTCGTGCACAAAACATGAGGTAAACGGAGTATCTGAAATGCCGAGTCGGAGGGAAAGCATCCAAACCATAAAAGGGTCCTGTTCATTCCAGATGGGGCACGAGAATTAGGTTATCCAGCCCTTTTGGTCCCAGAATGTCAAATCACCGGTGATTTATGCAGCCCTATTTATGCACAGTTCTCGAAATCCACAAGGAATCAGAATTGACAGTCGGGATGGCAGAACCACAGCATGTATGGACACCATCTGTAAGCTTGAATTGGGCATGGATATGGATTATCCAACCCTTCATGTTTAAAGCGACCCAAATAGTGATTCAGCAGCCCTTTGGGGATGCGGTTCTCAAATCCAGGAATGATTTGAGTGTCCAATCGGGATGACAGACTATTTAACATGCAAGGAACCATTTATAGGCTTGAACTGGGCCTGGATAGTGTTTATCCAACCCTTCATGTTCAAAGCCATAGGAAACAGTGATTCGGCAGCCCTTCGGGGATGCGATTCTCAAAGTCCGGGAATGATTTGAGCGTCCAATCGGGACGACAGACTATTTAACATGCTAGACCCTTCCATGAACTCAAATAGGGCCCAGTTATTACTTATCTGACCCTTGATGTTCAAAGCCTCATGGAACCTGATTCGGCAGCCCTTCCGGGATCTGGTTCTCACAACACGCAAAGAATCTGAGCGTCCGGTCAGAAACACAGACCATTCAACATGCATAGACTCCTTCCATGAACTCAAATAGGGCCCAGGTATTGATTACCTGACCCTTGATGTTCAAAGTCTCATAGAGCAGTGATTGGCACAGTTTTGGATAGTGAAACAGAGGCAGCGATGGGGGGGTTTTGACAGTGCTTTAACTGCTCCCAAACCCAGGAAAGGAGGCACATGCATGGCCTTAACATGCCCTCGTTGTATTGGGCTTTCAACCCCCATATGAATGGCAAAAATCCAAAAAGGAAAGCATCAACAAAGGTGGTCTGTTCTTACAACGTGGGCATGGCTGTGAGTATGTCTTCCATTTGATGTCTCTTGATGAGCCAAGGTAGGATATCCAACGCGCTGCCATTTTCTCCCTTGGGCATAAGGTTGGGCATCATATTGCCTTCCTTGTTGCCCATAGAAGATAGGACATTGAAGCCTCAGGCAAGAAGACAAGAGAGGGCACATGCAAGGGAAATATTAGGGGTGTAAACGGAACCCGATATTCCAATATTTCGACCCGATACCGATAAAAATTATCGGTTTCGGAATCGGAAAATGATACCGATAGCTTATCGAATCGGTATCGGATATTCCGATAAGTTATCGGAATCGGAATCGGAATCGAAAAAATAATCAGAATCGGTATCGGTATCGGTTATTCCGATAAATTATCATAAACTCAAGGTAAAATTATGGTAACATCTTACCTTATCGGAATTTCGGTTCCGGTAATGTTATCGGAATCGAACGGAATCAGAATCGGAACCATATTTCGGTTATCGGAATCAATATCGGAATCTGTGTTTCCGATTCTGAACCCGACCCTTTACAGCCCTAGAAATAATAGACTTGATAAGGCACATTTCATACACAAGCAAAGCACTTCGGTCTCATGCAAATCATGGACAAGCAGGGGAGGGGGCAAGAGAGCATTTACACCATTTTCTATTCATTCAAATGCTCACCACGACCGAAGCCATGCAAGAGGGAAATGAGAGAAAAGGTTCATTTATTGTTGGGGGAAGAGGTTACACAGAAAAGGGAGAAAAAAAACAAAAGAAAATAAAGTATGGGGACTGCCGTAGCAGTCCCCTCACCCTTCTTTTTCTCTTCTGCTCACCCCTCTTCTCTTTCTCTTCTTTTGCTTCTCTTTTCTCTTGGGAAAACCGCAGCCAAACCCAGCCAAGAAGAGCTTGCCTCCTCCTCAAGCTTCTTCCTCTTGTCTCTTCAGCTTTTCTTCCCTTTTCCTTGCTTCCTTCTGCCCTTTTCCCACAGCCACGCAGCAGCCTGGAGCCTCTCCCTCTCTCTGCAACCAGCCAAAGGAAGAGATGGAAGAAGCCTCTTTTCCCTGCTCTCCCCCCAGCCTCTCACGCAACCAAGCAGCCAAAAAGGTCCTCCTCTCTTCCTGTACCCAGCAGCCAAAAGAGGAGCCCAGAACATTCCTTTATGCAGCATTTTTTTTGTAGTGGGGAGGTGTGGAGTTTGCTTAGGATGACCCCCTTGCATTGGGTATTTTGGGCCATTGAATGAGAGGTCATATTGGACCTGCTAGTGGGCCTTGAGTGGATCTTTTTAGTGGGTCTTTTGAAGGGTTTTTTTTCCTTTTAAATGGACTGGGCGGGGCTGGCTTTAGCAGGTATATATATCTATATATATATGTTTTTCTTGTGCATGTGATATCTATCTAATTTTGTACTCATCAAATTGTTTATAGTGCATAATGTACTTAAATAATATTGGCATGTTGTATTTAAGTAAGGTTGAGCATATGATAGGTAAGTACTACTATATATCTTGTAAGTACACGTAAGGTTATTTGTGCATGTAATATATTTAAATGTGTGTGCATTATCTAACTATCAATGTACATGTTATATTTATTTAAACCCATGCATGTTGTATGTAATTACGTTGTGTACATACATATATGTATATATGTTGTTTTGTGCATATTATCCTTAATTAAGATTAGTGCAAATTCTGTTTAAATAAATAGTATGAAACGCATGTAGTTTATATGGTGAATGTATGTTTAATTATTTCTGTATACATTAAATTGTTGTGATATAATTGTACATTTATTTTGACGTATGACTCCGTTCTGGCCAAGATGAATAGTTGTTGGCAACATGCTGGCCGCTGACTACCTGGGCTAGAGGAGTTGGCGTCCAGATCGATGGAAGCCAACCCCCCTGTTGGCGGCACCAAAGGTGGACGCCAAGTTCCCTGCAGTGTGACGGTTTCAAATTTGGTAACGCATGCAATTCGTCCGATTCCAGTTTAGGAAACCCATTCATAACCGTAGGAGACCTACCCTAATGCGTACCCAACCTACCCAGCTCTATAAAACCACCTTGTTCCAGCCAGATTAAGTATTTTTGGCCTTTGGAGAAGCTAGGGTTTTCTATGAAGAGGAGCTGATCTTTGCAAGCTTTGATCTGGAAATTGGAGGAGTTTTCTGGAGATCTACACCATCTGGAGGATAGTCCATACATCAAGGAAGCAACTCCAACTCCGAGGATCAATCTGCATCAACAGAAGAACCGGATCTGAAGAGGTTTGAGCACCTTCTTGGCTAGGCTGAGGAGGGCTTCTTCGAGTTAATTTGATCTTTGTGGATTTATCTGGAGGCAAGTAACCTATGGATGTCAACCTTACTCATGTCCCCTTAGGTTCTAACATTTTTTTCAAAATTTTCTTCGAGTTCTAGAACCTCCAAATTCCTTTTTTTATTGTGTTCTGCCTGCACTGCCTGCTGACAGGAAGTTGGCGGCCACATACTGTGCCACCAAGTTCCTGTGTTGGCGGCACAAGACTATGTCGTTTACACAGTTGGCGGCATACCCTATGCCGCCAGGTTCTTCAGGGTTTTAAAAGAGCACTGTTAATCTTTAAAATGTGTTATTTGGACTTCCGGATGTATATGCATGTTGTAAAAATTGTATGTGGTCAGGGTTAGTCATTAGGTCATGTCATGAGGATATTACGAATTTCTGTAAATAGTGTTAATTATTGAAATTTCTATATTAATGAAAGAAGTATGGTTTATCAATGTTTAATCCTGAAATTTTGATTTGTTGCATGTTAGGGTTTATAATTTTCCCTATTAGTATAATGAATGTTTTCATGTGTTTGAACTGTTAAGCATGACTGTCTTGATGTAAACCATATATGAAAGAATTTGTTAATAAATAGGCATGTAATCTATCTTAATTAGTAAAATTATATATATTGTACGAAAAAATCTGGAAAATTGAATATGTGAATGTTTACTGTGAATTCTGTGATAAAACTTTGAGTCTATTTTGATGACAGTAAGTTTGGTTCTTAATTACACCATGGAAAATAGTCACAGAACATGTTAGATTAAATCTGTGTGATTCAGTAAGTAAGCAGCATGTATAGGACCGTGATATGAGTATTTTATTTCTGTGAATAGTTGTGACGGCCCTCATTATACCGGTACGGTTATACCAACCCACGTCGGTATAGCAAGAGTCCTCACAGTGGGACATTTACTCAAACGATACATACAGCTGAGATATACGCGAATATACAACAGAGTAGCGGAAGTAAAAGACAACTCTCTCCATTCATTCATCATCCACATTAAACATACATGCAATTCTCCATTAACATAAAAAACTAAAGGTCCACATGATTTAAATTGCTGAAATAAAATACAAATTGTCCACACTTATACATCCTTTTCATAATACTCTAATACAATGTTCAAATTTCATACTTATGAAATACACAATCTCAAAGAAACTCCAGCTAGTCTCCGCGCTCGGAGTCCGTCTCTGCTGCCCTCCTCCAAAGGTGCCACGTCAACAACTACACCTGTACGCCGAAGCAAGGAGTGAGTCCAAGGACTCAGCAAGCAACACCACTCATGATACATGTACAAGTCCTAGTGGTTTCTACATGCACATTTACAATTTGCAACACATGGCATGCTAGTCAATTCAAAGTTTCAACCTATCATGAACGTTTACAATTTTATACATGGATCATGCTTTCAGATTTCTAAGAATAAAATTCACCTATCACATGCTCTCTATTCAATTTACTCATGAAACTTTAATCTTTAAAGAACTAAGACATGAGAGCTACCAACATGAACAATTTACTACATGAAAGGGGAACACAACTAGCATGGATTTCACATGTCCTTAGTGCATACATAACTTTTCACATGCTTTAGGTTGCTGATTTCACATTGTTTAACGGCTGTAAACCTATACATGAAGCTACAATATTGCATAAAACATATCATGTGTTCAAACAATCATGCTATCTTTCCCGTTTTCCCAATTATCCCTAACATGGATTCTAACATCATTGCACATAATAACATGATGATAATAACATAAATTCACTGATTTCACATGATTTCAGATTTGTCTCACATGTTTTTCAATAACACATTTTCACATCTTTAGTTTCACATTTTCTTTACACGAATTTCCTCTTTCACATGGTTCACTTTACACATACACATTCACATTGTCACTTACACATTTACACATGGACACATACACAGTACACATTGTCACTTACACATTTACACATGGACACATACACATTACACATTTCACATTACACATTTTAGGTGCCGTGACACATAGTCCAAACCACCAAAGAAGGACATATACACATCACATTACACATAGACGCCATCTAAGCATTCCAATGGCGACTCTTAGACTGCGCAGACCGGGAGAACAAGTCTCCACCCTAATCAGTGGTACTTGTCCACCTCTAGGATTTCCCCCTAATGCCCTTTGGGTCACTTACACATTGAACTTTCTCAGGGGGACTTTTCCCTGATACAGCTCCACTGCCCTCTACGGAAGCAGTGTCACATTGGCACAGTTACACATTTACACATTTACCGTTTTACACATGGTTCTACACTTCACACTTTTCATCACATTCACCTTCTCACTCACATTAATATCTCTATTTTTCCTAACATGGTACTACAGAATTTCAAGAGCTTAGCACACAGTAATTTCACACGATCAAGTTGGTTTTAGACATAACTAATCGCATAACGATAATACACGTAGATTATCACATTTCACATGAAAATACAAACTTTTTATTTACTGATCCAAATGACCTGAAATTTTAACCACATGCTGTTTTCGGGTTCAAGACCATACACTCAAATTTCAGATTTTTTCTGAGCTAAATAGAATTTACAGAAAATAAAACACCTAATTAGCATACTATTCACAACTTAAGCTAACATGGGGTTTAACACGTCTTGCAATTTGCCACTTACTGTTTTAAACAGAGGTTACTAACATATGCATGATTTGAGAATACAAGATTACCCTAAATCATACCTCTATAGATTAATCATCACAATCTTTCTTGTATACTTTATTTTACCGAACCGGATTTATTAGCAAATTACACAAGCATGAATAATTTCCCAAAATTGCAAACACATATACTGACCCACTAACCTTCATGATCAGACCAAAACCAAGGCATTAATACTAATCCTAATCATGAAACATAAATTTGACAAGATCATTAACAAGTCATGCTCACAATTCATAGGTACAATATTTCCTACATTCACCATCACACACCACAATCATCCACACACCACAATTGACTATATACATAGAGTATAGGATTACCATATATCCTCATCACGAAACCATACCGAAATTAAAGTCAGGAAGGGCATAACATTCACTGTTCTGTCCAGAGGAACTTGGCGGCAGTCTCTGGCCGCTGACTCAGGTCAGCGGCATGGCCATGGATGCCAAGCATGATATGGGCATCCATGGACCTTGCCGTCGAATCAGGTCTGTGCAGAAACACAGACCCGACCTCTCAAACTTGGGTGAATGGGAGGGTCTAGGACTCGAGGAAAAATCCAATAAAAATAGCAAAACCGACCTAGACTCATACGGGACATCATGGATAGGTCACTTGCCTTTCAAAAATTCTTCCAAAGGATCTAGGGCTCGGTGAAGCTCTCCTTGGGCTGTCCCAAGAAGTGCAGAACTCCCTCCAAATGATCTCTTCCTCCGGGCTCCTGATGATCTCCACGCCAAGAGGATGTCGGGAAGCCTCCTCCTTTGATCCAGCAGCCTCCTTGAAGCAGTAGATTTCCGGATCAAGCTTCAGAAGTGTGGTTTTTTTGGGTGGCAAGGTGGGTTTTCCTCTCAGCTTTCTCCTAGGGTTTTCTTCTCACTTTTTCTCCTCTTGCAAGGTGAAGGGGAGTGGGGAGAGGCCATTTCGGGTTCAGACATAAGGGGAGTCTCTCTCCCACTCACCATGCTGATTTGACAGCCTTCAGAGCCGTTGGGGACATCCCCCAATGGTTGGCTTACCTTGTTTCAGAAGTTTTCGCTCTGCTGCTGCGCATGCAGGTCAGAGAGATTGGCGTCCATATCGCTGGATGCCAGGATGAGTAGGGCGTCTATGTCTGGACCTGACACCAGCTAAACGGCCTGGGGTTGACGCCAAGATGGCCTTCGGCCAGAACTCTAAATTATGCAGAAACCAGCATACCATGCATATACATGCAATATGTATACGGTATTATTCCATACTACACATGCAATACATACATTATTTATATTTAATATAAACACATGCACACGTATTATACTAATTAATGCGTACGTAAATATGTACATACATACACAAGCACAAATATACACACATATACAAATAATGCGACGGAAAATCGAGGGTCTTACACCCTCTCCCCCTTTAAGAAACTTCGTCCTCGAAGTTAGAACGACACTACTCAAACAAAAGGGGATATTTCTTCTTCATCGCATCCTCAAGCTCCCACGTAGCCTCCTCACGTGAGAAGTTCCGCCATAGGACTTTCACCGACGCGATATTCTTGTTCGGAGATGCTGAACCTTCAGGTCAAATGGCTACTGGTTGCTCGACATACGAAAGATCTGGCTGGATCTCCACTGGCTCATGACTAATCACATGAGATAGATCTCGGACATACTTCCTGAGCATAGATACGTGGAATACAGGGTGAACGCTAGCCAAAGCTGGGGGTAATGCTAGCTCGTACGCCACATTGCCCAACGTCTGAGAATCTCATATGGGCCAATGAATCTAGGGCTTAGCTTGCTATGCCTGCCAAATCTGACACTCCACGAGTAGGCGATATTTCAAGAAAACATGATCGCCAACCTCGAACTCCAAATCCTTTCTCCTGTTGTCGGCATAACTCTTCTGCCTATCCTGTGCCGCAACAAGCCTTTTCCTGATAAGCTGAATCTTATCCGAAGTTTCCTGAACTAACTCCGGTCCGATCAACTGCCTATCACAGTCTCCTCCCAACATAAAGGAGATCTGCAGGCCTACCATACAACGCCTCGAATGGAGCCATACCAAACTAGCATGAAAGCTGTTGTTGTATGCGAACTCCACAAGAGGTAAATGACGCTCCCAATCATCCTTCCAATCCAGAACACACGCTCTCAACATATCCTCGAGCGTCTGGATAGTCCTCTCGGACTGTCCATCGGTCTGGGGATGAAACGCCGAACTGAGCTTAAGCTCCGAACCTAACGCATCCTGAAGACCCTTCCACAATCCTCGAAGTAAATCTCGGATCTCGATCCGAATGATCGACTTCGCACACACCAATGCAATCTAATGATACCGCTAACATACAGTCCAGCTAAACTCTCTACTGACTGCTTCTTCTTCATAGGCAAGAATGAGCAGTCTTCGAGAATCTATCTACAACTACCCAAATCGAGTCATTGCCCCTTCTAGATCGAGGCAAACCCGATACGAAATCCATAGTGACAGCTTCCCATTTCCATACGGGGATATCCATCCTCTGCATAAGGCCGGATGGTCGCTGCCGCTCGGCTTTCACTTGCTGACATACTAGGCATCTAGAACACATAATCCGCAACATCCTTCTTCATGCCGGACCACCAAAATGATCTCTTCAGGTCTTGATACATCTTAGTGTTACCCGATGAATAAAGATCGCGCCTATGAGCCTCCGCTAACACATGCTCACGGACATCTACCACATCAGGGACACAAACACGGTGCTGAAATCTAATCACACCGTCCTCATCACGAGCAATGCCCGCCTTACCCACTAACTCTAACAATCTAGGGTCGGCTTTCTGCTGCTCAATCACCTCATCCAAGACTGAGGATCTAAGGGATAGCTGAGCTTAAAAGCAAAAGCCTGACACAACGATGGCTCTAACTCGGTCATAGAGCACGCTGCAACCTCCAACATCTTCCAATCCAGCTGGAGCGAAGACCTCTTTCTACTAAGAGCATCCGCTACGACGTTCGCCTTTCCAGGATGATACTGAAGGTCGAAGTCATAGTCCTTCAAGAACTCAATCCATCTCTCTGCCTCAGGTTTAATTCCTTTTGGGAGAAAAGATACTTCAAGCTCTTGTGGTCGGTAAACACCTCAAATCTGACACCATAAAGATAGTGCCTCCAGATCATTAGTGCATGAACCACTGCTGCGAGCTCTAAATCATGAGTCGGATAGTCCTCTTCATGCTCCTTCAACTGACGAGAAGCATAAGCCACTACCCTCTCTCGCTGCATGAGTACACAGCCTAAACCAATCTGAGATGCATCTGTATAAATGGCAAAACTTCTAGACCACTAGGCAATACCAATACCGGAGCAGAAGTAAGCTTAGCCTTCAATAGCTGAAAGCTGCGCTCACATGCCTCAGACCATACGAACTTCTCACCCTTTCTGGTCAGCTTTGTCAAAGGGGCGGCGATGGATGAGAAACCCTCAATGAATCGCCGATAATAACCAGCTAACCCAATGAAACTACGAATCTCTGAAGGGGTCCTAGAATCTCCATCAATCCATAACTGCCTGGACCTTGTTGGATCAACAACTACACCAGCGCCGGAGATAACATGCCCGAGAAAATGAACCTCGCGCAACCAGAACTCGCACTTGCTGAACTTCGCATATAGCTTGTGCTCACGGAGAACCTCTAAGACTAACCTCAAATGCTGACGGTGCGTGGCCTCATCCGGAGAATAGACCAACACGTCATCAATAAACATAACAACAAAGCTATCTAGATATGGACTAAACACCCGGTTCATGAGATCCATGAACGCTGCAGGGGCGTTGGTCAATCCAAAAGGAAGGACCAAAAACTCATAATGTCCATAACGGTTCTAAATGCCGTCTTGGACACATCCTCACTCCTAATCCTCAACTGATGATAACCAGATCGCAAGTCAATCTTGGAAAAGACTGATGCCTCTCGCACTGGTCAAACAGATCATCAATCCGAGGTAAGGGATACCTGTTCTTCACAGTCACTTGGTTCAACTTCCTATAATCAATACACAACCGAAGTGACCCTTCTTTCTTCTTGACGAATAATACGGTGCGCCCAAGGGGAAACACTAGGGCGAATAAATCCCTTATCAAGCAATTCTTGCAATTGCTTTCCTCAACTCGGCTATTCTGCAGGAGCCATCCTATATGGGGAGCCTTCGAGATAGGAGAGGTGCCTGGAAGCAACTCTATAGTGAACTCTATCTCCCTATCCGGTGGCAATCCGACAAGTCGTCGGGAAAGACATCTGGAAAATCCCGCACCACATCGATCTCTGCAAGAGTTAGTGACGAACCAGCATCGGCACTAGCATAACGCTGGCAAGAAATGCGTCACAACCCTTGTTCACCATGCGCATCGCCTTCATGGCAGAGATAACTAACTTTCCCGCTAAGTTCTTTGGCAGGGATGAGAGAACTCATCCTCACCAGGAAGCGGAAAACAATCTTCTTCCTACGACAATCCACTAACGCATAGTGCTCCTCTAGCCAATCCAGACCAAGAATACAATCATAGTCCTTCATCTTTAGCAAGAAGAACACCCACTCTAGAATCTATCCTCATACACACAGGTAACGACGGAATGCACTTCCTAGTCGATACCGTACCCGCAGGGGTATGCACGACAAAGGACCTCTAACTCCTCAGACTCTATGCCTGACTCTAGGGCTAACTGCCTAGCGAACCGCTCGGAAATGAACGAGTGAGTAGCACCCGTATCAAACAAAACCCGAGCGTGCACACCGAAAAGCAAAACCGTACCTTCGGTGACATGCTCCGCCTGCTCGGCGTCCTCGCGAGCTAAAGCAAACACTCGAGCTGGGGCTCGAGGCCTTCCTGGTCTCCTGTAGCTGGCGCTGCTGCCGCTACTGCTAGTGCTGGCGCTCCACGCTGAGCTCCTTGCTGAAGTCTTGGGCAATCCTTGATCTTGTGGTCGCTGCTCCCACACTTTAAGCATATACCCGCTACTAACCAACACTCGAACCTTTATGGTCTTCCCGCAATGGGACACTCTTTCTTCGCACCGGGGAACATACAGAAGGTACCTGAGAGTTGCTGACTGCCACTGATTTCTGCGGTGTCTGGTACACCACGTTTTTTCTTCTATCCCTGCCGCTGGAATGTCGCTGCCAGCCTCTTCTGCGAAGCCTTCTTCTCCTCCAGATATTGCCCATTTCTCCCTCCTGTCTGCAGGCTCGCTGAGGGCCTCGTCTAGCGTGCGGTGGTCAAACGCCACGAGTCTCGTCCGCAGTGATGGCTTGAGTCCCATCACGACTTCTTGGTCTTCCTGCGCTCATCCTCTACGATATGCGGTGCATATTTAGAAAGTTCAGAAACCTTGCCTCGTATTCTAGGACATCATTGATCCTTGCGTCAGGGAAAGGAATTCTTGCTCCATCTTGTCCTGGATATGCTCTGGGACGAACTTGGCTCGGAAGAGCCTCACGAACGCATCCCACGCCACGTCTACTGCTCCGTCCTCCAAGCGTGTACTTAGTAGGGAGGACCACCATACATCAGCAGCGGCTCTTCCTGTAGCATGTAGGTGGCTAATGTCACCTTGTCCTCATCAGGACACCTGATAGCTCGGAAGATTTCTCCGTCTCCCTCATCCAGCTTTCTGCCATAGCGATCACTCTCCCTCCTCTGGGCCTCTCCCCCCGCTTAAAGAGGGTGGGGTCACCTCTTGAATCGCTCCATGATGGAAGGTCCACATGGTCCTGAGCTGGGGCCTGAGCCGCTGGGCCTCCAACTGGGCCTGGAGTGCTGCCTGGGTGTGGGCCTGCGTCTGCATGGCTTGCACCAGACCTTGCATGAATACTCCATAGTCCTACTGGCAGTGGTGGGGGAAGCACAGGACCCTGTGGGGCCGGGGCCTGCTGCTCCGCCCACTCCTCACGCCTCCTCGTCGTCGCGAGCTGGCACACCTCCATGTCGTCCACGAGAAGCCATGGCTGTAATAAAATTTCAGCCACCATTAGAGCTAGGTTACTAGGTTCTCTAACCATTTTCTTATCTATCTTTCATTCTTATTAGTGTTTTCTACACATGTGGACATACTTAGCATGCAATGGGGATGATGACTTAGGTATATTCATGTGTAATCTCAACCGGACCGTCGCTCTGATACCACTCTGTGACGGCCCTCATTATACCGGTACGGTTATACCAACCCACGTCGGTATAGCAAGAGTCCTCACAGTGGGACATTTACCCAAACGATACATACAGCTGAGATACACGCGAATATACAACAGAGTAGCGGAAGTAAAAGACAACTGTCTCCATCATTCATCATCCACATTAAACATACATGCAATTCGCCATTAACATAAAAGAACTAAAGGTCCACATGATTTAAATTGCTGAAATAAAATACAATTGTCCACACTTATACATCCTTTTCATAATACTCTAATACAATGTTCAATTTCATACTTATGAAATACACAATCTCAAAGAAACTCCAAGCTAGTCTCTGCACTCGGAGCCTGTCTCTGCTGCCTCCTCCAAAGGTCCCGTCACCAACTCACCTGTACGCCGAAGCAAGGAGTGAGTCCAAGGACTCAGCAGCACACCACTCATGATATACACGTACAAGTCCTAGTGGTTTCTACATGCACATTTACAATTTGCAACACATGCATGCTAGTCAATTCAAGTTTCAACCTATCATGAACGTTTTACAATTTTATACATGGATCATGCTTTCAGATTTCTAAGAATAAATTCACCTATCACATGCTCTCTATTCAATTTACTCATGAAACTTTAATCTTTAAAGAACTAAGACATGAGAGCTACCAACATGAATGACAATTTTACATACATGAAAGGGGAACACAACTAGCATGATTGCACATGTCCTTAAGTGCATACATAACCTTTTCACATGCTTTAGGTTGTTGATTTCACATGGTTTAACGGCTGTAAACCTATACATGAAGCTACAATATTGCATAAAACATATCATGTGTTCAAACAATCATGCTATCTTTTGCCCGTTTTCACCAATTATCCCTAACATGGATTCTAAACATCTTTGCACATAATAACATGATGATAATAACATAAATTCACTGATTTCACATGATTTCAGATTTGTCTCACATGGTTTTTCAATAACACATTTTCACATCTTTAGTTTCACATTTTCTTTACACGAATTTCTCTTTCACATGGTTCACTTTACACATACACATTCACATTGTCACTTACACATTTACACATGGACACATACACATTACACATTTCACATTACACATTTTAGGTGCCGTGACACATAGTCCAAACCACCAAAGAAGGACATATACACATCACATTACACATAGACGCCATCTAGGCATTCCAATGGCGACTCTTGGACTGCGCAGACCGGAGAACAAGTCTCCACCCTAACCAGTGGTACTTGCCACCTCCAGGATTTCCCCCTAATGCCCTTAGGGTCACTTACACATGAACTTTCTCAGGGGGACTTTTCCTGATACAGCTCCACTGCCCTCTACGGAGCAGTGTCACATTGGCACAGTTACACATTTACACATTTACCGTTTACACATGGTTTTACACTTCACACTTTTCATCACATTCACCTTCTCACTCACATTAATATCTATTTTTTTCTAACATGGTACTACAGAATTTCAAGAGCTTAGCACACAGTAATTTCACCGATCAAGTTGGTTTTAGACAATAACTAATCGCATTACGATAATACACGTAGATTATCACATTTCACATGAAAATACAAAACTTTTTACTTACTGATCCAAATGACCTGAATTTTAACCACATGCTGTTTTCGAGTTCAAGATCATACACTCAAATTTGCAGATTTTTCTGAGCTAAATAGAATTTACAGAAATAAAACACCTAATTAGCAACTATTTTCACAACTTAAGCTAACATGGGGTTTTAACACGTCTTGCAATTTGCCACTTACTGTTTTAAACAGAGGCTACTAACATATGCATGATTTGAGAATACAAGATTACCCTAAATCATACCTCTATAGATTAATCATCACAATCTTTCTTGTATGCTTTTATTTAACCGAACCGGATTTATTAGCAAATTACACAAGCATGAATATTTACCAAAATGCAAACACATATACTGACCCACTAACCTTCATGATCAGACCAAACCAAGGCTTATACTAATCCTATCATGAAACATATTTGACAAGATCATTAACAGTCATGCTCACAATTCATAGGATACAATATTTCCTACATTCACCATCACACACCACAATCACCACACACCCACAATTGACTATATACATAGAGTATAGGATTACCATATATCCTCATCACGGAAACCATACCGAAATAATGTCAAGAAGGGCAGAACAATTCACTGTTCTGTCCAGAGGAACTTGGCGGCGGTCTCTGGCCGCTGACTCAGGGTCAGCGGCATGGCCGATGGACGCCAAGCATGATATGGGCGTCCATGGACCTGCCGTCGAATCAGTTTGTGCAGAAACCAGACCGACCTCTCAAACTTTGGGTGAATAGGAGGGTCTAGGACTCGAGGAAAAATCCATAAAAATAGCAAAATCGACCTAGACTCATACAGGGACATCATGGATAGGTCACTTGCCTTTCAAAATTCTTCCAAGGATCTAGGGCTCGGTGAGCTCTCCTTGGCTGTCCCAAGAAGTGCAGAACTCCCTCCAAATGATCTCTTCCTCCGGGCTCCTGGATGATCTCCACGCCAAGGGGATGTCGGGGAAGCCTCCTCCTTTGATCCAGACCACCACCTCCTTGAAGCAGTAGATTTCCGGATCAAGCTTCAAAGTGTGGGTTTTTTGGTGGCAAGGTGGGTTTTCCTCTCAGCTTTCTCCTAAGGTTTTTTTCTCACTTTTTCTCCTCTTTCAGGTGAAGGGAGGAGTGGGAGAGGCCATTTCGGGTTCAGACATAAGGGGAGTCTCTCTCCCACTCACCATGCTGATTTGACAGCCTTCAGAGCCGTTGGGGACATCCCCCAATGGTTGGCTTACCTTGTTTCAGAAGTTTGCAGCTCTGCTGCGCATGCAGGCCAGAGAGATTGGCGTCCATATCGCTGGACGCCAGGATGAGTGTGTGGCGTCCATGTCTGGACGCTGACACCAGATAACGGCCTGGGGTTGACGCCAAGAGGGCTTGGGCCCTTCGGCAGAACTCTAAATTATGCCGAAAACCAAGCTACCATGCATATATACATGCAATATGTATACGGTATTATATCCATACTATCACCATGCAATACATACATTATTTATATTTAATATAAACACATGCCATGTAATTATACTAATTAATGCGTACGTAAATATGTACTACATACACAACACAATCTACACACATAAATACAAAATGCGACGGAAATTCGAGGGTCTTACAATAGTAGTATCATGTTAGGAAAACTAAAGTATATGTGAAGTATGAAAGTGAGTATAATTGTGCTAAAAGTTACATGGAAATGTGTAAACAATGTGATAATGTGTAATTTGTTTAAAACTGTGTAAAAGTTAAAAGTGCATGCAATAATGTAAATGAATGTGATGAAATGTGAAATGTGCTAATGTAAAATTGGGCTGAGATTGACACTACTACCATAGAGGTCTGAGAGCTGTACCATAGAAAGTCTCTATGGAAGGCTCACATTGTGAAATATATCCTGAGGGCATTAGGAAAATGAAACCCTAGAGAGATGAAACCCTAGAGGTGGACAAGTACCACTGGATATGGTGGAGAGCTTTCTCTCGGTCTGCGCAGTTACCAAGATTCGCCACTAGATTGCCTAGGTGGCGGGTATTTGTCAAGTGATGTGATGTGCTATGTGATATGTGCTATTGATATGTGTGGTGCGGCCTCTAGATGGTAGTTAGGACTATGTGTCATGGCAACTTAAGTGATAAAATGTGAATAAAGTGCAAAGTGAAGTGTGAATGTGGCACGTTTTAGTGCAATGATGTGGCATGTGATAAGTGAAAGTGCAAGAGGAAAACTGTGTGAAAAATGTGTGAAATGATGTGCAAGGGAGAGTAAATGTTAATGAGAGCATAAAGTATATATCCATATTAATCATGTGTTAATATGTTGACGTAATATCATGTTATATAGTTCAATAACATCCATGTAGTAGTGTATGTGAATATGTGTATGTAAACCTATGAATTGGGGCAATGTGAAAGATGAGCATGTGGAATTGTTAAATGAATAAGATAGCATGTGAACAAATGTAAAACCATGGAATTGTGTTTATTCATGTCAAAACAGCAAGCTAAGTATGATTATAATTGTGATAAATACATGAAAGAATGTCTAAGTTCCATGATAGACATGCTATTCACTTAGTACATAGTTCCATGCTTAAATTGCTTATAGTTGCCAACCGACTTGAATATGTTTTAAAACCTTCAATGCATGTTAATAATATGTGGTATCAGTGTAATTGTGATTTATGTATATTAAAACAGCAAATAAATGTGTAATTAAATGTGAAATATGAATGGATTCATGCTAGGTTGAATATTTACTTGGTGCTTACTCCATGCTCTAGTTGGTTGAGTTGCACCATACTATGGAAAATATTTAGATTGTTAAATCATGATACATGTTGGGTGTAGAAAGCATGTAGGGTGTATGTTTATTATCCATGATTTAGAATGAGCATGTGTTAGTCTAAACATGTTTAGGTAGTTTATGTATGTTGAAAACTTTATAAAGCATGTGCCATGAAATTCATTATGGTGTAAAGGATAGTATGTGTTTCCGTATGCTTAATAGTTAAGTATGTGTGTGATATGTGTAAGTTGTATGTCTTTAGATTGCTTGATGGGTCTTTTAGACTCATACTTGCTTCGGCGTACAGGTGTGACAGATGTTTCCGTACCTGAGGAGGGTGTAGTGAAGATCGACGCGGAAAAAGAGGAGTAGTTGCTTGTGGAAACTTTTTAATAGTTACTTTATTTTCATAGTTCGAATAATATTATTTATATGGACAATGTAGTTCTTTCGAAATTGTAATAATTGGACATTGTCATTCTTTCATTGCTATATATAGACTGTGGAATGTGTGATGTAGCACCCCGGAAATTTTAATTACATAAAAAGACAAATAAATAGAAATAAATAATTTCCATAATATCGGAGTTTAAACATACGTATCATTATCGTAGGAGCTAAAACACACGAACAATTTCGTAAAAATTATAAATCGACCCCAAACATTTTACTAAATGTTTCACAAAGAAATTTGTGCCAAGAAAAATCGGATTAGCCAAGTTTATAGTGTTTTCACGACTTATTATCGTAATTCATGAATAAGTCGAAATCATTATCACACGTACTTGGATGAGTCATAAAATTAAATAAAAATCATATACGAACTTCAATAATATCCTCTAATGATCCAGTAAGGATTTTGTTCAATAAAATCATTTGGGCTAGGTTTAAGAGTTATTGTGACCGATTATCCAAATTAGGAAAACAAGTCGGAAAACTGTTAACACGGAATACGACGCAACCATAATTAAATAATAATGTGGGGAGACTTCCACATTTTATATTAATGACCCCATATCATAATGGGCCCAATGGACCACATATGGCCCAAAAATCAATGAAGCAAGAAAATGCATGGAAATTCGTAACCATAAATAAGCTGAAATTGGAAAGTGGTAATTAGGGTTTAATTGGGAGGCGATCATGCACTCTTGGCAACCCAAATTCATGCCTACTCACCCATGGAGGTTGCTTGATGGCCAAGACTCTCTAATGGAGGGAGAGATCTTCAAATTATGGAAAGACACAAGCCAATCCCGCAACCCTTCTTTCCTAGTACAATAGGACTCCTAAATACCTTGGTTGCTTAAATACTTTTCACCCCAACCCTAGGGACGAGTTTACACTTGCTGGGGTGGTGTGGAGGAGTTCTTGGTGGCTGGAGAGCTGTGGATCGACCCAAGAAGGACATCTTCTTCCCCGTTCGTCTGCTGCGACTTGCACCAACCGTCCACTTGAAGTGGATCAAAGTAGGCCAAACCTAAACCAAACCTTGCAAGGCCTATACTCTTGAAAGAGGGTCAGTCTAAATCCTAACCCAAGTGAATGCCCAAATTCCATGCAGTATACACGAGTATTAAGCGTTCTTCAAACAGTTGTCTGAACACGGGTTTTCTGGAAAAATGAGCCTTCATCAACCCAAAAAGGTAGGTTTTCTTGGGCCAAACCTTAACAATCCTATTCAAATGTGAAGAACAAGTAACTTTCGTTTCCCACTGATTTCATCGAATTCCATGAGTAGATTTTGCATTATAGTGTTTTCCCCAAGTCGCGCACTGTCAGGCTTTTCCCGTTCATTATATGTTGCATGCGATTCAAGACCGAATTAGAGCAACACAACATGAAAGATTTCTACTAATTGTCCTCATCATGTTTTATGTTTAAAATTTTATCAAAATGTCAACAATTAGAGAGTTATAAGCATGGTAAGAGGGTCACTGCATGATACTGTGTTTTCGGGTTGCACTAGGCTTGTATGTGTGTCGAATTTTCATGCATCTTGAGGTCGTTTAAAATTATTTAAAAATCATAGTCTTCATCTATTCCATGTTCCCAACAACTTTCATGATGAGACTCTTGTCCTAAAATCCCTAATTATTATTTCGGCATCATACCTTGCAAAGCCAAATCTTGCATTTCACTGTTCATAGTTTTCTATACCTCATGTTTGACTTGATTAAAGCTGTAGAAACCATCATTGTTTTCTAATTACAATTTACTGGAAGGACCCTTGCATGTCTAAGTTGTTTAAAATTGGTTTTGTGATTTTTCATGCACTGTATAATTGTTCTCTATTTTCGAAGCACCCTATGTCATATAAGGTACTCCTGGACCGCAATCCAAGAACATGTCTTTCTCTATCGGATTCAGACGCAGAGACCCTGTGAACGCAATGGCTCGATAGGCCGCGTTCTAAGGTCTTGTCGTGACAGCAAACCCATTGTGTTATGAAATGCGACGAGCGCCGTCGTCGCTATCTCTCTGCTTGTTCTGACTGACCCGTCGCGTTCTGTACATTCCCTGTCGCATTCTGTCCCGACCCTGTTGCGAGCCTTATTGGGTGTGTCACATTCTCAGAATTTTGCATGAAACACCACTTATTTCTTTTTCAAAACTTACCGCTATACCCGAGGTCTGTTTAAACATGGTGTTTAATGTATAAATTGCATGTTTTTGGTCCGGTCATTACAGGATAGTTATTTAATGGCTTGAAAGTGGTTAACCCATTTAAAAACTATAATTACATGAATAGTATTCTAATTATTCTCTTATGACTTGATCATTCATGAAACTTATGATTCGCTCTTGTTACGGTTCTAGCTTGATTAAAATGATAATTATTATCTTAAAATCTTGCAAACCCATGTGTAGTTAAATGCATTGTTCATTGCATGCCATCATGTTAAGTGTTTTCCGCGAGTTTTGAGACTGATGGATTGTGAATTGACACGCGCACCATCACTATACACTTGCACTTCTAGGCAGCCCTTTCTTGGAATTTGGAAGCTCTCTATCGGTCATTCCGAATCGTAGACTAGTGACCTTTTCTCTAAGACCTCTGTAAGTCTTCCTCTGACCATGGATTCCCACATGGCCAACGAGCAGGTTGTACCATTGAAGTACCCAGAAGTTAGCGTGCACTTCCATTCTCTCTATTCCCATGAGTATGATTTACAATCTAGACAAAAGTCATAACGTAAAGATTGAACTAAAGTATAAATCGTACCATTATGCTGCCAATTTTATCTCTTGACCATTGTTCTCATGAAATCATGTTCAATTTACTTGTTACTTGCTCTCATCATCATCATGAACATGACATTACACATGCGTACATATTGAAACTCTCATTGGCCATTGTTAATGATTGTGGTTATCTAGATTTAAAAATTGAAATGAGATGCTGACCGGGCACGGCAAGTGTCCAAGGGCCCCAGTCTAGCCCCAATGACAGAGAGTCAAAATATACTGTTAACCATGGGGTATATGATTACTGGCGTTGCATCTGCATTGGGAGTCGTGCGTGTGTGTTGAATGATAGATACAATAACCACATACACGTGTCCTGATGTACATTCTTGATGGATCTTTTCTTGTGTACATTTGTCTACGTGCCTGATTAGTGTTCCATGATCGTGCTCATGCGTGCGTGCTTGCTTGCGTGATATGGCCATCCTGCATTTATTGCAATTGGTGATATCTGCGTTCTTGAAAGCTATTGACATCAAGTGAAATCCTGCCGTGCTTGGACAAAGTGATCTATTGCTAGTTCTATCTCTTACATCCTTCTAGATCTCGTCCTATCATGATCTCTCTATCTAGCTTGTTCCATGTATCATATTCTAATGATTTTATTCGTACATGCATATCACGACAGTCATCGTGCTTACCTAGTTCTAAATTGCTAATCACTTATATCATTGCCCACACATTGAGATATAAAATCCTACTGGCTAGTTTGCTCATCCCCGACTTTTAACCCTTCTAGGTGATTATGACATTCAAGAGGTGAGCAAGTCGAGGATGGGAATGCGTCCGAGTGATGAGCGTACCAACTACGAGTCTAGTTATAGTAGTTGCTTTGAGTGTTAGAATCATGTAGTAGAAGTGAGGAGTAAAATGTACTTTTCGTTTTTTGAGTCTTAGTCCGTAATAGTTTCCATTTGGAATACAATGAGTTGAGATTTGAATACAAGATTAGTTGAGTTCAATATTTGGGCCCTATGATGATGTATGTGTTATACATTTAGTGTGTTCTAGCTAGAGGCTTATTTGTCGACTGTTCACGTCTCGAGATATCGTCTTGATTACTCCGCATTATTATTAATATCCGCTGTGTAACGCTCGGGACATGACAGTTTAGTGGTATCAGAGCCTATGAACACCAAATAGGATATATGTCTCAAGATTAGGAGATACCTATGGAACCTAGGTCATGAAAATTAATATAGTACCTGGTGAGAATGGGTAGAGACTGGGAATATGATAGAAGAAACAAAACACTCCTACCCATTGACTCTGATAATGTATCTAGAGACATTAATTGGTTTCCATCCTTTTCTCAGAACCTGCATAACTCTTACACTCAACTGCAATGGCTCGCAACTAGTGGCAAGCTATGCAAGAAACCGTGGCTGGATTGACTCAGGCTTTACAAAATGTGGTTCAGGCTGGAAATCAGGCTGCTGTTGCTGCTAGAAATGGAGTAGGTGATCTGCACCACAATTTTAGGAGTTTGAACCCTCCTCATTTCTATGGATCCCCTGATCCGGACGAAGCTGAGAACTGGCAGGAGGAATAGAAAGGATCTTCCAAGTCATGCAGTGCACTAACAGGGAGAAGGTGGTACTAGCCACTTTTCAATTCACTAAGGATGCCCGAGCATGGTGGAAGGCCACATCGGCCCACCTGCCTAATGTTGGCGAACAGGAGTGGGCCGGATTCCTGGAGATATTCTAGGGAAAGTATTTCTCTAAGAGAGTCAAGGAGAACAAGGCAGCGAAGTTTGCCGCACTAAAATAGAAAGGAATGTCTGTGGATGAATATGAGGCTCAGTTCGCGCGTCTTGTTGTGTAGCCCCACACTGGGTGGGAACTGAAAGACTTAAAGCAAATCGGTTTATGGATGGGTCAGGCCCATGTTCATTGAAAAGCTTGGACCACACAACATTCAAACTTACACTGAGATGGTCCAAAGAGCTCAGCTGGTAGAAGACACCATGGCCAAAGTAGAGGGCATGAGAGTCAAGGACAACTCCAAGCCGGTCTTCGTCAAGAAGGGATCACCTAATATTGCTCCAACTTATCGTAACAATAACGTCAACAACACAACAAGAGGCCGAATGCCGAAGAGATGTTGCTAGAGACAAGAGAGTCAAAGTGGAAGGTAGGCAGTTGGCTGAAAACTGCAAATTCTGTGATAAACCAAGGCATCGAGCTGAAGAATGTTGGAAGAAGCTCGGGCGTGCTTGAAATGCGGAGGTCGTGACCACCATATTTCTGATTGTCCTATGTTGAAGGACCAACCAGGTAGAGCTCAGAATGTACTACGGCGTTAGGGACGCCTTAATGCTGTCATAGAAGCTGACCTACCCGAGGAAGGGAGTATGGTGGAAGGTACCATTTCCATACACTCGCAACCTGCATTTGTGCTTATTGATACTGGAGCTGCATACTCATTTATTTCCACCACATTTGCTGCAACTCTACATGTCAAACATGTACCCTTGAAATCCAAGATCACTGTAGCCTCTCCACTAGGCTCAGAATCTGAACTCACTCACTACTTGCCGAAATGTGAAACTATAATTGGAGGACACAATCTCTCTGCCGACCTTATTTGTTTAGACATGAAGGGTTATGATGCCATTTTGGGTGTCGATTGGCTATTGAATATGATGCCGATGTAAACTGTCGCCATAGGAGGGTCACTTTTAAAGACCAAACTTTCCAACTCTATCACTACTTGGCACCCGTTATCACAAACACCCTATCTTGATATCCTCCTTAAAGGCTTCTTGATCAACCAGGGTTGTGATGCTTTCCTAGTTTCCGTCTTGGCAACTGAAAAGAAGAAACCAACCCTAGAAGACATTCCAATAGCCAGGGACTATCCTGATGTATTTCCAGAGGAATTACCTGGCATACCACCTGAGCGGGAGGTAAACTTCACCATTGAGTTACTCCCTGGGCAGCCCCGTTTCAAAAGCTCTGTATCGCATGTCCCCTGTTGAATTGTCGGAGTTGAAAAGATAGATCCAAGAATTGTTAGATCAGGGTTTTATCAGGCCTAGAACATCCTTGTGGGGAGCGCCAGTGCTATTTTCAGAAAGAAGGACGGGACAATGAGCTATGCTTGATTACCGTCAGTTAAACCAGTTGACAAAGAAATAAGTATCCACAGCCCCCGCATCGACGAGCTGTTTGACCAGATCTCTGGTGCACAATATTTGTCCAAGATAGATCTAAGATCAGGCTACCATCAACTAAGAATAAAGGAGGAGGATATTCACAAGTCTGCATTCCGGAGTAGATATGGTCACTATGATTCGTGGTCATGCCATTTGGTTTAACAATGCTCCAGTGCTTTCATGCAACTGATGACATAATTTATAGGCCATACTTGGATCAGTTTATAGTGGTGTTCATTGATGACATCCTTATTTACTCCAAATCCAAAAGAACATGAGGACACTTGGGTTGCTCTGCAAGTGCTTAGAGATAATCAACTCTATGCTAAACTTAGTAAGTGTGAATTCTGGATGAAGAATGTGTCTTTCCTTGGTCACATCATATCCAAGGAGGGAATCTCTGTGGTTCCATCTAATGTGGAGGCGGTAAGAACTGGGAAAGGTCGACAACTGTGTCGGAGATTAGGAGCTTTCTGGGTTTAGCCAGTTATTATCGTCGCTTCATTAAAGATTTCCCAAAGATAGCTATACCATTGACCAGGCTTACCAGGAAGGAGAATCCATTTGCATGGACTGATGAATGTGAAGAAAGTTTCAAGGCATTGAAAGGGCACCTTACCTCGGCACCCGTACTGACACTGCCAGTTGCTGGGGGTAGTTTTAAAGTATACACCGATGCATCCGGGATCGGCCTAGGCTGTGTGCTGATGCAAAATGGGAAAGTTATATGCTACGTGTCCATAAAAATTGAAGAAGCACGAGGATAATTATCCTGTACATGATCTGGAGCTAGCTGTTGTAGTCTTCGCCTTGAAGATATGGCGTCATTATCTATATGGTGAGAAATTCATTGTGTTTTCTAACTATAAAAGCTTGAAGTATCTTTTTTCTCAACATGACTTGAATATGAGACAGCGGAGGTGGTTGGAGTATCTCAAAGACTTCGACTTCACGATCCAATACCATCCAGGAAAAGTAAATGTTGTGGCGGATGCTTTAAGTAGAAAGCCAATGATCACATTGTCAAGTTTAATGGTGGACGAATGGAAGTTATTAGAGGACTTCGCTAAGTTAAATATTGATGCTGACATCAAAGAGAAGGGATGCCTTGTTGCTAGTGTTAGAGCACAACCTACACTATTGGAGGACATCACAACACTCCAAGACAATGACCCCGTACTTGTGGAGATTAAGGCTAATCTAGACCAGAGGCCGGATTTCTCATTAACTGAAGATGGAAGACTATTGTTCCAAGATCGAGTCTGTGTACCCGACCATGCGGAGACAAAGAAAATGATTATGGATGAGGCTCACAAGACCAGATATACCATTCATCCTGGAACTACCAAAATGTATCAAGATTTGAAAAGAAGCTTTTGGTGGCCTAATATGAAGAGAGAGGTGGCGAAATATGTTGCCCGATGCTAACATGTCAAAGGTCAAGGCGGAACACTTGCGACCCGCAGGTAAACTCAAACCCCTAGAAATTCCGGCATGGAAATGGGAAGGTATAGGGATGGACTTTATTTTCGGACTACCCAAATCTAGAGGTGGATTCGATGGTATCTGGGTTATTGTCGACCGCTTAACTAAGTCGGCTCACTTCTTGCCAGTGAAGAATAAGTGGTCAGTAGATGTTCTGGCTGCATTATATGTGAAGGAAATAGTCAGATTATATGGAGTACCGGTGTCTATCGTATCTGATAGAGATCCTAGGTTTACATCCCACTTTTGGAAAGGACTACACTACTCCTTGGGATCTAAACTAAACTTTAGCACGGCTTTCCACCCACATACAGATGGTCAGACGGAGAGAACCAACTAGGTGATTAAAGATATGCTTAGAGCATGTGTCCTAGATTTTGGAGGTAACTGGCACGAACACTTACCTCTTGTGAGTTCGCCTACAATAATAGCTATCAAGCTAGCATTCAAATGGCACCATTTGAAGCACTCTATGGCAGGAGTTGCTGATCTCCATATGCTGGTATGAAGTTGGCGAAAAACAAATGCTAGGACCAGAGATGATAAGGGAAACCATAGAGAAGGTAAAGCTTATTAAAGAAAGAATGGCAGTGGTGCAGCAAAGACAAAAGGCATATGCAGATAATAGAAGAAGAGACCTGGAGTTTCAGGTTGGTGAACATGTATTCTTGAAAGTGTCTCCAGGCTGTAGGATCAGGCGTTTTGACATTAAAGGCAAGTTGTCACCAAGGTTTGTCGGGCCTTTCGAATCCTTGAAAGAATCGGCGAGGTGGCATATCGTCTCGCTTTACCACCACAAATGGATGGAATACACAATGTGTTCCATATATCCATGTTGAAAAAATATGTACGGGATCCGTGGCATGTCATAGAATATGAGCCCTGGAAATCAACAAAGACGGAACATATCAAGAGAAGCCAATTAGATCGTGGATGGGGAACTGCGCCAATTAAGGAAAGATCATCCCACTGTAAGGTTAGATGGAATCAACGCATGGATGAAGACAACACGTGGGAAACCGAGGAAGCAATGCGCAAAGATACCCAGAGCTATTCACAAGTAAGTCACCTCACTTGTACAATAACTTTCTATACATGAATTTGGGGATCAAATTCTCTTAAGTGGGGAGGGTGTAGCACCCCGAAAATTTTAATTACATAAAAATTCAAATAAATGGAAATAAATAATTTCCATAATATCGGAGTATTTAAACATACGTATCATTATCGTAGGTGCTAAAACACATCGAAAATTTCGTAAAATTATAAATCGACCCCAAACATTATTACTAAATGTTTCATAAGAATTTTGTGCCAAAAAAAGATGGATTAGCCATGTTTATAGTGTTTCACGACTTATTATCTTAATTCATGAATAAGTCGAAAATCATTATCACACGTACTTGGATGAGTCATAAAATTAAATAAAAATCATATACAACTTCAAATAATATCCTCTAATGATCCATCAAGGAATTTGGGTTAATAGAAATCATTTGGGCTAGGTTTAAGAGTTATTGTGACCGATTATCCAAATAGGAAACAAGTCGGAAAACCGTTAACACGGAAATACGACGCAACCAAAATTAAATAATAATGTTGGAGACTTTCAATATTTTAATTAATGACCCAATATCATATTGGGCCAATGGACCACATATGGCCCAAAAATCAAATGAAGCAAGAAAATGCATGGAAATTCGTAACCATAAATAAGTTGAAATTGGAAGTGAATTAGGTTTAATTGGGAGGCAATCATGCACTCTTGGCAACCAAATTCGTGCCTACCCACCCATGGAGGTTGCTTGATGGCCAAGACTCTCTAATGGAGGGAGAGATCTTCAATTATGGAAAGACACAAGCCAATCCTGCAACCCTTCTTTCCTAGTTACAATAGGACTCCTAAATACCTTGGTTGCTTAAATACTCTTCACCAAACCCTAGGGATGAGTTTATAACTTTCTGGGGTCATGTGTAGGAGTTCTTGGTGGCTGGGAGCTGTGGATCGACCACAAGAAGTACATCTTCTTCCCCGTTCGTTTGCTGCGACGTGCGCAAACCGTCCACTTGAAGTCGATCAAAGGTGGCCCAACCTAAACCAAACCTTGCAAGGCCTATACCCTTGGAAAAGGGTCAGTCTACGTCCTAACCCAAGTGAATGCCCAAATTCCATGTAGTATACACGAAGTATTAAGCGTTCTTCAAACAGTGTTCTGAACAAGGGTTTTCTGGAAAATGAGACTTCATAAACCCAAAGGTAGTTTTATCTGTACAACCTTAACAAATCGTATTCCAATGTGTAGATCTTCAAGTTAACTTTCGTTTCCCACTGATTTCATCAAATTCCAATGAGTAGATTTTGAATTATAAGCGTTTTCCCCAAGTCGCGCACTGTCAGGGCTTTTCCCATTCATTATATGTTGCATGCGATTCAAGACTGAATTAGAGCAAACACACAACATGAAAGTTTTTCTACTAGTTCTCCTAGTCATTTTTATGTTGAACATGTTGTCCAAATGTCAACAGTTAGAGAGTTATAAGTGTGTAAAAAGGGTCGTTGCATGATACTGCATTTTGGGTTGCACTTGGCTTTTACGTTATGTTAATTATCATGCATCTCGAGGCTGTTTAAAATTATTTAAAAATCATAGTCTACATCTATTCCATGTTCCCAACAACTTTCATGATGAGACTTTTGTCCTAAAAGCCCTAATTATTTGGCATCATACCTTGCAAAGCAAATCTTCATTTAACTATTCATAGTTTTCTATACCTCATGTTTGACTTGATTAAGCCTATCGAAACATCATTTTTTTCTAATCCGATTTACTGGAAGCACCCTTGCATGTCTAGATTGGTTTAAAACTAGTTTCGTGATTTTTCATGCATTGTACAATTTGTTCTCTATTTTCGAAGCACCCTGTGTCAATATAAGGTAGTCTTGGACCGCAATCCAAGAACATGTCTTTTCTCTGTCGGATTCAAGCGCAGACCCTGTGAACGCGATGGCCCGATAGGCCGCGTTCTGAGGTCTTTTCGCGACAGCAAACCCGTCACGTTATGAATGCGACGAGCGCCGCCGTCGCTATCTCTCTGCTTGTTCTGACTGACCCGTCGCATTCTGTACATTCCCTTGTCGCGTTCTGTCCCGACCCTGTCGCGACCCTTACTGGGGTGTGTCGCGTTCTCAGAATTTTGCATGAAACACCACTTATTTCTTTTGCAAAACTTACTGCTATACCCTAGGTCTGTTTAACATGGTGTTTAATGTGTAAATTGCATGTTTTTGGTCCGGTCATTACATGATAGTTATTTAATGGCTTAAAAGTGGTTAACCCATTTAAAAACTATAATTACATGAACAGTATTCTAATTATTCTCTTAATGACTTGATCATTCATGAAACTTGTGATTCGCTCTTGTTACGGTTCTAGCTTGATTAAAATGATAATTATTATCTTAAAATCTTGCAAACCCATGTGTAGTTAAATGCATTGTTCATTGCATGCCATCATGTTAAGTGTTTTCCGCGAGTTTGGGACCGATGGATTGTGAATTGACACGCGTATATCACTATACACTTGCACTTCTAGGCAGCCCTTTCTTGGGGATTTGGAAGCTCTCTACCAGTCATTCGAATCGGTAGACTAGTGACCTTTTCTCTAAGACCTCCGTAAGTCTCCTCTGACCATGGATTCCCACATGGCCGACGAGCAGGTTGTACCATTGAAGTACCCAAAAGTTAGCGTGCACTTCCTTTCTCTTCTTATTCCCATGAGTGTGATTTACAATCTAGACTAAAGCCATTAACGTAAAGATTGAACTAAAGTATAAATCGTACCATTATGCTGCCAAATTTATCTCTTGACCATTGTTCTCATGAAATCATGTTCAATTTACTTGTTACTTGCTCTCATCATCATCATGAACATGACATTACACATGCGTACATATTGAAACTCTCATTGGTCATTGCTAATGACTGTGGATATCTACATTTAAAAATTGAAATGAGATACTGACCGGACACGGCGAGTGTCCAAGGGCTCCAGTCTAGCCCCAATGACGGAGAGTCATAAATATACTATTAACCATGGGGTATAATGATTACTGGCATTGCATCTGCACTGGGAGTCATGCGTGCGTGTTGAATGAAAGATACAATAACCACATACACATGTCCTGGTGTACATTCTTGATGGATCTTTTCTTGGTGTACATTAGTGTCTACGTGCCTGATTAGTGTTCCATGATCGTGCTCGTGCATGCGTGCTTGCTTGGTGATATGGCCATCCTGCATTTATTGCAATTAGTGATATCTTGCGTTCTTGAAAGCTATTGACATCAAGTGAAATCCTGCGCGCTTGGACAAAGTGATCTATTTCTAGTTCTATCTCATTACATCCTTCTAGATCTCGTTCTATCATGATCTCTCTATCTAGCTTGTTCCATGTATCATGTTCTAATGAGTTTTATTCGTACATGCATATCATGACATTCATCGTGCTTACCTAGTTCTAAATTGCTAATCACTTATATCATTGCCCGCACATTGAGATATAAATCATACTGGGCTAGTTTGCTCATCCTCTACTTTTAACCCTTCTAGGTAATTATGACATTCAAGAGGTGGAGCAAGTCGAGGATGGGAATGCGTCCGAGTGATGAGCGTCCCAACTACGAGTCTAGTTATAGTAGTTTGCTTTGAGTGTTAGAATCATGTAGTAGGAAGTGAGGAGTAAAATGTACTTTTCTTTTTATTGAGTCTTAGTCATGTAATAGTTTCCATTTGGAATACAATGAGTTGAGATTTGAATACAAGATTAGTTGAGTTCAATATTTGGGCCCTATGATGATGTATGTGGTTATACATTTAGTGCGTGCTAGCTAGAGGCTTATTTTTCGACTGTTCACGTCTCAAGATATCGTCTCGAATTATTCCTCATTATTATTAATATCTGTTGTGTAACGCTCGGGACGTGACATGTGATGATGATGGAATAAAGTTGAGTTATTTCTTTTATTCCCGCTGTACTCAATTGCTATTCATGTACATATCAGCCTATCGTTTAGTGTTGAGTTATTATCCCACTATAATGATGCCCTTTGTACCGATGGGGATTGGTATAATCGTACCGGTATGAAGAGGATCGTTACACATATACTCACTATTTTCTCATGTGATTGATGACTTTTAAAATACAGACGTAGACTAATCAACATGTTGGCAAGTCCAAAAGAAAACGACGTAGAACTCACTTGCTTGATCCATAACTCCAAATGTAGGGTTCCTGGATGAAACTACAAATGAAAGGGTTGCGGAAACAGAAGTACACTGATCTATGGCTTTGGTTTGATCCAGCCACATGGATTACAAGAAAACAAAGGTTCAGAAACAACCAGATACTCCTTATAGGAATGGTAAAAATCAAGAGGTTAGGGACACATTAGACTAGACTTGAAGAACTTTCAGAAGATATACACTATGTTACGTTGTGCCCGAGATTATCTACTTTTGGTCGTTTCTAGCACAAGATTCTTACAGGTCGAAGCAGATGCTATGGGATGAACCCTTGCAACTAGTTCTTCCTCCTTACTCCTAGAAATTCCTCCCACGTTCAGTAACGAAGAGAAGTCTAGTGTTGGCTATGGGGATCTTATGATGGTTTTATAGCGTCGTGATGGTGCAAACTTCCTAGTTTGCAGTTTCCTAAACTCCTGGTAAGAGTCCTATCATGTTCCAGAACTTCCATAGGAGTCATTTCCGTAACAGGTCTATTTCTATTTGGTTTAGTTCTAAGGAGCAGATTCAGAATCCCTTATTGGATTCAGTCACAATTGGGACCCATACTTTCTATGTTTATATATCTTAACCAACCCCCTTTATTATCGGGTATATATATACTTAACATGTGTTTTATAGTCTGGAAAATATTCGATAACTTCGTCATATACGAAGTCATACACAATTTAGTCATGGTCAGTCGAAGCTTAAATTCGTCATATCCGAAGTCCAACTTCGTCATATACGAAGTTACACACGATTTGGTCGTAAATAGTCGAAGCTTAACTCCATCATATCCGAAGTCCAATTTCATCATATACAAAGTTATACACGATTTGGTCGTAAACAGTCAAAGCTTAACTTCGTCATATTCGAAGTTAACTTTGTCATATCTGAAGTCCAACTTCGTCATATACAAAGTCCACTCCATTTTGATCGTGATCAGTCAAAAACTAACTTCGTCATATATGAAATCAACTTCGTTTTGGTCGTGATTGGTCGAAGCTAACTTCGTCATATACTTCGAAGTCCACTTCATTTTGGTCGTGATCGATCGAAGCTAACTTCGTCATATACGAAGTCCACTTCATTTTGGTGGTGATCAGTCGACGTTAACATATCGATTGCCTTGCACATCGTTGCTTTCTAACATCGATTGTCATTAAACATCGATTGCTAACTGTCAATCGATTGTTCCTATCGATTACTATCTAACAATCGATTGCTTCCTTAAACATCGATTACTTCTCAAACATTGATTACTACCTAACATCGATTGCTTTCTTAAACATTGATTACCGACTAACATCGATTGCTTCTTTAAACATTGATTACCCCTTTGAACTTCGATTACTATCTAACATCGATTGTTCCTTTGAACATCGATTACCATCTAACATCGATTGCTTCTAGATTGTTACAGCCTAGACGCCACACTAATGCATCCAAACCAAGCGACCCAACGACCACTGTCTGCTAACACTGTTGCGTATAGTCTCGCCTGATGTGTTACCAACGTGTCATGCTTCCCGGCCACGACAGCAAATAGAATCCCGGAACCCAAACAAAAGCCTCAAACAATGACATGTTCAAACAGAATAAAACACATACCACAATACTCCACACTCCGAAACCCGATAAATTAGATTTGGAATGTCAGTCGCTACAATATGGATCTTGCCTTTCGTACTATAATGATATGATAATTTGGGGAACGTTATGGGGCATGTTGATCTACTTCGTATATGTACATGCTATCCTGTTAATTTTCCTAACACATTTTTCATTATCACTTAGCTTGAAAGAAAATACCGTGGACATTTCTTTGTCTATAATTTTCTTTATCATGTGTTCTTTACGTGGTTGCCTACATGCAAAACCCCCATGGATTGGCCATACTTAACTGGCTCCTCACATTTTTGTTGCTCGTTTTCTAGGAATCATGTTGCGGAAAACCTGATAAAGGCATACAATGAGATAAGTTCGTGTTACGATCATTAAGCATATATAGCGGGATGGGATTGGCTCCATTAGGCCAAGGTTTAGTTGTCTTGTCCACCAGAAAAAAATAAAACTAAAATCACCACCATCTTTTTTTTATAGAGGATGCTTGCCAGGGGTGCATACACAGCCGCTGTACTGATCATGCTAAGATCTATTGGACGATGGACGTCACTCCTACCATCTCATGGGTCATTGTTAGACTAATAGGAAGCAGTGTCTGAAGGCATTGAACACCCAAGTTTCCTACTGCCATCGGAATGGGTGAGAACAATTCCGATCACCTTTCCCGCGGTTTCTTTGGACAGGTCTGCATATAATTAGCCTAGATTCTTTAATTCCCATGGGCAACGAGACCAGGACTAGGTTAGAAGATAGATCTAATTTGACATATCACGTTGAGGCTGGCCGTATCAATCTATTTGAAGAAGCATTAGAAATTGCAACTGGCCGGGCATAAGGAAATAAGTTTCTAACTTGAAGTAGCACATTAATTGTGCTTAGTCAGTCAGGAACTCTCGCTCGTCCCAAGTTGCCGGCTTGCTGGGTCAAACGGGACTCCTAACGAAGAAACAAGTGTCACTGTGTGGGCAAGTCGTAACGAAGAAAGACGTGAATGTGATGCGGTTTCAGCTTTAGACGTGCCTTCCAGTTTCAGTGTTGTGATGCTGTAATAATGCAGCATGTCGCAAGTGGGGTTGCTGACAGGATGCTCTTCCAAAGTTTGCACGCAAGTCTCTGGTGTGTCCCAAGCCTCAAATTCCGGACTCCTTTTTCTTAAAGGGACTTACAGAAAGCACCGCAGTCTGTTGGGCAGCAAGAACACGAGGAGTCCATGCCAGGACTCCATGTCATGACATATGAATGCGATCCTTCCCGCAGAGACCAACTCCTTTCCGAGGAGGGAGGACCCTCACCCTTCCAGGTGTGGACGTTGGGAACAGGAACTGCTTTGGCCGGAACTGACGCCGATGAAATCAGCAGAAACCCACGTAGATTTTGGTAGGTTGTGGGTTCCGGATGCGGAGGCCATGGGCCATGGCAACTTCCTTTTCTCTTGAAAGAGTTACATATCAAGCGCAGCCCTAGGTGTAAGTTTTAATTGGGGAACGCTACAGTCCCAGTATTTTTACAGCATTTTCTTTTTTTTCTCCCTCTTATTTCATCAATTAATCCTGAGATTGGATGACTAAAATAAATAACTTAATTTGATGTTTCTAATTTTTAAAAAGAAGTGCAAGATTGAAGTCGTTCTTTTCCTATTGTGTAATTTAATTTTGGCGCAAAAACAGTGCCCAGAACGTCGTGCATCATAGCGTTTCTTTTTAAGTTTAATACGGAAGACACAGAATCAAACTTTAAAGAGTTTATACAGTGGGGAAAACTTAGAATATGTATTTAATGTGAATAAAGTGTGCACAGTAGCCTATCCACGTATAGGGCGGCCACTAAGTCCTAAAGAAATATAATGGAATCCCAAAATTTGAAGACCGTGTCGTGTTCAACTTTGACCCAGACGCTTCAGCTTTCACCAAGGAATCAGGATCAAGATGATCGAAGCTCACCCACAATCTTTATATTTTTCCAGCACTCAGTTGGAATCAGATCTTCGACCTTAATACCCGCATCTGATCTACTGTCAATCTGTGTCAAATATGAGAATTAAGGTTTCAATCGAAGCCTGCGAAAAATCAGATTCGGATCAGATAACCCTGGCATTTAGATTTGTATTCCCCACTTGATCCCACTTGCCCGTTGCTAAAGGGCAGTGTTGTGTCCACTTTGAGTGAGGATGGATGAAGGAAAGAACACACCTTTGTTGGCTATATATCACAGCTCTAATGCTCTAATATTCAGCCGAGAAGAATAAGCCAAAATCAAACAGCCAACGGAGGAGGGTTGGGTTCTTCTCCTGAACGAATTAAGTGTACAACACTAACTGCGACATGGGGACAACGGCAAAGTCCAAAGCAAAAGAAACCCTCACGTGTAGGGAAGGTCTCTGTCTTGTCTTCCTCCTGTGTCTTTATAACTAGTTTCTTCGTCGCCTTCGGAAACCAAACCAAATCCCCTTCAAAAAGATCACCGTCGGTAATAATTAAGCCTCAAAATGAGAAGCTTTCGGAAGCTTTATCTAGGCCTGCTGTGTAAATCCAGGCTTTCTGGGTTCAACCGGGCAGCATGACTTGCTCCATGCAAAACGCGGACACGGAGATGTTCCGGCGATGGGAATCATGAATTAGATGAGTCCGTCTCCGTTGTATACTCGAATGCTATTTGTTGACGGTTCAGGAAGGTGGTTTGAGTGGAAACATGCATGGCATAAATCTCATGCAGCTCTCATCAAAGTATTTGACATAATATTATAGACGTATCGATCAGGTTCTATATTATGTACTTGGGTAAGAAGCACTCGTAGAGATGGAAACATCAAGGGCAAGAGAGGAGCTACTCCCGAAAGTCTCCGGGACTCTCTCTCTCTGATCAAAATTATGTCACATTAATACAAGTCGGATGCCACGAGCAATAAAAAAAGAGAGAGAAACATCTCCATTGCCCAAAAAATACGTTGACGAAATGAAAACTAAAATCAGTAAAGAAAATTAAAACGTATACGTTGATCATCCATGGCTGCTAGAGATTCACATCGACAGCTCTTCTTAGAACAGATGACCAAACCTATCTACCCTTGAAAATTCAACCCGCCCACCCCGCAACTTACTAACAGGCAGGAATGGCGCTTTATGCAGCAGCACTCTTTGATCATGTAGCAACCACCGCCCCGGAGAGGAAAATTTCCTCACAGCAAGTTGTCGGTGTGGGACAAGATCGATGAATCCATTGCCAGGCCTTCCATTTCCTCGTCAAACATGATCTCCTGAGAACGGCAGCTGGAACTACAGAACGCCTTTTCGCCTCTGCAGGGATTCACAGAAACAACAAGACACAAGATTATTTCTCCTGCGACTGGCAATTTTTTGTGTCTTACGAACATATCACTGTGAAGTAGACAACGCAGAACAGAATCTATTGTAGGAGGCTTCAATGTCAGAATCAGCAATATTATTAAAAAACTTTATGCCCTCATTCTAAGGTCATCTATATCCACTAAGGATAGAAAAATTTTGAGAGAATGTTCGACAAGATGAATAAATCTTGTGAGAACAAGTATCCTATTGAAATATTCATTCTTGCAGTTTAAAGCCCACAGATTCATAGAAAAGAGGTTACAGGAAGACAGAACGAGACAACTTTCACATGTAGACATGTTAGTGTAAGCTTCTCTGAGCATGAACCAGAAACAAAGAGTGGATGAAATGTCATCTCAAGGGGAAATCATGCCACCCCCATGAAAAGATCAAAAGTTTCATATAAAAATATAGATGAAATATGAAAGTACGTCTCCATAAAAGTCCACAATGTACCTGTAGACATAGATGTCTTCCCCTTCGAGCTTCTTCTGGCAGAGAAGCAGACCCTCAGGAAATCCTCACTAGGGAAAGACATGGGATTCTCTAACACATGACCGTCCACAAGCACCCTTTGCCTTCCTCCCCCCATTGATCTCTATCAGAACATCCGTACGTGTCGCCTGTGCGGCGGCTCTCCAAATTGCAGTCTCCAAAAATGCGAGTTGTCTTAGGATTCGGCCCGTGAGAAATGATGCAGGTGTAGTCTTCGGACTGCTCGATATCACTAGCCGAGAGAGAACCCAAGAAGCCGTAGGCATCTGGCAGAGAGCCAGAACAGCTCTCAAACTTTGTTCCCCCGGCAAATGGAGGAGAGATCAGTGAAGCATTCTTGGATTCTGAATGGCGGGCTTCAGAAATGTGACTGGGAGATCGATCGATGTGCGGAGAGCAGCAAGATTGGATTTTTCCAAGTTCTCCGAGTTCAAATCGAGCCACAGACGCTCGTTCTCCCTTCTCCGGGGAGACCGGCTTGAAACAAGGAGATGCGTTCCTGTTGTTGGAGGAAATCACATAGTTCTTGGGCAGAGATTTTGGGGATGTTGCGGAGCTATCAGCTAGCAGGCGATCGAGGCGGCTTTTAGGACACGGGATGTTGATTCGCGTCTGCGAGCCGAGCAGTATCTTCCGGTTCTCAGGTGAACCCAGAAAAACACTACGGCAGGTCTCACCACCGTCGCTGAGCGAGTCGACGAGGCCGAGGCCGACACGATCGCAGTCCCAGCTCTTGCGGGCCGCATCGGCGGCTCCCGGTGACCGCGGCGACCGCGCAAAGTGGCTGCCGAAGCCAGAGAAGAGCCTGCAGTCGAGAGGGGATGTGGGGCTCCCAGCGGAGTCAGCATCCGCCATGCCCTTGGTGAACCCAACCAGAAGGCCGGGGAGACTGAAGAACGAGGTACCTCCGGACTCAGGCATCGGCTGGTCCTTGCGAGCTGATATGCACGCCTTCCTCAGCATCGTCCCCATTCCCCAGTGGCTTCCTCCACTCCACGCTAGAACACCACGGCCACTAGATCACTCCGGTGAACTCTGCAATGGAAGAGAACAAGTGTTGATTCACCCGAAAGAAGAAGAAAAAAGAGAGGGAAAAATGGAAACTTGACACGAAGAATGCATCAACCGTTGGCCCCAAAAGATCCAAGAACAGAGGAGAGTGCGGCCAACCAGAAGAGCGACCGGGGTTCTCACAGATGAGGACAAGATTCCTCCATCACGCACAGGGCAAAAGGAAGCGACGGGGGAGAAGCAACTTGCATTGGATGAAAAGAAAACATCACGAAAAGAAAGAGACGTACGATTGGTGACCAAATGGTTCGGCAAGAGAACGGGGGAAAAAAAAATCGGAGACAGCACTCCATTGATGGAACAACAGCGGAAGGGAGATTAAATATTGGGTAGAAGGAGGCAGGTGGTGGATTAATGCAGAGGGACAAAAACCTCCAAAAGCTATCAATGAGGAGCTCTGCAAAGAGCCACTTTGCAATATGCCCACAAAAAAGTGAGAAGAACAGGAAAAAGAGAAAGGCCTCTGTGACGACAACTCCATAAAAATATTCTTTACTAACGAGCGTAAATGCACGGAGGAGGGAATTAGAGGGAGGAGAAAGGAGGAACCCTTCTTCTCGTGGAGGAACATATTAGAAAGAAGAGGCGTGATGAATGCATCCATCTGACTTTCTCTGGAACTAACAGATAGTACGTAACTAGTGAAAATGCACATCAATGGGGAAGAGAAGAGCAAGCCAAATGCCCAATCTTCCTATTGAGTCGAAGCAGGAAGCCCATACAGAATGGAAGACCGACGGGTGTGACCATCGATGAGAGCTCACAGCAGCAGAGAGAGGAGGAGAAGAATGACCAAGCAGGGGGCGGTTTTTGACCTGACGAGGTCCGAAGCGCTCTGCAAATGCTATGACCCCACGCGCCACAGCCAAAGAAAAGAGACCCATCAACGGAGATGCCCGAGTTTAGAGGAGTTATGGCGTCAAAAAGAGGAGTGATGTATGTGCAGAGAATCCTGGCGGAAATGGAGGGATAACTCTCTCTCTCTCTCTCTCTCTCTCTCTCTCTCTCTTGTTGAACGAAACACAAAGTAATAACCACCTCTGGTAAGTTCGAAAACCACATGCAATAATGTTTTTATTTAGATATTTGACTCTCAAAGTAAAAAGAAAAAAAATCCTACTTTGACCTTGACATGCAAAATATTCCATAGAAGGATCTGATATTATCATCTTTGAATGTAATTATTCAACTCAAGGTGATCTCCAATGATTGAAATTTTTGAATGTTTGCTTTTATAAAAGTTAAGAATGGATAAAAAAAAAAGAACGCACTTATTATCCTTTCAAATAAGTGATGAGAAATACCTATCAAAAAACAAAAAGTGCTGTGAAATGTTATCGTGTTCTTCTTTGTAGAGTATTTTTAATTACATTCTTTTTTGTTTAATTTATAGATTAGATAGTGAAAATTTAAATTTTAACTTTAATGTCCTCTTATTCGAGAATATTAGGATAAAGTTGTTTACTTCACTCTTAAGATCAAATGATTGATATGAAAGTGGAAAAAAAGAAACGATAAAATACGGCATCATTGGCCTTGTTAGATATTTTCCCAATTATACATAAATTTGATAAATTATTGAGAAAGTATTTTTTTTTCAAAAAGTTGAGAAGTTAAGCAAAAATTTATATCACCTAATTTTGCATCAAAAGTCTCAAAGAGTCGAGAGACTTCAAGATAAAATTGAGGTTGTCAATAAGATTTGTCATGTCGTTATATATCATAGCGACACGGTTATATCGAACTGTGTTAAAATGTTTGACTCATAATTAATCGATCGATTTTTTCAGATTAGTAGATCGATTCAATCGGACAATTGATTTCTCTTAATTAGTAGATCGATTTCTATCAAGATGACATCTATATTTCTTAATTTATTTGATCTTTAAAAAGAGATAAAAAGTGATTCACTGACTTGAAATTTTTTATCTATTGATTGGTACAATTTAAATTGTAGAGCGCAATCGTGAGAAAAATAGGATGACTTACGTAACAACGGAATACCAAATGCAAGCGGCATCATTGGATGTTATGAGTGGGCGGCCCACAACGAGAGAATCTCGGTGGACGTGGACGGAAAAGTTTACGCAGTCTTGTGCAGGCATGTAGACTGCAAGTGGTGTTGTTGGTACTACGTGGCTTTGCTGCGGCATTTTTTTTTTTACAAAAAAACACAAAAAAGTTTTAAAAATGAGTGAGTTGGAGGGTGAGGGGGCGGGGCCTTCACCGTTGCAATCTTTTGTGGGGCACAGTGAAAACGGGGAAAACAACAGTCACACAGGGGACCGCCCCCGACAGGGCTGCCCAGCGGCAGGGAACACTATGAACTTTTTATTGGACCGGCGCCCCTCATCGGTTAATGAGTCTAGATCCTTTCGGCCTACTGGAAGTACCCGATTATTGGGTCCCGGACTGTCATGTCTCTTTGAGGGAAATTTCTTTTGACAAAAAAACTCCATATTAGTTATCTTTTAAAAGTGGCCATGTTATTCTCATGTATAATATCCTTACATAAATATGCTTCCAAAAGTATTCATGTAGTCAATATCTGTTATAACTACCAATAATAAGTTTATTTTGTACACAAAATGAATTTTTTAGATGAAAATATTCATATAGAAAGAAGGTTTTGTGATTGAAACATTGTGACAACGATAGGGAAAGGTTAAGAAGTGGAAATCTGAAAAGAAAAGAAATTTATGAGATATTAAAGATATTTTGGACCTCAATAAAATTTGGTGAAAAGTTTATCAAGATTCAATAAGAGCTTTTAACAAAATGCTAATAGATGATAATGAAAGAGACATTTTTATTAGTATTTTAATATAATAAAATTATTGAAAATAACATAAAAAGTATTTTTGCAAAGATCCCTAAATGTTAGGTACCCATCATTCTGCTTTATTTTGCCATGTTATATTTATTAGTGTGAGGTTTTTTAGGGTTTTTTGCATAAATACCTTTGTAAATATTGTTAGATCGAGATGGCACTAAGTTGTCCTAGAGGGGGGGGCGAATAGGACTTCTTGCGCTTTTAAAAATTTATCTAAAAGATAAACAACACTAAATAGAGTCGTTAGTACTTAGTGTGGTATGTGTGAAACAACTGTAAACTTGGCGGAAATAATCACACAGAAATGCATAAGAGATTTTATCCTAGTTTGGCCCTTCCCACATAGAAGTCCTACGTCCCGTCCCCAAGCAATCACTTGGAATTTCACTAACTATCAAGCACACTTGGCCTTCTCTCAACTGAGAGGAAATACAACTACTTGCAGACCAGCAAATCTTCCCTTAAACCAAGGGGTACAAGACCATCTACAACTGTAGATCTTCCCTTCATACACTGCAGGGGGTGCAAATCCCTTACTGGTTATCTTACAGAAGTTGAAAACTTGTGTGTCTCCTCAATAACAATGAGCAAACACAGAGATTCAGAAAGAGAAACAATGAAAGTGGAGCTCAAGCTCTTTCTGAAACAATGAGGTGGACTGAAGAGAATCCGAAATGCAGTAATCCCAAGCGAAGAAGACTTCTAATTGCCAATGGAGAGCATGAAGTCTAAGACTGAGGAGTGGCTCTCTTTCTTTTGAGTGGCTCTTCTAGTTTTCATATGGGAGTGAAGTGTGAGCTTCTATGTCTTCTATGTATGTGTATCTCTGTATCTCTTCTCTCTATCTTGTTTAGACTTCAAGCTTCGGTTTTATATACATGAGCTTCAAATTTGCCCATTTGAATTTTGGCCATTGGAAGCTAGCCGTTGAAGGATGTCCGTTAAGAAGAGACTTTGGTCTTCTTAGGTTTGTCCATCAAATCTTTACCTTCATGAGTCCCAACATCTTTAGGCTATATTTTGTAGCTTCATGCTTGAGAGACGCTTCATTAAAGTTCTGAGAGGCTCCATGCACAAGACTGGAGGTTATAAATGTTTTGCAGGCTTCAAGCGCAAGACTGGAGGCTAACCATGCTTCATTAATATTCTATAAGTCTGAAGGACAGGACAGAAAGATATCTCCATACTTTCAGAGGTAGGTGAGATACATATAAAATATAAAGTATGAAGATGTTTAGAACATTTAAGAATGAACAGACATTTGCATACGATCTCTTTCTAAAAGTCATGGGATTTCTGACAGTGGCAGGTAGGTTCTGACAGATAGCTCATACAGCTTATACTTATCAAGCATTTAATTCTTGACCATCTGTCGACCAGAGATCAACTTATCTTCTTGTCAGTGGAAGAGATAACAGATATATCTCGTACATTACAGATCCCAAAAAAGGATATTTCATAGATGAATAATATTAAATAAAATATTTTCCCGCCAAAAGGATAATTGAATTTTATATAACTGAAGAAATTGACTTTAAGAAAACTATCTTTAGCAAAAGATATTTCCATGTAAAACTCATGTAATGATGTACATTAGGTTGTGCTCATTGATAGAGACTTAAAAGATCATTTAAGTACATATATACAGAAGTTGATATGAGAAACTTCGACTTTCAAGGAGTCGGAGTAAGAAATAGCAATACAACTGTAACAGATAATGAACTTCGACTTTAGAAGAAATATAACTACTTCGATTTCATTGAAGTCAAAGTAAGGAAGCAATGACTTCGACTTCGTGGGGAGTCGGAGTAGAGATCAACCAAACTTCAACTTCTAGGAAGTCGGAGTGCTAGCAAATAGATAGCAGACTTCGACTTTTATGAAGTTGGAGTATGTCCAACTTCGACTTTCAAGGAGTCGGAGTAAGGCTCAATAGATACCAATCGGTACAGACTTTGACTTTTATGAGAAGTCGGAGTAGGCCCGACTTCGACTGTTCAAGAGTCGGAGTGCTACAGGTTCATCAATCGAAGCATTACTTCGACTTTTCAAGAGTCGGAGTCAGGAGTCAGAGTTAGTATGATATACAGTGTACGTTGTGGACTTAGAAAATTTTCGTTGTGTTGATACTTAGGTTCTGTGTAAGCATAAACTTTGGCAAAAATATGTTTGTATAAATAAGAGCCTTTTGACTTATTGATTTTCATAAATGGTAAAGGCGAAGATATTAAAAGGTTTTTTGTCATACAAAAATATCATGATAAATGTTTAGCAATTATATTAGCAAAATAGATAGGATAGTTGCTCAATAAATATAAGTGAACATATTATAAAACTATATTTCAAATACTTTGATAAAATGTGGTTATATCTCAATAGTCCTTACCATTAAACAGAAGCGAATAGTAGACCGTATATGTAATGAAAATCGTTAAACCACTCAAAATACCTAAATACCTTCTGTGGCCCCCTTGGAGTGGTTGTTGCTCTTGGCCGCCTTGCTCTCTAGCTCGCTCTGTAGCACCTCTTGGAGGCTATTGATGGCCTCATTGGGCCTCCTCGGGGCCACAATAGCACATTGTCAAACATCTCTAGGGGGACGTCATCCTCGTCAAAGTAGAGGATAGTCGAGTGCTTTGAGTGATCATCCTCTTCGGCCATGGCACCTTGGTTTAGAGAGAGCATCTTTGAGAGAGAGAACCATTGATCATGTCAAAGAGCTCCTGATTTCTTTTCACACAAATCTTATAGAGAGTTGCATCGATTTCAAATTGTTATATTACAACGACAAAATGCACATGTGAGATTGAATCACCTTGGCAAGCAAAAATAGAGGGAATCACTAAAATTAACCTTAATTCCTTTTCTTGCTACAAAAAACCAATTTCACCTGCCCTAATGCTCAGAAGTTTGTGAACATGGTGACGACTTTGTTGCCCTCAGAGATAGCGTGCTTAGCAAGCTCGCTAGGGAGGACAAGACAGATGGATGTCTACATCTTCTTAGAGGTGATGGTGGGCCTCATGTTGTAGCACGCTAGGCAGGAGGCCTCCTATGTGAGCTTCTCGAAGATGTGGTTGATGAAGCTATTGATGATGCGCGCCTTGTTGGAAATGCTGATATCAAGGAGCACCTGCTTCAAACCTTAAAATGTAGATCTTGTAGGTCTCACTACTCTTCTTCTTCTTGTCACTGGCAGTGAAGGCATCCTTGGACGGCAGCTTCTTCTTGGCCTTAGGCTTTGATAGTCCATGAATGTGTTAACACGTGACTAAAAATCTAATTAATCGGCCTACACTAATTATTTTAGCAATAGTTAAGTCATGAAAGCCGAATCAATCCTACAGAGAAGTAGATTTTAGTTTTGAAAACATGAAGTTTTTAATTAGAAAATTGACTTGAAAATATTACATATAAATCCTATACCTAATTTGATCAAAAATATTTCTAAACTAAGTAGATAGAGATTAGAAGAGAGAGAGAGAGAGAGAGAGAGAGAGAGAAGAAATAACTACCTAATTACACTACCAAATTATTTAAACAAAGCTAAAAGGTTGAACAAACAACAGGAGTAAAAATTAAATTAAGCAAGCCAAAAAGAATGAAGTAAGGAGACCAGATGGAAAGAGGAAGATAGAATAGGGAGAGAGGAGAATAATTAACGACTATTATTTAAATAATGGGGTATCAATCCATACATAGAATAAACAAATATTACTAGAGAAAGGCAACCGAGATAGAAAGAGAGAGTAGGTAGAGAGAGAAGAGAGAAAGAAAGGTGAGGTACTGTAGCTAAAAATCGCTAGTTACTGTAGCGCTACAGTAACTGTGATTTGCTACAATTCAACGGAGCGAGGTAGAGGACACGGGCAATGACGACGATGATGACTCTGCCAGCGGTGCAACAACGACACGATGATGAGGAAGAAGATGACGGCGGTGGGATGAGTGCAAGGCAGTTGTAGCGATGAAGGGCACAGGTGCGAGGCGACGACGGACTCCGCAGTAGAGAGAGAGTGCAGCAAGTAGGGAGACGAAGATGGCCCCTCCTGGGCAACGGTAGGAAGAAGGTGACATGTTGGTTAAAGAGAGACGGAAAGAAGAAACCCCAGCCACACGAGGAAGCAGTAGTGCAGAGAAGTGTACAGCAGGAGGAAGAAGTTGACGATGCAGTTGAGAGGGAAAGAGCAAGAGAGAGAACGAGGAAGGCAGCTCCCCTACCCAACGTAACAAAGTCCTCCTTTTATAAAGACTAGCTGCTTTGGTGTTTGAGGATTACCTTGGTGACAACGCCTTCTTCCCAGCAATCGATGCATATACATAATCGGCTAGCCATGAAGAGCCATGTCCTTTTTTGTTTCCAAAATAATTGATGTGCATTCGTTTTCAACAACCCATGCATATCTATGGAGAGCAAGATGAAACGTGCCATGCTTGGACTCCGACAAAATTTCTCTCTATCTATGTTGTAGGAAGATACTATGGCAGGGATTTTCCTATAAGATTTGACATACCTGCGATGATACCAGTTGAGTCTTCAATGGTAGTTGTCAGCAGACAAAGTGTACTTAAGGGAAACAAATTTCTTCTTAGCTGCATGGTGCAGAAAGTCATGCACAGTAAGATTCTAGTGAAGACCCTAGGAGTGGACTGCTTCCTTGGCTTGGTAATAGATATCATATCTCTGTGTCCATTTCTGAAGCATAGATTTCCAAAGAATGTCATAAGGCTTCAGGAGATAGACACAGGGAGATAACTTGAGTCTCTGACACTCTTTACTATCTACTGGATAAGCTGTTGCCCATTCATCTTCATTCAATCTCTCAGACTCTGCAAAGCAGTGCTGAAAGTCCTTCATGTGCTAAGAATTCTTGGGAGCTTGCATCATGGCAAATCTATGGAAGGATAGCTTGATGTTATACTTAACCTTGAATCTAGCTGCTATCTGGATATGCCTATTGAAAGCTATCTGAGCAAACTGCTTCCTAGAAGAAATAGCACCAACTAGACTGGGATATAGTCCAGAAGGTAATGCAATGGTCATGGAAGGAGCAATTGGTCTCTGGCCCTTAGTGATCATCCGCCACTGCCCTCTATTAATGTCTGGCAAACCCAACTTGAATCGATCTTCATTGAAGACCTTCATTCTAGTGTAGCTAGTTTGGGCTTCTCTAAAGTGGTTTCTAAAGAGGTCAAAGAACATTAGATTTATGTGCTGGTGAACGGTGAGGAGAGGGTTTCTAGACTTGGCTGAGATGAAGATTTCAGCTTCAGCAGGGTAAAGATTGAGAAATTCTGAAGGAGAAGAACTATGGCTCTTCTGAGTGATGAGATTCACATCAGCCAATAGAACTTCAGAGGTTTTGAGTAGAAGAGGGAGCCAATCTTTGAACTTGTAGTCTGGCATCCCATGAACTTCAAGAAAAGCTTTAATGAATAAAAATTCTCTGAACAGATTCATGTGATGTTCAGAGTGATAGATGAAGGCATACCAAAAAGGTGGAAGAAGGGAGCTATGGCCATGAGGGACTGCTCCAGAGGCTAGTACCATACTAGGTACTATGTGGCCAATTGAAGGAGTGGAGCTAATAGAAGAAGAAATGGAGGATGAAGGAGGAGTAGAAAAGAAGTGTGGAGGTAACGTATGAAGAGAGGGAGTGTTCATAGTGTGAGTTTTGAACCTATACTTCAAAGGAAAGGAAGGAATTGAAGTATTTATTGGAGACTCAATTGCTGTCTGAGAGGGGGAAGGAGGAGGATCAGTGGAGGTAGAAGGGATAACTTGAGAGGTGGAAGGAGGTGGTTGTACAATGGCTGGTGGAGGTGTAGGGTCAGTAGCAGGAGGATCAGCAGCAGGAGGAGTAGGAGCAGGAGGAGATGAGATAGTCAAGGGCTGAGAAGGGAAAATTGGAAGACCAAACTTCCTAAGCTTCCTTCTAACTCTCCTCTTAAAGGTTTGGACTTGAAGGTTGGCTTCTGCATCTAAAGGCTGCTCTTGCTGCTCCGACTGCTGCTCAGAAATATGCTCTACTTGGCCTGACTGCTGCTGTTCTGACATAACTCCTGGGTCCACAAAAGGCTGTTCTGATCTTTTCTCAGGTTGTGGAACCACATCCTCTGACTGTTGATGCGGTTGTAGTTGTTGATGCTCAGATTGAGCAGGAGGAACTTAAGAAGTACCTGTGCCATGTTGGCATACCAACTGTAATAAAAGGTCCTTCATCTGTTGGAGTTCCTCAGACATATAATCAAATCTGACATCTATCTACTGGATTTGCATCTGCAGAGCTGTCATCATCTCTTGCTGCTTCAAAATCAACTGTATCACATCATCCAAACTTTTGATAGTCTCCCCCTGAGACCTAGGCTGGGTCTCAACATATGGTGGAGATATGTGGTGGTGCTCCTCTAAGGAAGGCTCTATTGGAGTGGTGCAAGGAATGTCTTCTTTCTGAGCCACTCCTTTACCTCTTAAGTCCCTTAGGACTTGATTGATTGTGTCATCAGGAGCATCATATTCTTGAGATGGGACAATGGGCTGGATCTCTGCTTGTTCTGCTACTGGTGCTTCTTCTTCTCTAGCTTCTCCATGTGTTGGTGCCTCATCTGAAAATATTTCGTGAGTGCATTTGGGGACAGAGTCCTTGATCCAAATATTTTGAGACTTGTCTTCTAAGACATAATGGCTTCTCCTCAAGGTGGAGAGCCCAATCTTCTCTTTCACAGAGGTGGACACCTCATTCGATAAGTCCACCGAAAATTTCTTGAGCACAAGGGTTAGCAGGGGCCCATAGGGAAGGGACTCCTGCAGGTTCTTGGAACATGCCATCCTTTCCAATATAATGGAAGGCAAGTTAACCTTGTGCCTCTGAATAGCCCAAAATAACAAACTGTTGTCTCTGGCAGTGATAGAAGAGTGTGTACCTGCTCTAGGAGTGATGATGTTGGTGATGATTGAGTGGAGCAATCTCTTCTCTGCAGAGAGCTCTTTGACTAGGAGCCCTTTCTTAGTGATGGAACCTAAACTCCCAATAACTCACAATTTCTGCTTCTCCATGGACACAACTTCACTAATTCTGTGTCCAGAGTTCAGGCAATCCAGAAGTTCTACTAGAAGTTCTTCTGAAATAGTGACAGTGGTACCCTTTACTGAGCCTGTAACTGAACCTTCAGCTGTGATTTGGAGGGATAGGTAGAAAGCCTTCAGAGCGCCCTCAAATGTTGGTTCAGAAATCTGACAGAGCCTCGACCAACCCATGGCTGCTAGGGTTTCTTCTACCCATCTTAGTCTACCCATCAACTGACTGAAATCCACTACTTTCCCTGGGCAAATAGAAGCTTTGGTCGAAGACAGTCGTTGGAACTGCTCCGGGGTGAACAGGGTACCTTCAGGAGCCCTAGATGAAGCCATCTAGACAAACGACGAAAAGAGGTCTGAGATAGGTAACAGAGAGGATGCTGAGATAGTCGACTGAGATTAAAGATCCTACCTTTCTTCAAAAAAGAGGTGGAAATCTGCGGAGGCTTCGAGCTTGGTTCCGTCGAGGTGAAGAGCGAATGTGAACTTGGTGACGACTTTGTTGCCCTCAGAGATAGCGTGCTTAGCAAGCTCGCTAGGGAGGACAAGATAGATGGATGTCTAGATCTTCTTAGAGGTGATGGTGGGCCTCATGTTGTAGCACGCTAGGCAGGAGGCCTCCTATGTGAGCATCTCGAAGATGTGGTTGATGAAGCTATTGATGATGCGCGCCTTGTTGGAAATGCCGATATCAGGGAGCACCTGCTTCAGAACGTTAAAAATGTAGATCTTATAGGTCTCACTACTCTTCTTCTTCTTCTTGTCACCGACAGTGAAGGCATCCTTGGACGACAGCTTCTTCTTGGCCTTAGGCTTTGATAGTCCATGAATGTGTCGTTAAACACGTGACTAAAAATCTAATTAATCGGCCTACACTAATTATTTTAGCAATAGTTAAGTCGTGAAAGCCGAGTCAATCCTACAGAGAAGTAGATTTCAATTTTGAAAACATGAAGTTTTTAATTAGAAAATTGAGTTGAAAATATTACATATAAATCCTACAACTAATTTGATCAAAAATAATTCTAAACTAAGTTGATAGAGATTAGAAGATAGAAAGAAAGAGAGAAAGAGAGAGAGAGAGAGAGAGAGAGAGAGAGAGATGAAATAACTACCTAATTATACTACCAAATTAGTTAAAGAAAGACTAACACGTTGAGCAAACAACAGAAGTAAATAAATTAATTTAAACAAGACAAAAAGACAAATAAGAAAGAAGTACGTAAAGAGATCAGATGGAAAGAGGAAGATAGAATAGGGAGAGAGTAGAATAATTAACAACTATTGTTTAAATAATGATATATCAATCCATACATAGAATAAAGAAATCTAACTAGAGAAAGGCAACCGATCAAGATAGAAAGAGAGAATAGGTAGAGAGAGAAGATAGAAAGAAAGGTGGGTAGTGTAGTTAAAAATCGTTGGTTACTGTAGCGCTACAGTAACTGCGATTTGCTACAGTTCACCGCAGCGAGGTGGAGGACATGGGCAATGACAACGATGATGACTCCGCCAGAGGTGCAGCAACGACGCGATGATGAGGAAGAAGACGACGACGGTGGGATGAGTGTAGGACAGTTGCAGCGACGAAGGGCACAGGTGCGAGGCTGCGACGGACTCCGCAGTAGAGAGAGAGAGAGAGTGCAGCAAGTAGGGAGACAAAGATGGCTTTCTGGGCAACGGTAGGAAGAAGGTGACGTGTTGGTTAAAGAGAGATGAAAAGAAGAAACCCCAGCCATGCGAGGAAGCAGCAGGGCAGAGAAGTGTATAGCAGGACGAAGAAGATGACGATATAGTTGAGAGGGAGAGAGAAAGAGAGAGAATGAGGAAGGCAACCCCCCTGCTCAATGTAACAAAGTCCTTTTATAAAGACTAGCTACTTTTGTGTTTGAGGATGACCTTGGTGACAACGCCTTCTTCTCAGCAACCGATGCATATACGTAACTGACTAGCCATGAAGAGCCATGACCTTTTTGTTTGCAGAATAATTGATGTGAATTCGTTCTCAACAACCCATGCACGTCTACGGAGAGCAAGATGAAATGTGCCATGACCACTGTGGAAACCACCTATTGTTGCTCACCACGTTCCTTCCGCCAAGATGCATGCAAAGCATTCACTCCACCCTGTGTTCCATGGGAGCCTACCTAAACGTACATGCACTGGTTAAGAATAAGATAAAATAGCACAATAAAATAATATGATAAAATAAATCGATACACATTCTCCAACAATCATGCACCTCTCCCAAATTCTCACTTAGTACTCTTAACTCCAGTGCATGAAAATCTAAATTGTAGCGTGAGATTTAAATCAACAACATAATATGCATAAGTATTTCCATTGAAGCCCAAAATATAACATGTATGATAAAATAAATATAAAAATATGTACTTACCAGGCTTCTTCTCGATGGGGGCCTTCTCCACCACTGTCCTCTTGGAAAAGGGGTGGAATGTTGGTAGTGGAATAGGCTATCTAGAGGGGGGGTTGAATAGATATGGCTATTAAAAACTTAAATATGCGGAATCAATTTTCTAAAAAGTTAGAGGAAATTAAAACAGAGCAAACCACAGAAGACACAAGAAATTTTCAAGTGGTTCGACTCCTAGACAGAGACCTACATCCACCCCTCACTTCTATCAAGTGAAGCTTCTTCATCTAAGATACAACAGTGAGGAAACTCTCACATAACTCGTTGGCACACATCTTGAAACAACTGCTGACATGTAGCTTGCAGATCATCCAGATCTCAGGATCCACACACTCACAGTGTTGGATCAACTTTCCTATGAACCAGCATGAGAAACCAAACAACTTTAATGATGTTTGAAAGAGAAAAATGACTGAAATTAAAGGCACAAGATAAGTTGAAATGTGAGAGGCATTTGATCAAATAGTGCTGCTACAAACTCACTTGATAACTCTTGATTTGCTTAATTCAGAGTTTGAAGCTCCAATTCATGAGTTTTGAACTCGTGCTTCAGGTCTTCATACTTGGATCATTCAATTCTCTGAATCCTTCAAACAACTGGAGGCGATTGGACTTGAATCAAACGTCAATTCCACCCTATTTAGGATATGTGGAAATTGCTTCTGCACAGGCTTGAATTTTTTGATCTGGCTCAGGAGAGGTGCATCTCGTCGCTTCTCCAAGAAGAGCTCTCTCCAAAATGCTCACCCTCTGGCACTTTCACTCGTCTGCTTCAAGCTCTCGCCAATCTCTAGGAATGCCCCCTATTTTTCTCTCACGATCGCGACATATCATAATCTTCAGGTGGGCTCCACGAGATTTCCAATTGGTTGGAAAAGGAGGAAATCTTTGCCACCAAAAGATCCTTCTAGAGCCTTCATCGTAGTACCAAGGAATCTTCATTGATTGATCCTTGGATCATGTGCCTAGACCTTGGCCCACTAGATCTTTGAGTTTATCACTAGAAGAGGAGTGTGTTGACACAAAGTAGAGGTGCGTCGACACGTACGAGGTCCTCCATGGATTCTATATATAGCCTTCTTAAAGTGTGTCGATGCATCTTGTGCACTGTGTCGACCTAGCTACTATTTCCTTTGAACTAGCTTACTAGATGGGTCAAGTGCGTCGACGTCCTACTGGAATTGGGTCGACATGGCTGAGTGTTTACCCATTACTTACTTACAGGATGGAGCTATTGCATCGACACCATCAAGGACTTGTGTCGACACGACTGTGTGTTGATGAAGTACTGGCTTACTGGATGGCTGGTGCATCGACCTCCTGCTGAAAGTATGTCGACACACTTATAACTGATAATTACATAATTGTTATGGATAATAGTGTAATTTTGTTGATAAATGGCCATTAACTTCATGTAAATCTATTACCATTTTATTGTAAGAATGACAATTGATTAAAGTCTTTTATGTGTATCCTTTGCAGGTTAATGGACTTATCTTCAAGTGTTTAATGGGCTAGTAGACCAAGCAATATGGACATGGTAGTAATTAAATGGAGGAAGAAAGGGCAACATGGTCACACAACCAACAGGACCGAAGCTTTGGGCAGCCCTCTCATGTCCTGGTCACCCCCATCTCTTCTAAAGGCAGCCCAGGAATTCTGTGCAAATCCGAATATCTTACAGAAAATCATATATATATCATGGAATATTACAATAATGGTTAACAAATTAAAGAAGGGTCATTTACGTTAAGAGGAAATGAGTGCATGTTTCACATGGTTATAGAAAGGAAAGTAGCAGCTATTGAGGTAGCTGTGCTGGATCCCCTAGATAGTGTTGTATGCATGGAAAGCTCAAAGGAGGCATGTGTAAGCTGGCTGTGTCATGCGTGGGTTGTTACGTGAGACCGGTGTTCAAAAATGGCATGAGTTGTTGAGGTGGGCGCCGTGATTATTGCGAAGATGAAGGTTGCGAGGCTTTACAAAAGGCGGAACTTCTTCTCTCCAAAGACGTTTTTTTTCTTCTTTTCTCTTCTGGCAGCCCCCTCGTCTCTCTCTCTTCCTCTGGTCCGATCTCTTCTACCCCCCTTCGCTTCTTCTATTCTTCTTCCTCTTCCTTCTTTCTCTCTCCCTATTTCTCTCTCTATTGGAAGCTACCTAGGCAGTAGGCCTCTTGCACTACTCAATCGCGCGCACGCCTCTTGCCCCGCCCGCCAGCGCCTCCTACTCACTATGCTGCCTGCACGCCCGCCTGCGTTCATGGCCAAGCGCCCATGTTCGTGCGTAGCCCTGCCAGGCCAACCTGCCTTCACCCACGTCGCATGCGTGAGCGAGTTGGCCGCCTCATCCTCCAACTACGTCGCCAGCGTCGTCATCCTGTTCTTCACCGCACTACTGCTGCTCCCTCTTCGCCTTCTACATCGCTGCTGCGCACTGCAGCAATGAAATGCGAGTACTGTAGCTGCTACAATATCCGTGATTCTTAGCTACAGTGCAACCTAGCTTTCTCTTCCTCTGCTCTTCTTTCTTGTCTCCCGATCTCTCTCTCTTGCCTATCGCTGGTGTGCCTGCGTGGTAGAAGAGTTGAGGAGGGGAGGGCTGCGTCCTCACCCCTCTCCCACTCTCTCTTTCTCTCTCGCTCCTTTCCCCCCTCTCTCTCCATTTCTTTCTCTATATCGCTGAAACTCGTAAAGACTATTCATCCACTATTCATCCCGTAAACACTATTCTTCTCACTCTTCTCTATTTTTCTCAAATCTAATTGATAGAAAATGTTTAGTTTGATTTCTAGTTTTTTATAAAAATAATAAATAGGTATAGTAATAATATTGATGAATAGTGTGTGGGGGTATGTGGCATCTTCCTAATGGTTTGGACTACCAACTCCATGTGCCTATGCACCCCCATACACCCATCTCTCAGGTAGATAGAATACTCGGTGCTCTTCTTTACTTTTTAGCTTTCAACCCTTTTATTTACATATGTCTTCCTTCTACCTAACTTAGATCTTACTAGTTTGGACATTGTGTTTGTTCAAATAGTTTAACTAATTCTCTCTCTCTCTCTCTCTCTCTCTCTCTCTCTCTCTCTCCCTTTCTTTCCTCTAGATACCCCACATATTCGTTTCTACCCTTCTCTCTCTTTGCACTTGGATTAGATTTATTTTTGAGTAAATTAGTTTTAATATCACCACCTTATTTTCCTAATTAAATATAAACTCAAGGTTTTCAATTCTAGAATCTATTTCTCCGTGGATTCGACTCGGCTCTTACCATTTAACTATTGTTAAAATATTTAGTGTAGGCCGACTAATTTAAGATTGTTAGCCACGTGTTTAACGACGCATTTGTGGGCTATCAATTTTTATTTGAGACATCAGGCTTGTGTTTATACATCGACACACACACCAGAAGAAGTGTGTCAATGCACCATATACAATTCAAGTAGAGTTTGACTTTATCTCTTGATTTCTGTTAAGTACCTGTTATAAATAAAGATTTAAAGCATTATCCAGTGTTTGAGCCATTCATTTGGCTTATGTATCATTGTTATACAATGACTTAGAGATCATCAAAAAAAGGACACAATATGGAACTTGAAAAAGGAGTAAAGTGATGGATAAAGAAGAGAGAGAGAGAGAGAGAGAGAGAGAGAGAGAGAGAGAGAGAGAGGAGAGAGAGAGAGAGAGAGAGAGAGAGAGAGAGAGAGAGAGAGAGAGAGAGAGAGAGAGAGAGAGTGGGGGTATGTTGGCCATTGAGTCAAACCTATCGGAGTGACAGCAAGGGTAAAACCGCAACCTATTGAGATATTTGGAGGATATTGTTGATAATATGCTACAACGATGGATATATTTGTCAATAACACAAATTTATGAGGATATTTATGCAAAATTTCTTTCTTTATTGATAATAAAGAGGGTTGACCTCGAAGTAGGTTATAGACTGTCAGATGGCCTTAGGATTTGGGAAATAGTAACCACTCCCTTCATACCTGTTGAGCAACTATCTTAAGAATACTGTTGTGCAATTATCTTTTCTGAATGTTTGAACATTGTGTTTTTGCTATGACAAAATCTTTTAATATCTCCTAAAAATAAATTTATTGAAATATACCACAAGTTATTTTGTATAAAAATTAATATGACAAAATAAAGGCATACATGTATTATACTCTGTGTCACTTATTTAAGTTTGTGTGTCAACACACACAGGACCTAAGTGTCTAACATTGACACACTTGATGAGAAAATTTTTCGAAGTCCACAAGTGTATTCTATATACCATACTGACTCCAACTCTTGAAAAGTCGAAGTGTTGTACCGATTGCTGAACAATTGGGATCACTCCGACTATTGGGAAGTCAAAGTATAATTGAACTCCAACTTTTAAACAGTTGAAGTTCAGTTACCGATTGTTTATCAACTGGGTTCACTCCGACTCTTGAAAAGTCAAAGTCTCATATCAATTGCTTTATAGATTGCTTTGTACTCTGACTCCTTGAAAGTCGAAGTACGGTATCGATTGATGAACAAACCTTTATCACTCTGACTCTCAAGAAGTCGAAGTCTGTTATCATTTGATGTCTCACTGTGACTTCAATTAGTCGAAGTTCAGTATCGATTGTCTGCATCGATTGCTTATGGTTCTTATCAACTGTCTCTAACTCCTACTATTTTATAGTCAAAGTTTCACATCGATTATCTTTGAACTACGAATTTCGATTACTTATTGTTTCTTACTCCGACTCTTATAAAAGTTAAAGTCTAGTATTGTTCTTGTCTTGATTGCTTCTCACTTTGACTCTTTAGAAGTCGAAGTATAACATCAACTTATGTGTTACTATACTTCGATAATTTTCTTTATTTTTTATAGAAGATTATGTTTCATTTATCTTAATAGATTCTCTTTATCTCTATGGGATCCTTTACGAAATGTATGTCTCATATAAGTCTTACAATATGATGTTTTCCTTGCTATTAAATTTAAATATTCTATTAGGCGGGAAAGAGTGTACTCAAAATAATCTATGAAAAATCTTTGTTAAGATTGAAAGAATTGTATAATGTGGTCTCTTGCTTGCTGTTAGAAACATAGTTCTATTCCTATTTGACAGCTGCCATGTAGTAAATGCGATGGTAGGTATAAGCATCATGGGCTATCTGTCAGAATGCACCTACCACATCTCTTTTCTGTCAGAACTCCCTTACTCTCAAGAAAAGTCTATATACAACTGTCAATCTGTTCTTAAATGCTCTGAATATCTGTCCATCTGAGGTCTTTCATACTGTACATATATTTCTATCTCACCTACCTCTGAAAAGACAGAGGTACTTGCGCTTCTTTACCTTATAGATACTTAGCTGCTATTGAAGCTTGCTTGCATTCAATCATGGATGTGAAGCTTGCAATCATTTTGATAAGCTATCTCATAGAGCCATGAAGCTACCTGCATAGCCTGAAGCCGTTGCGACTCCAAGAGCTAAAGGACTGATGGTCATAATAGAAGCCTCAAGGTCTCAACATCCAAGGATCAACAACTATCTTTCAAACGACTAGTTTCTAACATTCAGTTTTCAACGAGAAGCTCAAGCCTCTGTTGTTCATATATAGGAGCCAAAGTTTGAACCAGAAAACACACTGGAAACTCCAATAAAAAATTGCAAGCAACAAGAGCCACAACAAGCATACACAACCACACCTACTGAAAAGAGAAAGAGAGCCTGTTGTTCTCAAGCTTTGACTTCCAAACTCTCTTGCTTTTTAGAAGTATTTCTCTTTAGGTGGTCTACTATAATTCTATATCCTTTCAGTCCACCCTCTTAGAGTCAAAAAGAGTAAGAACAATCTTTTTCATTCTGTTTCTCTTTCTAATTTCGTGTTTGCTCAATTCTTGAGTAGACACATTGTACTCTTTTTAGGGTTTTTAAACTAGCATGGGGTTTGTTCCTACAATGCCCCTCTTGTGAAGAAAATGTGCCCAGCTAGCTAGCCCAGAGGGGGGGTGAATGGATATTAAAAATATTGAGTACCTAAAACTGTTCACACAAAGGTCACAAAAACACAGTTCGTAGATTGTTAGTGTTAGTTAAGGAAAAATCAATCACACAAAAGCATTACACGACCCAGAGAATTATCCTGGTTCGGATCTCCTCTCCTTAGGAGTTCTACGTCCAGTCCCTGAGCAATATCTCAGGATTTCACTAACACAAGGGTACTGTCCCCCTTGTGGACCCTTACACACCCAGCCGCAGCTGGTCTTCTCTTTACAACCCGAAGAGGAACTTACAACACCCTGAATACCACCAGGTCTTCCTTCTATACGAAGGGAATCTCACACCCTGGATCCCACCAGGTCTTCCTTCTTACCCGAAGGGAACAAACACACAAAAAGTGAAATGAGATCAAGCCCCTAGATCAAGCTTATACAATGCCAGATCTGAAGCTAAAACTGAGAGGAAGATCTACAGTGAGGGACACTCTCAGTTTACAGAAGCTCTCAAGATTAACGCAATAAATGCATAGAGGTAAGAGCTAAACAATCAAACGAGTGAGGCTTGACTCTTCGAGATGCTCGCAGAAAAAACTTGTGTAAGATTATCGTTCGTATTCTCCAACTCTTAGATCTTTTTTTTTTCTAGAGCTTCAGTCTTCTTTATATATCTTCTATTTGAAATTTGAACGTTGAAGTGCCCATTGTCTCTAAGCTTTGTTTATGTTAGACTGCATGGTCTTGTAGAGCTTCCTGTTCAACGGTCTTCATGCACGCACAGAGAGAAGATCTTCTGAAGTATCCTTTGGCTTCTATTTTGTCCAACGTTGTATGACGAATGTTGTCAGAGACCTGCACACATTAGATGCTAAACAATAGACAGCTAGACTGTCTCTTGTTGTCAGTCAACGTTAGATTGATTTTATACAAAAGTAGAAGTTCCATTCTGTTCTTCTAAAAAGATGTTTACAGAATAAGCAAGAGAATAGAATATATTGTCTGCATGCATGCAGTGATACATACTATCGTAATAAATGCATGGCTATCAAAAAGATATACGTGAAGATTTTGACTTTTCAACGTTATTAAAAAATTATCTCGAAAATCAAATCGTTATATTTCACGAAATCATTATATTAATGACTTATGAAATCGTTGTGCAAATGAGTGAATCTTTTGCATTCATAAGTAAATAGATGCATACACAAATCGTTATACATGAATAACCAAGTCGTTATAAGCGAATCATCGTGAAATGTATCGAATCGTTACAGCAACCAAGTCGTTATGAGCCGTTATAGTGACAGAGTCGTTATGTAACTTATCGAATCATTATGAGAGCAAGTCATTGTGATCACTTAAGAAATCATCCTGAACCAATCGTTATGATCACTTAAGGAATCGTTGCGAGAGCAAGTTGTTGTGATCACTAAAGAAATCGATGTGCGACCAAATTGTTGTTCTCACTTAAGAAATCGATGTGAGACCAAATCGTTGTTCTCACTTAAGAAATCGATATGAAAGAAATCGATGTGAGACCAAATCGTTGTTCTTACTTAAGAAATCGATGTGAGACCAAATCGTTGTTCTCACTTAAGAAATCGATATGAAAGAATCGATGTGAGACCAAATCATTGTTCTCACTTAAGAAATTGATGTGAGATCAAATCGTTGTTCTTACTTAAGAAATCGATGTGAGACCAAATCGTTGTTTTACTTAAGAAATCGATGTGAGACCAAATCATTGTTCTCACTTAAGAAATCGATATGAAAGAAATCGATGTGAGACTAAATCGTTGTTCTCACTTAAGAAATCGATGTGAGACCAAATCGTTGTTCTCACTTAAGAAATCTGTAAGGCCCCGAATTTTCTTTTTCCCGCTTATATTTATGTATATGATGTTCACTTGTTCTTGGTAAATGGCGTGCATGAAAATGTGTATATTTAAGTATAAATTTTGCATGTATATATGCGTGATGTATATTCTTATCATGAATATAAGAATTGGTCAATTTGTGTATAAGGTATCGATTTAATTAAATACTATGCAGGTACTATCTAAATATTGAAGTATACCTTATATTACCCATTTCATGGATATTGTGTGCGATATATGAAGTGCATATGTGTATGTACGTATGTAGGTTACCTTATGTGTGTAATAATTGTATACCTAATTCTACATACATAACACCTTGGTATACTTATGTATGCATGTGTATGTTTAGTTGTAACGTTGTCATTGCGTGGTGTAGTTAATGTGTACATTGTACTTCGTACATTGCATGTACATATAGAGCGCAAGTATGGTAGGTGTATTTAGTAGTGTATATGTGTAATTCCATACTCCTCACGAATAACATGCATGTATCTTATGATATTTAGGTGAGAATAAGCAATTAGCTAAATTGTGCATATTGTGCATATTAAGGATCCCATGCATATAGTACTTAAGTAATGTTGTGCAAGTTAATCTAATTACCGGTGCGCATGTTATACCTTATACATTGTATGCGTGTGTAGATATTTATGTAACGACCCTCTTCATACCGGTACGATTATACCAATCCCCATCGGTATAAAGGGCGTCGTCACAGTGGGACATTTACCCAACACTGGTCGATAGGTTGATATGTACCTGGATAGCAATAGAGTACAGCGGAATAAAGTAAACAACTCAACTCTTAATCCGTCACCAACACACATTCCATAATCTAAATGTAAGATAGAAAGACAATGTCCACATTAATACAAAATAAAGAGAGTTACAATGTCCAAAATATTCTCATACAATAATCCTTGTTGTGCAAAAGAAAAGTACAACTGGTAACAGCTCCACAAAATAGTCTTCTAATGAGATCCTCGCCCGTACCTTCTAGTGCACGATACCTGTCAACCTGTACGCCGAAGCAAGAGTGAGTCCAAAGACTCAGCAAGCGACACTACTCATGATATACACATACAAGTCTTAGTGGTTTCTACATGCATTTTTACAATTAACAACACATAGATGCTAGTCAATTCAAGTTTTCTCCTATCATGAAAGTTCTACAATTTTTATACATAACTCATGCTTTCAGATTTGTAAAATGAAATTACCTATCACATGATCTCTATTCCATTTGCTCAAGAACTTTAGTCTTTTAAAGAGCTAAAACATGAAAGCTATCGACATGAACAATTTACACACATGAAAGGGGACACAACTAGTATGGATTTCACCTAGTTTAAACACATACACGAACCTTTTCACATGCTTTAGATTGCTGATTTTATATGATTCAATGACTAAAATCTACACATGAGAGCTACAATAATACATACAACACATCTGTGAATCAAGTAATCAAGCTATCTTGCACTCATTTTCACTAATTATCCCTAACATGGATTCTAGGCATTTGTGCACACATAGCATGATAATGACAACATGAGTTTACTGATTTCACATGGTTTCCAATAAACATTCTCACATTCTCGGTTTCACATGATTTCATACTTACTCATTCACGTTGTTCACTTTTACACATTTGACACGTACACATGTTCACATTTATACAATTTACTCATTTCCACATCATTTTCTCTTTCACTTTCACTTATCACATATCATATCGATTGCACTTGCCACGTGCGTCTTGGGCACTTACCACGTGCCATATTCACATATTTCACATTTTACTCATTTTTCATTACTTAAACAATTTTCCATGACACATAGTCCTAACCACCAGTAGAGGACACTAACAATATCTCATAGCTCGTGCTCATTCCTTAGCACAGCTCTCAACACAACTCATTACACAAACATGACACAACACTTACACAACTCATACACATACTCACCACCTAGGCAATACAGCGGTGAATCTTGGTAACTGCGCAGACCGGGAGAAGCCCTCTCCACCCTATCCAGTGGTACTTGTCACCTCCGGGGTTTTCCAATGCCTTTGGGACAAACTTATATCACATGGAGCCTTCTATAGGGACTTTTCTATATACGGCTCCCGATGCCTCTAGGGTAGCAGTGTCACATAGGCACAACTTTTACACTTTTACACATTACTGTTTTACACATGGTTTTACACATAACTCTTCTCATTTCAATCACTTTCTCACTCACATGAACATTTCTGTTTTTTCCTTAACATGGTACTACAGAATTTCAAAGAGTTAACATACAGTAACCCACTAATCATTGGTTTTAGACCATAACAAACCACATTACAATTATATGCACGAATTATCACATTTCACATGAAAACACATAACTTTTTATTTACTGTTCCAATTGACCTGAAATTTTAACCACATGCTGTTTTCGGGTTCAAAATCATACTCTCAATTTTTCAGATTTTTCTGAGCTAAATAGGATTTACAGAAAATCAAACACCTAATTAGCATATTATTCACAATTTAAGCTAACATGGGTCTAACTCATTTTACAATTCATCCACTTACTGTTTTGCACAAAGACTACTAATACATGCATGATTTTAGAATACAACATCACCCTAATTCATACATCTACAAATCAATTACCACAAACCGCTTTTGCATGTTTTTAATTTTTACCGAGCCGAACTTATTCGAAATTTTCACAAGCATGCATAATTTCTAAAATTTCAGTGCATACATACATGCCCCACAATTCTTCATGAATAGACTGAAAACGAGACATTTAACTAATCCTAATCATGGAACATTAATTGCCAAATTCTCTACAAGTTATGCTCACAAGACTAACGACACCATTTTCCACATTCACCATCACACACCACACTCATCCACACACACACAAATGATAACATACGTAGCGTATAGGAATACCATATATCCTCATCTCGGAAATCATAACGAATTAACGTATAAGTGGGGCAGAACAGCTCACTGTTCTGTCCTGAGAACTAGACGGCGGTCTCTGGCCGCTGACTCAGAGTCGGCGGCATGGTCGATGGACGCCAAGGAGGAACTGGGCGTCCAGGGACCTTGCCGTCTACTCAGGTCTGTGCAAAACAGACCCCTACTCTAAATCTTGGGTGAAATGGAGGGTCTAGGACTCGAGATAAATTCCATAAAAATGTTAAAAACCTCCTAGACTCATACGGGGACACCATAGATAGGTCACTTGCCTCTCTAAAATTCCTCCAAGGGATTTGTGGCTCGAGGAAGACCTCCTTGGCAGTTCCAAGGAGTTGCAGAAGTGTCTCCAAGATCGCCTTCCTCCGGGTCCTGGGTGATCTCCACGCGAGGGATGATGGGGAAGCCTTCTCCTTTGCTTCAGCCTCCTCCTTGTTGCAGTAGATCTCCAGATCCAGCTTCAAAGGGTCGGATTTGAGGGTTCTAAAATGGGGTTTTCTCACAGAATGCTCTAGGGTTTTTCTTTCTTCTCCTCTCCTCTTGCAAGGGTGAAAATGAGAAGTGGGGAGAGGCCAATTCGGGTTCAGGATGTAGGGGAGTCCCTCACCCACTCACCATGCCGATTAGACAGCCTTAGATCCGTTGGGGAACATCCCAATGGGTGGCCATGCCTTGTTTCAGAAGACAGCAGCTCTGCTGCGCATGCAGGTCAGAGAGGTTGACGTCCACATCGCTGGACGCCTGGGTCAGGATTGGCGTCCAGGTCTGGACGTTGACTCCACCTCGGCGGCCAGATGTTGACGCCAAGGTGGCCTTTGGCCAGAACCTTAATTTATGCAGAAACTATGCATACCAAGCTTATATACAAGCAATATGTATATGGTATTATACTCATACTATCACCAGGCAATACATACCTTATTTATATTTAATATAAACACATGCACATTAATTATACTAATTAATATGTACATAAATATCTATATACATACACAAGCATACATAAGCATACTAAGATAAAATGTACGTAGACACCTACCTGTACGTACGTGATATTTTACACATGTACGACTCAACACACGGTAATTTAAATGACGAGAATTATGAGGGCTTCGCAAATCATTAGGAGATGATATGATTTATGCTAGTTAGGAATAATCCATTCGATAAAATAGCCCCCGCATACACACACTTGGTTTGACATATATATATATAGTATACACACACTGGTATAGCATACTTATGTACATTATGCTTGAAATGGGTGGATACAACATGCGCACCGGTAATTAGATTAACTTACACAACTTTACCTAACATTGCTTAAGTATTACATGTATAGGATTTCTTAATATATATACTATATGCATAATTTATCCAATTGACTATTCTCACCTAATCATCATAAAGATACATGCATGTTATCCATGAGGAGTATAGAATCCCAATGTAAACTACTAAACACACCTACCATGCTTGAACTCTTTATGCATATGCAATGTACGTAGTACAATATTCACATTAGCTAACCATGCAAATGAGCAACGCTTACAACTAATCATACACATGCATACACAAATACACTAAGGTGTTATGCATGTAGAATTAGGTATACATTCGTCACACGCATAAGATAACGTACATATACATATCTACTTCCTATATTCTCATACAAAATTCCATGAAATAGGTAGTATAGGATATTCGCACATGCTCATGCTCAAAAGAAGGATAAAACTTATAGTAGGCACAATGAAACACGCATGCTAAGCACACAACAACCGAACACCCAACACACCATTCATATACATACAATATATACAGAGAGTAAAAAAAAATCGGGGTCTTACAATTTATGTGCGTATTATTATTATCTTGATGTACCTATGTATGTATGTGTATGTTAGTTGTAAATATTGGATGTTTGCATGGTATAGTGTTGTATACGTTATACTGTGCAGGTTTCATGTACATATATGTATGTTGAGCATGGACCTGCATGTTTTATGTTCTGGCCGAAGAGTGTATTGGCGTCACATGGATGGACGCTCCATGAGATGTCAGCGTCCATATCGATGGACGCCAACCCTAGTGTAGCCGTCCATGGATGTGGACGTCTATCTCTCTGAAACTCAGTGCGCAGCAGACCCAAAAATCCGGGGGCAAGCAACCCCAGCCATTGGGGAGATGTCCCCAACGGCTATCAAGCCTTCACATCAGCCCCTGCGTGGGATGAGAGGTCTCTCTCCTTTAAACCCACCCCTCCTTGCAACCCCAAGAGCTCTCTTTGGCTCTTTGCAAAGAGGAGAGAAAAACCCTACCTTCTGGGTGAAAAACCTGACTTTGCATGCCTTGATCCAGCGGATTGGAGCTTCATCCGGCCATCTACAGCAACCGGGAGCTAGCTGAAGCATAGAGGAAGGCTTCCCCGACCCCAATCTGCTGAGGAGATCGACCAAGAACCATGTGGAGTGGTGTTTTGGAGGCTTCTTGGGACTGCCCAAGGAGAGCTTCAACAGCAACTTAGATCCCTTGGAGGTTTTTAGAAAGGCAAGTAACCTATAGATCTCAATCCTATACATGTGCCCTAGGTCCCAGCATTTTTCTGGATTTTTCCTCGCGTCCTGGATTCCCCCATTCTCCTTGTGTTTGGAGCTCGGGTCTGTGTTCTGCACAGATAGGAACTTGGCGTCAATGCCCTTGACGCCAAGATCTCCAGTCGGCATCCAGCGATATTGCCGTCCAAACCCTTGAACGGCCAGAGACTGCCGTTAAGTTCTTCAGGATAGAACAGTGAGCTGTTCTTCTAGTAGATGATTATTTTCGATGGGTTTTCACAATGAGGATATAGTGTAAATTTTATATGTTATGTAAAATAGATAATGTGATGTGTGTGAAATTTCTGTGTTTTTCTGTGGATGGCATAATTTTTAGATTTATTGAAATACAGGTTGGGAAAAATGGATTATGCATGTTCACCTACTGTCTACATGATTCCTGAGGAATTAAATGCCTTAGATTTTTCTATACCATGTGTATATGTATCAGTCCATGCCCTGAGATTTTGATAATTTTTCCATGACTGTGGATTTACTGTAATTTCTGTTTTGGAAATAAAAGACATGCATAGGGTTTGTAAAATTCACAGTAAATTGTGTGTTGTGCAATAAATTCCGGGGAAATTTTTTGATGATGAGTATGTTAGGTTCAGGGCCATGAACTGTCAAATTGGATATTCATGTTATGTTCCATGTTAATCAAATTATGAACGGCATGAGATTGCATGTTTTAATTCCTGTAAATGTAATATGATTCAGAAAATATGAAAATTTGCATTATGCGATTCTATTTGTGTATATCTCAGCTCACTTGTTACTTGTTGGGGTATTCTCCCCTGTAGCGGCTTGCTCTCATCCGACGTGGGTTGGTATAACCGTACCGGTGGAAGTGGTCGTTGCAAAATCGATGTGATCACTTATCGAATCGTTATGAATACTTAACGAATCGTTACGAATGCAAATCGTTGTGAATACTTAGCAAATCGTTACGAAAGCAAATCGTTGCAATCACTTAACGAATCGTTGTGAGGGCAAATTGTTGTGATCACTTACCGAATCGTTGTGAGGGCAAATCGTTGCGATCACTTATCGAATTGTTGTGAGGGCAAATTGTTGCGATCACTTAACGAATCGTTGTGAGGGCAAATCATTACAACTCTACTGAAATCATGTAGCATTAATAAAGTCGATGTGGACTTAGATTTCATGCTTTGAAACAAAATTGCTATAGTAGGAATATTGCTTACCATTTGGCATGATTTTCCTTGTTTTATTTTCTGTGCTCAAGACTTGTAGAAAATTTGTTAGTTTAAACTTTATATAGTTTTGTTAATCACCAAAATGGATATGTAATTTATTTAAATTACATGGGGATAAACTGATCATCAATCTCCCCCTTTTTGGTGATGACAAAACTTAACAATTAGCAAGATGATCTGAAATAAGTCTAAGCATAATTGCGAAAAGAATATAGGGATGTATTTCAGAATGCTATATTTCTCCCCCTTTTTGTCATGAAGCAAAAAGATACAAGAGTGAGACAAAGAAGAGAGAAAAAAGCACAAAGAGAGAAACAAAGAGATTTATTGAGCATTGGAGGGTTCAGAGAGATAGAAGGCAGGAGACAAGAGAGATGTAAAGCGCCTAATGACAGGTAGCGCTTGGCGTTCCTGCTCTTCAAAATAGGCTTGAAATGCGCCAAGCTCAATGCAATAGGAGGGTCCCATGGTGGGAGCCATCCTCTTCATGTGAAGCTGCCTCTGATCCGATATGAAATCCCAATATCTGTCGTTGCCAGAGCTACCTTGTAGGAGGTGAAGCAACCAAAACTGGCAAACTAAAGAAACTGAGCAATTTTAAAGGGATAGAAGATCTGATGCTGCCGAAGTTCCTTCTTTAATTCTAGAAATACCATGTACCGTTCTTACCATTTCATGAAGGAGTCCCGGACAAGGTGAAGAGAATTGGCATCCAAAAGTCACCAAGAGTCAGAAGAGGTTGATTGGAACGAGCCAAAGAAGCATTCAGCTCTTTAAGCTGTTGAGCTGATAGAGTGTAGAGCTTTTCCCAATCAGCAGGCGACAACCTCTCACACTCAGATAGAATAGGGGCAAGGATATCTGCCTTGAGGTACCCCTGAAGATACTGCTTGAAGATAAATCTATGAAATAAAGGTTCCGACCTTCTTGCACAGAGAGCGTGGCCATAACCTGAGCAGCTCGCTCAAACTGAGTGTGCCCACAGAGGAATCCATGATCAGGGAGTGAAGGGGAGGAAGAAAACCCACATCAGAATTACCAAGGTGGCAAAATCAACTTGGAGAGGTTTGGTGTGAGCAACCCTGAGACTGAGTGCATGGATAGCTTGCCTGAACTGGCCCAGCTGCACTTCTGGAATGTTATTAAGATAGCAGTAATCACAGTACATTTTGTAGTGCCGGATGAACTTGATTTCCTTTTGAATGAAAGGTCTAAAAAGATTGTTATGGTGAATCTGAAACCATTCAGAGAGAGGGAGAGGAGCTTCTCTGGGTGGATATCTGGCAGCTTGAATACAATGAAATTGATTGTACAGATCTCTATTGCTCTGAGCCCACTGCTCTTCAATTTTGGCTTCAGTCATGGAGAAAATTTTTGACTGTTGAGACTTGGAAAGAAAGGCATAAGGAAAAATGGTATTGAGATGGGCCGAAAGATTTTGGAAGGGAGGCCAAAGAGGTGAGCAAACACTACCTTTTGAAGATATTCCTCATAGATAGATTTTTGCTCATTGGTGATAGAAAGAGAAAACCAAAGTGGAGGATAACAGGGCTCAGAAGAGATAGGATGGGTGGAAGTGAGTCTCCTCTTCTTAGGAATAGGGCTGGAAGATCATGTCCTATGAGAATGGGTCCTAACAGCTAGGACTGAATGAAGTATTACTACTTCAAATTCATCTTGATGTCCCGGATTTCTGGTGAGCTAATTGGGCACCCTCAGGAATAATGGAAATAAAAGAAGGAGGTGTTTTTGGATGGAAGAGGATGTAGGGGTGATGGAAGGGAGATCAAATGGTCCTGAAGAAGAAGAAGGACCACTAGAAGAGGCTCCAGTTGAAGAAGATGTGGGAGGAACCTCAACAGAAGATAAGGGTGGAGGAATGATGGTGGAGGAAGTAGGAGATGAAGGAGTTTGGGAAGAGAAAGGTGTAGGTGAGGAAATGGTTCTAGAGCAGGGTCGTTGAAGGTGAGAGGAGCTTGAGGAGCAGTGGATGAGGTGGGGGAGAAGGAGGGGCTAGAGTTGGAAGGGTAGAAGGACAGAGGGCTCTGGAGCTACATCCTGATCTTCTTCTCTTACAGCCATAGATTCCACTGGAGGTGAAGCATCCTCTGCCAGCCCTGCTAGCCCACATTTCTCAGCATCAACCACTTCTTCAATGAGCTCATTCTCAACATGAATTGGCCCTGGTGGCCCTGCTGGGTTTTCAGACAAAGGCCATGATGGCCGCTCTTCCTCTTGCTGCTGCTCTGAAATGATAGGCCCTGATGGCCTAGCTTCATCATCCTGCTGTTGCTCTACAATGACAGGCCCTGATGGCCTATTACTCTCTTCACTTGGCCCTGATGGCCCTGCACTACAGGAAGGAGGGGCATGAGATGGTAAGTGCTCCCTCACAAAAGCTGACAAATCCAAAATCATAGCTGTCCTCATACTATCATAATCTTTTCGAAGGCTTTCAAGTTCAGTGACAGTGCCCCTAATTCATGGGCAGATGAGCTTTGACTGATAAAAATGGAGGCCATATCCGACCTCACGGAACACAAAATTTGCTGCTTGCTCATCCAGGCGCTCAACAATAGGTTTTCAAATTGATTTTCAACTTCTTTTTCCAGATCTCCTGTGGCTTACTGGTGAGGAGAGGGACTTCTTTAGCCACACACCTTTTCCTTTGTCTTCTCTTGCCCTAACCACGGGCTCTTCATGATCAACATTTTCATTTTCTTCTCTGAGGCACTTTCCACAATGCCTTCTCTAACTGATCATCAATGGGGGCATTGGCATTTTGCTCCCCTTGAATTGCTGCTTGCTCATCAACATGTTGCTCCCCCTCAATGGGAGCATCTTCTACAACTAAGTCTTCATGAGCAACTACTTGCTCCCCCTGACTGGGAGCATCTTCCATAACAATCTCATCAATATGGCCTGATGCCACAGCTTCTGCAATTTGAACTTCACTAACTACAGGATCCATTAGAGAGCTTTGGATGGATTCCAGTACATTTCTGAGTACTGAGCCTACTCGGGAAGAGGGAAGAGGATCCTCTGAACTACGCCCAACAGGCTCAATGTCCTCTGGAGGGATATCCTCAATCCTCTGCTAGATTCTGCTGCTGGGGGTGCTACTGCTGACTCTTCTTGAGCTACGACTGCTGCTACTGCTGGTTCTGCTGCTGCTACTTCTGCTTCTTGGACCTCTTGGGATTCGCCAATGATGGCTTCACCCTCAGCCACAGAAGTCTTCATCCAACCCCATTGACAACCGAAAAACCACTTTTCTCAAATTTCTGGACCGGATAGCTTGGCCCATCTTCTCAGAGACATCTCCCACCGCACTGATGCCATAGTGTTGAAATATCTTGGTGCCAGATGAGCATAAGGTAGAGAAACGTTCAGCTTGCGCTTTGTGTCCCATACCTGTGCACTTTCAAACTTCATCCTTTCAATCATGATCTCTGCAGTGTTGATTTCTTAGATCTGGATGGCCCAGAACATCAGGTCGGAGTCTGCCTTGGTGCAAGTGGAGTAGGTGGCACTCCTTGAGACTACTATTTGACACACAATGAAATGCAATAAGCGATTAAAAGCATTCAACTAGTTGATATCTAGTTTTCCATCCTTCAATCTGTATTCGGGACCAACTGTTGGGTTGAGTGTGTTTTGGAATTTCCTAAAGTTGTATTTTAATGATGACCAATGAACATCACTCATACTTTGATTTGATGATGACATATTGTGATTTTAATGATGACATATTGTGATTTTAATGATGACATATTGTGATTTTAATGATGACATGTTGAACATGTATACATTTATACATATCACAATAATGCTCAAACAACATGTTTTGATGTTTAATATCTAATATTTTAATGACAATATCTTGTATTAATGGTTTACACTTTATATTTTTCAGGTTTACACAAATTTGTCTCAGTGGTGTCGACACAGTCCACCTGTGTGTTGACACGGTCTGCCTGTGTGTTGACACGGTCTGCCTGTGTGTCGACACAGTCTGCCAATCGTGTCGACACACTCAATGGTCAGGTCGACACTATTCCAGCTTCCAGGAAACCTGTTCTCATGTTTGGGACAGTGTGTCGACACACTCCCTAGTGGTGTCGACATAGTCTAGCTGAAACTCAAAAATGCGAATTTTTCTGGACACGTGGCTGCTTGGGAATTGAGGGATTTGACCTAGATTTTTGTGCCCACGCACCCCAAGGTATCTCATGGACATATGGGGCTATAAATACCCCCAATCCTTGTACTCCAAAGGAGGAAACCACGAAGGAGAGCCCATACAACACCCAGAAAAGCTGTTTGGCGGAAAAAGGGGTTTCTCCATATCTTGCTCCATCTGCAGAAGTTGCAAGCCATCCTTTCAAGAGGAAGGATGTGGGAATCAAGGGGAATCTCTGGAGTGAAGCTTGCTATGCTAGGAAAGGGAGCAGATCCAACTGAAGAGGAGCAGTAGAAGAAGGATTTCTGGCATTTCAGATGCCATCAAAGCAGAGCATCGCCAATTGAGGAGAATCTCCATCGATTTCCATCAAGGCTCCTCAATTCAAGTGTCTGCAAGCCCTCTTCATCGAAGAACACTCATTCTACATCCATTTCTCTCACTTCAGAGTTTGTTCTTCCTTATTTCGTCTATGAGGTTTGTGCATGAAGTTCTGCACAAATTTCTGTGTACGAATCTGTCTTGAATCAGATCATTGCTAGAGGATCTGATCTCTTTTGTGTTTGATCTAGCTTTTGTACTGTGAGCCGTCGAGCTCTGGTTTGTGAGTCGTCGCACTCACTATGTGGTTTGAGCCGTCGTGCTCAATTTGGAGTCGTCTTGCTCCGGTTGTTGTTTGAGCCGTCGTGCTTAGTTTATGAGTCGTTGAACTCAAGGTTGTGTGTTGAGCCGTCGTGCTCAAGGTTGTTTGGAGTCTTCGTGCTCCAGTGTGTGTTTTACTCAAGGTTTTGAGTAGTGTGGCCTCACTGTGTGAGGGGTGGACGTAGGAGTCACTGGAGGTGATTTCCGAACCACCTAAAAATCCTCTGTGCAGTGGTTTGAATTGTGGTTTGACTTTGTATTGCGCTAGATGCATGCACAGGGATTTCGTTCACGCTCTATTTGATTTGCTCACACACACATATCCACAACACACCCACACTTCAGATCAGTAAATTGTTTGTCTGAATTGATCTCTGATTCGAAGTATTTTGAATTGCTTAAGCTTCCGCATTAATTGGTGTTAGATCTATTCAACCCCCCCCCCCTTCTAGATCTGATCCATCCACCTATTCGATCTGCAATTGGTATCAGAGCAGGTTAATATCTGTTTCCGATCTGATTTGATTGGTTCTATTTGATCTCTATGCTCTATCTGCTTGAACTGTTTGCTTGATCTTTCACTGTCTCTGTGTGCTTAATCGCTCTGATTCCTACATTTGGTATCAGAGCGGGTTAACCACTCTAATTGTTAGATCTAATTCCTTGTTACATTGATTCACTGTGATTAGATCTAATAGTCTTTTGAGTTTTGGTATAATGGCAAATTTCTTTAATCTACATGAATTTCCTGTTATAATTTCAGAGAAATCCTCAATCTCACTTTCAACAAGTTTTTCAGAGGAAGCACAAAGAAAAGGAGCAAAAGGAATTCACAAATGCTCAATGACAAAGAAGAGCTTCAATGAATCCATAAAATCAACAATTCAAAAGACTTTGGCTCTAGTAGCACATTCCATGAGCTCAGAGCATTCTGCATCCTCTCCAGAACACAAGAGTTCACATGGGTCTACAAGATCAGGTAAATCAATTCCAGATCCATTTATGTATTCTAATTCTGATTCTGATGCAGATGAAGGTATGTCTTATGTTGAATTGATTGAATTCTATGAAAAGATGCAAAATCTTAATGCAAAGCTGAACACTAAAAATAAAGATTTGAAAAAGACTTTAAAACATTGCCACAAAGAGAGTGAAAATTTGAAAAATACACTTGAATTGCTCCAGAACAATGATAAAGATCCTTCACAAGAAAATGAGAATTTGAAAATTGAAGTTCAGAAACTGAATTCTGAAAAAGAAAGTTTGAAAGATAAAATCAAAATTTGTGAAAACAAGTTGTCCAAGTTAAAAGAAAATCATGATCAGTTGGAATATGAAATCTTGATTTGAAATATGAAAATGAAAATTGATTGATCTCAATGAAAACTTCAAATTTGATAATAATCAATTAAACAAACAAATTCTAACATGGCTCATGATCATCAAATAAATGAAAGATGCAAACAACTTGTTGAAGAAAATTGTCACTTAAAGAGAAAGATTGAATACTTGTTACATGACAAACCATTAGATAATGATTGTAGCAATTTCAGTAATAAAATTGCTGATATGGAAAAACAAATTGCTCAATTAAAAATGAAAAGAACAAGATGAAAAATGGTTTGGATGTCATGCTAAAGAGCTTCAAATTTCAGAAAAAGAAGTTGTTACATTAAAAGCTGAAAAATAGAAGCTTCAACATGAATTGAAAAATACTAAAAACACAAGTCTTACTTCTGTGAAAGATAAGAAAAATGAAAATAAAACAAAACTAACATTTGTTAAAGCTACTGCGAACAAGAACTCTGCTAATTCTAATGAAAAACTTGTGAAAGTTCTTGTTCAGAAACAAATAGAGAAAAAGAAAAATGCTACTGTTAAGAAGATTCATCTACTTCTCCATCAGTCCAAAAAGCTCCAAGGCAAGTTCCAAATTCACATCATGCCAAGAGCCACCAAAAGGTACCTCCTTCTCCTCATGGTAAGCCTCCTCACATGAAAAGGAGATTCCAGCAAATGCATACACGCCAAGGTAAGTACCAGGTAAGAAATGATCTTATTTGCTTTAATTGTAATAAACCTGGTCATTTAGCCAAATTTTGCTGGAATAGAGATCAACATTTTCATAAATATGCCAAATCAGTCCAGTGCTTCACATGTCATAAATTTGGGCATGCTTCTAGGGAATGTTGGCATAGAATTGATAATCTTGTGCATGCTCCCATGTTTCATGTTAATGTACATAAGAATAAAGATCATGTTTATGCTGAAAACACTCAGAAATTCTATGTACATGAAAAAGGAACTGTTGCACAAAATATCTCTTCTGAATTCCATGATAAAAATCTCAATGATAAAAATCTAAAAATAGAAAACAAAATGTTCAGTATGTTAGTGGTGCATTCTATACCAATAACTCCAAGATTAGAAACCAAGATTCTAGTATTTCTAGTCTTCAGAAAAATGCACCAAATATAAAATCCTTTTGGATTCAAAAATCATTGTTGTAGATTCATGGAAGATCCTTAGGACCCAAACAAGTTTGGGTTCTGAAATGTGCTGCTTGAATGCTGGATGCAGGGATCCTTGTAGTCAATTTCAAGATGAAGGCTTCATGACTAAGGCTACAAGGAAAGTAAGTAAAGAGAATGAAAGAAAATGAAAATCTCACCAAGTAAATACTTCTGAGAGATTCCTGCTAAATAAAAACTGAATCAATTGGGACTCTTATGCAAAGATCAATTGGTATATCAAATGGTGAACTGTGGAAGGACAAGTGAGGCTTGTCTGGAAACTATCATTATGTGTGAGGAATAACCTCCACCAAGTACCAATGATCTTCCTTGTGTAAGAGTCATTAATTAAAAAAAATGGTTGTGATTGAAACATGACTGCTTGTTTATTTCATTTCTTCCATGATGATTTTTACTTGAATTACTTGCAAAAGTTTTCACATCATGCACATGTACTAAGAATCATGATTTGTTGAAAATGCTCAGAAACTCCACGTGAATATAATTGAACATTTCATGAAAACATAGATGCATTAAACAAAGAATAATTGTGCTATGGAACTAATGTTGCTCATAGCTCCATTAATGACAAAAGTGCATCTATACCAAAATAAAATCATTTTGGATTCAGAAATCTTTATTGCACTCTAACATTGATTTCATTGCAGGACCAAGCAAGTGTGGGTCCCAAAACCAGCTTGATCAGCAAGCTGAGGAGTCTTGCAGCCATACATTGTAAATGGATTCAAGATATTGGCTGTGCAAGGCAAGAAATGATTCGAGAACACAGGTAAAATCTTTGAAAAGCAATTGAAGTCCATTCAGGTAAAACTTCTTTATCATTTCAAATTTGAATTGCCTGAATTGAAATGATGATTGATTTTTTATCTGAACAATGGAAAATGTGTTCTGATGCTACTCCAATAATAACTTTATGTTTTAACATTTGGAATCATGTTTGTGTTATCATGCTTGCTTAACTGTGCCCATGATTCTATGTGCATATCAACAGCTTTGACTTTTTAGTATATCAAATGATGACATGTGGAAAAACAAGTTATACTTGTTTGGAAGCTATCATTATGCGTGAGTAAAATACTCCGCAAGTACCAGAAGTCATGTTATGCTTAAAGCTAATGTGTGCATAATCATGTGTGAATTGCTTGCTAGCTTTTTATTCCATGCACATATTAAGGGGGAGTAAATTTGAAAAAGTGCAAAAATGTTCTTGAAAATGCAATGAATTTCATGCTAACAATAAAGAATAATTGACCTTTTTGCAGTGACTATGTGATATATCAAATGGTGAAATGTGAAAGGACAAGTTAGGGTTGTCTGGAAACTATCATCATGCGTGAGAAAAATTCTCTGCCAAGTATCAATAGTCTTTTTCTGTATAAAGGTCATCAAGAAAAATGAAAATCTCAAAAACTTTATTTTAAGTCTTTGAAACAATTTTGAGTTTTTGAAAAACTTTTCTCCTTCAATAAATTATATGTTAATGCATGCTTGATCATGTTCATATTCTTTCTCTGCAAACTACTTTGAAAACATATCTGAATTGCTTAAATGATCATTTCATATCATGCATATCTTATGGGGAAGTGAGTCAAAAGAATCTTTGAGTGAAATGCTAGAGAAATATTCTTTCATATCTGATTTATTAACAACTCCCATTCAGTTTGTTGACAAATGTTCTTGCAAATAAATTCCTCACTCTCACATTGCATTGACATTCTTAGTATATCAAATGGTGATTTGAAGAAAGACAAGTCAGGCTTGTCTGGACACTTTCACTATGCGTGAGTATATGTCTCTGCCAAGTATCAAGAGCCTTGTATGAAATTGTTGAGGGAGTGTCCTTGTCTTTCAAATAAAACATTCACGTTCATTCTGTTTTCACTTGATTCCATTCCTATTTCTTCAATAGTCATCTTGTTCACCTTGTAAGGGGGAGATACATGAAAGGGGGAGTCATTGTCATATCTCTTGAACTTACTTGTCTATTTTGAACCCCAAAGTCATCAGAATTTTGAGTCCTTGTGCTATTTTTATGAGAGAATTAAAACATTGAAACTAACTCATTGTGCATTTAGTTTAATTTCAAAGATTCAGTATCATTTCAAGGTTAAGCAATCTTAATACTGAATGTCTTTAAAATGACTTGCAAAACACTTGTAGGCACATGAGTGGCTTTACTATTTAACATGTGCATGTTTAAGCTTCATTTTTACCACATGTTAAGAATAATTTTTTAAATTCGTATTCCTGACTTTTCTGGTCAAAGCAACATATTCATGTAAAACATCAAAAGAAAATGATCAAAACCTTGGAAATATACAAACAGAGCAATGCAAATTCTTGAACCACTAAGTAACGGGCCATTTCACCTAAAAAGTGATTTGTTTCGCGTAAAAAAGTGGAAATCAAATTTTCAACTCTGTATAAGATAATGAAAGTTAAACCACTGAGTAATCAGGAGATCTTGCATTTGATCAATGTGATCTCTTGCACTGAAAAGTGAGATTTAACTAATTTATTTTTGTATTCTTTCCCAGCCAAAATTACAAGAAAATCAAAAGATAGGATAGAAAAGCTTAAGACCTTAATAAAGTTCATGTATACTGAGTTTAGACCTATTATTCTACATTGTGTTAAAATTAAAGCTCCTAACATCCTTGTTAAATACTTCTGATCACTCATATAGGTCACTTTATTTCACATTTACATCATTATTTTAACCTTATTCAGATCATTATATCTTGCAATACCTTGTGTTGAGTGTATCTTTGTGATTAAACTTTGTGGCACAATACCAAAAACACAATCATTTCTCTCATTTGACAATATCAATTTGCCTAACTTATTTTGATTACTTCTGACCTTCATTTCCTACATTTCATTTCTTGATCTCCTACAATCTTTGTTTCTCTCTCTTGTCTAACTTTTTGATGCTGTCAAAAAGGGGGAGAAAGGTCCTTAAAGGAGGAGAAAGTAAAAGTTTCTAGGGGGAGAAAGTTCTTTATGGGGAGAAAGTTCAAAGGGTGTATATGGTCAAGGGGAGTTATTGCAGTCAAGGAAATCAGGTTATTGGGAGATTGTGCATATGTTTTGTCATCATCAAAAAGGGGGAGATTGTTGGGTTGAGTGTGTTTTGAAATTCCTAAAGTTGTATTTTAATGATGACCAATGAACATCACTCATACTTTGATTTTGATGATGACATATTGTGATTTTATTGATGACATATTGTGATTTTAATGATGACATATTGTGATTTTAATGATGACATATTGTGATTTTAATGATGACATATTGTGATTTTAATGATGACATATTGTGATTTTAATGATGACATGTTGAACATGTTATACATTTTATACATATCACAATAATGCTCAAACAACATGTTTTTGATGTTTAATATCTCATATTTTAATGACAATATCTTGTATTAATGGTTTACACTTTATATTTTCAGGTTTACACAAATTTGTCTCAGTGGTGTCGACACAGTCCACCTGTGTGTTGACACGGTCTGCCTGTGTGTTGACACGGTCTGCTGTGTGTTGACACAGTCTGCCAGTCGTGTCGACACACTCAATGGTCAGGTCGACACTAGTTCCAGCTTACAGGAAACCTGTTCTCATGTTTGGGACAGTGTGTCGACACACTCCCTGGTGGTGTCGACACAGTCTAGCTGAAACTCAAAACGCGAATTTTTTGGACACGTGGCTGCTTTGGAATTGACGGATTTGACCTAGAGTTTTGTGCCCACGCACCCCAAGGCACCTCATGGACATATGGGGCTATAAATACCCCCAATCCTTGTACTCCAAAGGAGGACACCACGAAGGAGAGCCCATACAACACCCAGAAAAGTTGTTTGGCGGAAAAAGGGGTTTCTCCATATCTTGCTCCATCTCCAGAAGTTGCAGGCCATCCTTTCAAGAGGAAGGACGTGGGAATTAAGGGGAATCTCTGGAGAGAAGCTTGCTGTGCTAGGAAAGGGAGCAGATCCAACTGAAGAGGAGCAGTAGAAGAAGGATTTCTGGCATTTCAGATGCCATCAAAGCAGAGCATCGCCAATTGAGGAGAATCTCCATCGATTTCCATCAAGGCTCCTCAATTCAAGTGTCTGCAAGCCCTCTTCATCGAAGAACACTCATTCTACATCCATTTCTCTCACTTCAAAGTTTATTCTTCCTTATTTCGTCTATGAGGTTTGTGCATGAAGTTCTGCACAAATTTCTGTGTACGAATCTGTCTTGAATCAGATCATTGCTAGAGGATCTGATCTCTTTTGTGTTTGATCTAGCTTTGTACTGTGAGCCGTCGAGCTCTGGTTTGTGTGTCGTCGCACTCACTGTGTGGCTTGAGCCGTCGTGCTCAATTTGGAGTCACCGTGCTCCAGTTGTTTTTTGAGCCGTCGGCTCAGTTTGTGAGTCGTTGAACTCAAGGGTGTGTTGAGCCATCGTGCTCAAGGTTGTTTGGAGTCTTCATGCTCTAGTGTGTGTTGTACTCAAGGTTTTGAGTAGTGTGGCCTCACTGTGTGAGGGGTGGACGTAGGAGTCACTGGAGGTGATTTCCGAACCACCTAAAAATCCTTGTGCAGTGGTTTGAATTGTGGTTTGACTTTGTATTGTGCTAGATACATGCATAGGGATTTCGTCACACTTCTAATGATTTGCTCACACACACTAATCACACATAATCCACACACACCCACACTTCAGATCAGTAAATTGTTGTCTGAATTGATCTCTGATTCGAAGAAGTAATTTTGAATTGCTTAAGCTTCCGCATTAATTGGTGTTAGATCTATTCAACCCCCCCTTCTAGATCTGATCCATCACCTATTCGATCCTACACCAACAATCCCTAAACCTTTCGCCTGAATATCCACAGTGTGAACTCCACTGTATCCGGAGGTAGTCACACCGAAGAGAGATGCCAATAGATCTCATGTGACCCTAATCTGTGTTCCCTTGACCATGGAAGTCAGGGTCTCGTCTTCCTCTGTCTTCAGACATACATAGAAAGCTTTTACAAGGTCCGGATAACTTACTTCTGATAAGGTGGAAATCTTTGTCCACTTCAATCTGTCCATAGCTGCGACGATACTACCCATTCTATTCTTCTGCAAGTCAGCCACATCAACTGCTTTGTGTCCGCAAAGCTTGGTCTTTACTGAAGCATATCTTTCCTGCTGCTCGGCGGTAAGAAATGCAGCTCCGTATCCCCCGACGCTGCCGGAAACACCAGAAGAGGTCATGGTTTTGGATGGGAAGAGTTTCTAGATGATTGAAATGGAGAAAGGAGTAGAACCCCTCAAGAAATTTCTCGCGGGAAAGAGGTGGAAGCTTGAAATCTCAGGGAGTCGATAGGGTATCGCCTCAGGCAGAAGGAAGAAGATGATGAAGGGATGCGAATCGTTGCCGCACAGATTTCGGGATATAAAAAAAATTAAAAGGAATGACCTTTGGAATTTGGAGGCGCCATGATGGCAGAAAACGACAAACTGACTAGTTCGATAGGAATAAACTCTTATAAAATAATGAACTGTCATGACAAACTTAAAAGAAAGGCAATAATTTGGAGTTTTGCTTAAATTTTGGGGAGGAAAAAAAAAATTAAATTCTGAAAATTAATATTTCAATTTTAACAGATAATTCTTTCACAATTTACACATGCCTAATTCCTTCTAAGATAAGTAAATCTCTCTTCGGGTAAGGACTTTGTGAAGATATCTGCTAACTGATTGTTTGTATCAATAAATGAAATATCAATGTTGCCATTTGCTACATGATCACAAATGAAATGATATCTAACCTCAATGTGTTTAGTCCTTGAGTGATGTACTGGATTCTTGGTTAGATTTATAGCACTAGTGTTGTCGCATAACAGTGGAATTGTCTTGATATGTAACCCATAATCCTCAAGTTGTTGCTTGATCCATAGGAGTTGTGTGCAGCAACTTCCAGCAGCTACATACTCAGCTTCAGCTGTTGACAGAGCTACTAAATTTTGTTTCTTTGAGGACCATGATATCAAACAACCTGCAAGGAATTGACAACAACCACTGGTGCTTTTTCTGTCTATTTTGCATCCAGCGTAGTCAGCATCAGAGTATCCTACCAAATTAATTGACATGATTTTGGATACCATATACCTAAGTCATAGGTTCTAACTAAGTATCTAAATATTCTTTTGACATTAATTAAATGGGACTCTTTAGGATCTGCCTGATACCTAGCACACATACATACACTAAACAATATATCAGGTCTACTAGCAGTTAAGTACAGTAAAGATCCTATCATACCTCTGTAGATTTTTGATCTACATTCTTACCATCTTTGTCACTGTCCATTCTTGTTGATGTGCTCATAGGTGTTGATAATGGCTTGGCATTTTCGAATCCAAACTTCTTTAAGAGTTCCTTGGTATTTGGCTTGACATATGTGGGTGCCTTCTTTTCCTTGCTTAATTTGCAATCCAAGGAAGTAGTTAAGCTCCCCCATCATGCTCATCTCGAATTCTCCTGCATAATCTTCTCAAAATACTTGCAAAGAGATTCATCCGTAGAACCAAATATATATCATCACATATATTTGAACAATTAAAATATGTTTGACCTTAGATTTGACAAATAATGTATTGTCTACTTGACCTCTAGTGAAACCATGATCTAATAGAAATGCACTTAGCCGTTCATACCATGCTCTTGGTGCTTGTTTTAATCCATATAGTGCTTTGTGCAATTTAATACATGATTTGGAAAATCAATGTCATCAAAACCTAGGTTGTTCCACATAAACCTCCTCTTTTATGAAACCGTTTAGAAAGGCAGACTTTACATCCATTTGAAATAATTTTATGTCTAATGCAGATGCATATGCGAGTAATATTCTAATAGCCTCAAGTGGCTACTGGTGCATAGGTTTCATCGAAATCTATGCCTTCCTCTTGGGAATAGCCTTGAGCTACCAATCTGGCCTTGTTTCTTATGATCACACCAGCTTCATCCAATTTATTTCTGAACACCCATTTGGTGCAATCACTGGATGATCTGATGGTCTAGGAACAAGTGACCAAACTGGTTTCTCTTGAACTGATTCAGTTCATCTTGCATGGCTAAAATCCAAGATTCATCAGTGATAGCTTCATTGACTGTCCTAGGCTCTATTTGAGAAACAAAAGCTAAATAATCACATGGAATTATGTTACATCTTGTTCTTACCCCTACAGATGGATCACCAATAATGTTTTCAGGAGGGTGATCTCTCTTGTATCTCCATTCCTTTGGAAGATTCTCATGGACTATATCCTTTTGTTGCAGGTCTTCCAGAGGTGGATCTTCCTTGTCCTCAATTGATGAGTTCTTTAGCTTCTTGGACAAATCATCTGCATCATCATTATCACTATCTTCTTCCTTTCTCAAGGAAGGGTTAGTTTCATCAAAGATGATTTGTACTGATTGCTCAATTAATAAAGTACGCTTATTAAATACCCTAAATCCTTTAGGTTTAGATGCATACCCCATGAAGATGCCTTCATCTGATTTTGCATCTAACTTACCAATGTCTCTTTTTCGTTGTTGTGGATGAAACATGGACATCCAAATGTCCTGAAGTGACTGATCTTCGGCTTCTTTCCCTTGTACAATTCATATGCTATCTTCTTTAGGATAGGCCTGATCATTACTCTATTAATAATGTAACTAGCTGTGTTGACTGCTTCAGCCCAAAATATATCTTGGCAGATCATATTCTGATAGCATCATTCTTGCCATATCCAGAAGGGTTCTGTTCTTTCTCTCAGCAACTCCATTTTGTTGTGATGTCCTTGGTGCTGAGAAATTGTGTTCAATTCCTTGTTCATCACAGAACTTTGCAAATTTTTCATTCTGGAATTCTCCTCCATGATCTGACCGGATTCCAACAATGCAGTGCTTCTTATCTTTCTGAACCTTTTTGCTGAAGCTTACAAAACTATCAAATGTATCATCTTTGTGTTTCAGAAAGGATACCCCTGTGAATCTTGAATAGTCATCTACTATAATGAATCCAAAATTCTTTCCTCCAAGACTTGTGGTCCTCATTGGCCCAAATAAACCTATATGAAGGAGTTCTAAGGGTTTGGAGGTTGTTACCACAGTCTTTGACTTGAAGGATGACTTGGTGTGCTTTCCTTTTGCACATGGTCCACAGACACCGTCCATTCTTGTGTTGACCTTTGGCAGACCTTCCACCAGTTTTCTCTTGATCAGCTTTCTCATGCCATCCAAACTACAGTGACCCAATCTTCTGTGCCACAGCTCAGTTGACTGCTCCTTACTAGCTGCTAATAGATATCTTGATCTTTCAGTTCTTCAAGGTAAAGTACGTACAGATTCTTTTCTCTATTAGCTTCGAAAATTACAGCTCCATCCTTCATGATGCTGCATCTAGATTCTTGGAACTTGATTTGATGTCCTCTGTCACATAGCTGGCTTATGCTGATGAGATTAGCTTCAAACCTTTTACGCATAGTACATCTTCAATAAATATTTTCTCTTTATTGCCAACAGATCCGCATCCTATCACTGTTCCTTTTCCATTGTCTCCATATGTCACTATGCCTTCTTCAGCTTCGAGGTGAGAGAATAGCTTTCTATTACCTGACATATGCCTTGAGCATCCACTATCCAAATACCATTTCGATGCTTGAAGATTTCCCTGAAATGAAAACATCAAGCTTTAGGTATACCAAGTTTTTGGGTCCTGGTTGGTCAGTGTCATCAATTTTCTTTTAATTATCCATTTTTTGTGTTTGGTTGGACAAGTTATTTTACTGTGACCTAGTATGTTGCAATGACTACAGCATGTTGTTTTAGTTACCCTTTCATATGGAACATACTTAAAGTTTGATTTATATGAAGTATCTTGTTCAGTACAAATTTAGGAGTAGGATACGTTTTAGGGTATACTATTGTGTCTTCATTATCTGGGGGTGTATAGCCTAATCCTTGTTTTCTTTTTCTGACCGTCTGGCACCTTTTAGTATTAAGGAATTTTTCCCATTGGTGAATTTTTCTAATGTACTAGATAGTCTTTCATTTTCTTCTGTTAGTATTTTGATTTCATTTTTCAGTTCATCTGAACTTTCTTGTTTTTCTAATTCTGTTATTGTTTATTTTATCTTTTAGATCTTCGCATAGTAACTCATTCTTCTCTTAAGTTCATTAACCTGCTTCTCTAGTTGTTCATTTTCTGATTTTAAATTGAATTAGTATTCTCTAGACATGCAACATTTTTCTTACTAACTTTTAGTAATTTAGATACTTCTCTATATTTACTATAAAGCTCGTTGAAAGCTTCTTCTAAATCATCTGAATCAGAATCATTACAGGAATCGAAAGATGAGTCGGAAGTTACCTTTTCTTCTGTGTTGGCCATGAAAGCCAGTTAGCTTCTTCTTCTTCCTCGCTACTCGAGCTTGACTCGCTGTTCGAGTCGCTACTGTTATCCCAAGCCGTTGCCATAGCTTTCTTCTTGAATCTTCTTGGTTTTCTTGAACTTTCCTTCTTTCTGTATTCTAATTTCTTGAGCTTCGGACACTCTGCCTTGATGTGTCCGGACTTCTTACATCGTAGCAGATGGGCTCACCTTTCTTTGAGTCCTTTACTTCTGGCTTCTTAAAGTCCTTATTTTTCTTGAAATATCTTCTACCATACTGAAACTTATCTTTTGGCTAGGATTCATTGTAGCCTCCTAGACAGCATTGCTTCTTCATCTTCGTGTCTTCATTGCTTTCATTGTTATATGAAAATTCTTGACAAGTTTTCTTCAGCTTTGAGAGCATTTGAGTGTTTCTTCCTGCTCGAAGACTCTCCATGTTGATTTCATGGGCCATAAGGGACCCAATGAGTTTCTCTAATGACATTCTCTTCAAGTCATTAGCTTCTTCTATCGCTGTTACTTTGGGAGTCCAAGATGATGGTAGAGATCTTAGAATTTTTCTTACCATATCCCATTTCATAGTTTTTGCCAAGACCTGCCAGACCATTTGTAATGTCGGTGAATCTACTGAACATTTGTGTAATCGTTTCCCCTGACTGCATCTGGAACCTCTCATACTGAGTCACAAGATATCTATTCTGGTTTCTTTTACTTTGTTTATGCCTTCATATGTGATCCTTAACTTCTCCCACATTTCCATCGCAGATTTACAGCTGAAACTCTATTGAACTCCTTCTTACTTAGAGCACAACATAGTATGCTTTTGGCTTTACAGTTTAGGGAGATCTTTCTCTTGTCGTCTTCAGTCCACTTATCTTTTTCATTTGTAACCAACAAGTCTCCTTCTTCAACTATTGACCAGATTTGATAGTCGAGACCTTGTAGGAAATACTCCATTCTTGTTTTCCAATAGGTGTAATCTTCTCCATCGAATAGAGGTGGCCTGTTGACTGACTGGCCTTCATAGTGACCTTGGGCTGCCATTTGATCTTTTCTCTTCAGAGTTGGATCTTCTTCTTTGTCGAAGAGACTAGCTCTGATACCACTTGTTGCCCAGCTAGCTAGCCCAGAGGGGAGGTGAATGGGATATTAAAAATATTGAGTACCTAAAACCTGTTCACACAAAGGTCACAAAAACACACTTCGCAGATTGTTAGTGTTAGTTAAGGAAAAATCAATCACACAAAAGCATTCACACGACCCAGAGAATATCCTGGTTCGGATCTCCTCTCCTTAGGAGTCCTACGTCCAGTCTCTAAGTAATATCTCAGGATTCACTAACACAAGGGTACTCCCCCCTCATGACCCTTACACACCCAGCCGCAGCTGGTCTTCTCTTCACAACCCGAAGAGGAACTTACAGCACCCTGGATACCACCAGGTCTTCCTTCTACACGAAGGGAATCTCACACCTTGATCCCACCAGGTCTTCTTCTTACTGAAGGGAACAAACACCAAAAAGTGAAATGAGATCAAGCCCCTAGATCAAGCTTATACAATGCCAGATTGAAGCTAAAACTGAGAGGAAGATCTACAGTGAGGGACACTCTCAGTTTACAGAAGCTCTCAAGATTAACACAATGAATGAAGAGATCTAAGAGCTAAACAATCAAAGGAGTGAGGCTTGACTCTTCGAGATGATCGCAGAAAAAACTTATGTAAGATTGTCATTCGTATTCTCCAACTCTTAGATCTTTTTTTTTTCTGGAGCTTCAGTCTTCTTTATATATCTTCTATTTGAAATTTGAATGTTGAAGTTCCGTTGTCTCTAATTTTTTGTTTACGTTAGACTGCATGGTCCTGTAGAGCTTCCCATTCAACAGTGTTCATGCACGCACAGAGAGAAGATCTTCTGAATATCCTTTGGCTTCTATTTTGTCCAACATTGTATGACGAATGTTGTCAGAGACCTGTACACATTAGATGCTAAACAATAGACAGCTAGACTATCTCTTGTGTTTCATTCAACGTTAGATTGATTTTATACAAAAGTAGAAGTTCTATTCTGTTCTTCTAAAAAGATTTTATAGAATACGCAAGAGAATAAAAGATATTGTCTGCATGCATGCAGTGATACGTACTATTGTAACAAATGCATGGCTGTCAAAAAGATATACGTGAAGATTTTGACTTTTCAATGTTATTAAAAAATTATCTCGAAAATCAAATCGTTATATTTCATGAAATCGTTATTCATGACTTATGAAAAATCATTGTGCAAATGAGTGAATCTTGTGCATTCATAAGTAAACAGATGCATACACAAATCGTTATACATGAATAAACCAGTCGTTATAAGCGAATCGTTGTGAAATGTATCGAATCGTTACAGCGACCAAGTCATTATGAGCCGTTATTGTATAGTGACAGAGTCGTTATGTGACTTATCGAATCGTTATGAGAGCAAGTCGTGTGATCACTAAGAAATCGTTCTGGAACAAATTGTTATGATCACTTAAGGAATCATTGCGAGAGCAAGTCGTTGTGATCACTAAAGAAATCGATGTGCGACCAAATCGTTGTTCTCACTTAAGAAATCGATATGAAAGAAATCGATGTGAGACAAATCATTGTTCTCACTTAAGAAATCGATGTGAGACCAAATCGTTGTTCACACTTAAGAAATCGATGTGAGACCAAATCGTTGTTCTACTTAAGAAATCGATGTGAGACCAATCATTGTTCCACTTAAAGAAATGATGTGAGACCAAATCGTTGTTCTCACTTAAGAAATCGTGTATGAAAGAAATCGATGTGAGACCAAATCGTTGTTCTCACTTAAAAATCGATGTGATCACTTATCGAATCGTTATGGAAGCAAATCGTTATGAATACTAACGAATCGTTACGAACGCAAATTGTTGTGAATACTTAGAAAATCGTACGAAAGCAAATCATTGCAATCACTTAACAAATCGTTGTGAGGGGAAATCGTTGTGATCACTTACTGAATCGTTGTGAGGGAAAATCGTTGTGATCACTTACCGAATCGGTGTGACGGCAAATCGTTGTGATCACTTAACGAATCGTTGTGAGGGCAAATCGTTACAACTCTACTGAAATCGTTGTAGCATAAAGAAAGTCGATGTGGACTTAGATAGATTTCATGCTTTGAAACAAAATTGCTACAGTAGGAATAATGCTTACCATTTGGCTTGATTTTCCTTGTTTTATTTCCTGTGCTCAAGACTTGTAGAAAATTCGTTAGTTTAAACCTTATATAGTTTTGTTAATCACCAAAATAGATATGTAATTTATTTAAATTACATGGGGATAAACTGATCATCAAGAAAGATCTGCTGTTGTAGGTATTTGTATTACCCCTTGGTAAAGGGAAGACTTGCTTGGGTGCAAGTGGGTTGTAATACCTCTCAGGTTGAGAGTAGGCCAAGTGTTCTTGGCAGTTAGTGAAATCCCAAGAGGTTTTTAGGGACTGGACGTAGGACTTCCATGTGGGAAGGGCCGAACTAGGATAAAAATCCTTCGTACACTTGTGTGATTGTTTCCGCCAAGTTTAACACTTGTTTCACACACTACACTAAGTACTAACGATTCTATTTAGTGTTACCTATTTTCAGATAAATTTTTAAAGTCCAAAGAAGTCCTATTCACCCCCCTCTAGGACATCTAAAGCTCCATCTCGATCCAACAAGTGGTATCAGAGTGAGGTCTTCTCAGAAGAATCAAACGATTTGAGAAGAGATGGTAGTTGAAGCTCACAACTATGAAGGACAGTCTGTTACAAGACCATCATTCTTTGATGGTGAAGATTACCAATAGTGGAAGATGAAAATGGAATGCTTCATCCGAGGCACAGATTTTGATCTGTGATAGGTAATTGAACAAGGTGACTTTACTATACTTGCTGATGGAACTTCTGCTCTATCTATAGCTAATAAAAGAAACATGTCCCTACACTATAAAGCTAAGAATTATATATGTTGTGAATTATGTAAAAGGGAATTTTACAGATTATCTGCATGAAAAATTGCTAAAGAAATGTGGGATAAACTACAAGTAACTTATGAAGGTACAGATAAAGTTAAACAAACTAGAATAGATATTCTTGTCTCTCAATATGAACAATTCAAAATGCTACCTAACGAAAATATAACTCAAATGTATAATAGATTCTCAAACATAATAGTAGGATTGAGTTCACTAGGTAAAAATCTTACAAATGAAGAAATAGTAAGAAAATTTCTAAGATCATTAACTCATAACTGGACCCCTAAGGTCACTACTATTGAACAAGCCCATGATCTAACTGAACTCTCTATTGATAAATTAATTGGTTCTTTAATGGCTCATGAAATTAACATGGAAAGATTTTCTGAAAGCTATTCGAAAAAGAAAATGCTAAATGCTTTGAAAGTTGCAGATTCTTCTTCCTCTGAAGATTCAAAAGAAAAATTTGAAGACAGTGATGATAAAGCCATGCTGTCAAGAAAACTTCAAAGGATTCTTACCGAAAAGAAGAAATTCGGCTCGAAGAGATATTTAAAAAAGGAAAAGAAGAAAGAGCCAACTTGCTATGAATGCAATCAGCCATGACACTACAACTCAGAGTGTCCTAAGCGCAAGAATAAAGATCCAACTGAAAATTATGAGAAAAAAAAGGTAAAGAAAGAAAGTTCAGAAAGTATAAAAAGAAGGCAATGGCCGCAGCTTGGGATAATGAGGAAGCTACAAGTTCAGACTCTTCAAGTTCAGAATCAGAAGAACAAGTCAATCTAGCCTCATAGTAGGACTAGATCAGGTAAATTTCGAAACCTCCTTTACTTCATGTTTATAATCTGATTCCGATAGTCTAGAAGATGCATTTAATGAATTGTATGATAAATATAAAATAGTAGTCAAACAAATAAAAATAGCTAAGTTAATTTTACTAAACCAAGAAAAATTAAACACCTTTCTAAAAAATGTAGAGAGATAAGGACAAAATTTAACTAAAACTAAAAGATCAAATGAACTATTATGTGAAGACTTAAAAACTAAAAACAGTAAAATTAAGGAACTTGAATCAAATGTAATGAACTAAAAGATGAAGAAAAATTAAAAGAAGAAAATAACTATCTAAGAGCTACCATAGATAGAATTACAAACTATAAAACATCTTTAGTTGTAAAACTGAAGGTGTTAGAACAGATAAAAAGAAATATGGAGTAGGCTATATACCTCCAGATAATGTAGAATAATTATGTATCCTGAAAAATATCCAATCCCTAAGTTTGTAAAAGAAAAGGAAATTAAAAATTCAAAAGGCTTAATATACTTATAGACAAAAATAGAAAACTAATAACACTACAAATCTAAAGAATGCATATGACATGTGTTGTACTCATTGTAATCAATTAGGACACACAATTAGCACTTGCACTATTAGACACATGCGTTGGATTCCAAAACTAACTCTCAAGGACCCAAGAAAATTTGGGTACCAAAAATCTCAACTTAATTCTTTTTTCAAGGACGCCTGAGAGCATCCAAATGGTATTTAGATAGTGGGTACTCAAGGCATATGACAGGTGACAGAAAATTATTTACAAGTTTCAGAAATGAAGTTGGTCAAGTCAAATATGGTGATAATGGAAAAGGAAAAGTGTTAGGATGTGGAACAGTAGGAACAAATGAAAAAGATTTAATAGAAGATGTTATGTATGTTGAAGGATTAAAGCACAATCTCATTAGCATCAGTCAACTCTGTGATAAAGGTCACTTGGTAAAGTTTCAGAACGAATGTATTATTCAAAAAGATGAAAAAAGAGTCTTTGAAGCACAAAGAGTTAAGAATCTGTATACCTTACAACTGACAGAATTGAAAGAAGTCAATTTGTGTCTTACAACTACTAAGAATGAAGAGACTGATTTATGTCATAGAAGACTAGGACATGCAAGCACCTCAGTCATTAAGAAATTAATCAAGCATGATCTAGTTGAGGGTCTTTCGAAGCTGAAATTGAAGAAATCTGGAATTTGTACAGCTTGTGTAATAGGAAAGCAAACCAAGACATCATTTCAGTCCAAGACATTGGTGACAACCTCCAAACCATTGAAACTTATTCACATGGATTATTGGACCAATAAGAATAGTAAGTCTTGGAGGAAAAGTTTATGGATATGTAATTGTGGATGACTACTTAAGATACACAGGTATCATTTCTAGAAGCCAAATCAGAAACCCTTTTAGCTTGTCTAAAATTCAGTAAATTAGTATAGAATAATAAAAAATTTTAGATGATCAGTATCAGATCTGATCATAGTGGAGAATTCAAGAATGAAGAATTTGTCAGATTTTGTGAAGAAAATGGCATAGAATACAACTTTGCACAAGAACACCTCACAAAATAGAGTAGCAGAAAGGAAAAATAGAACACTGCTGGATATGGCCAGAACAATGCTTATAGAATATAACTTACCAAGATACTTCTGGGCAGAAGCAAGCAATAACACTACTAATATCATCAACAGGTGCATAGTCAAACCGATTTTGAAGAAGACACCTTATGAACTATATAAGGGGAAAAGACCAAACATCAGTCACCTTTGACCCTTGGTTGTAAGTGTTTCATTTTGAATAATGGTAAAGATAATTTAGGAAAATTAGATGCTAAAAGTGATGAAGGCTTTCTACTAGGATATATTTCAAAACCTAGAGGATACAAAGTTTTCAACAGAAGATCTTTAACTGTAGAACAGTCAGTTCATATTTTATTTGATGAAACTAACCCTTCTATTATGAAATTAGAAGAAGAAGAAGATGTTGTTGAAGAATTGTGCAGGGATCTGGAATAGACATCTCTTGAAGAAAAAGAGGAAGACAAGGAAGATCTACCAATAGAAGTGTTGCCCAGCTAACAAGCCCAGAGCGGGGGTGAATGGGATTCTTAAAAATTATTTAAGACTCAAAACCTGTTCATGAAACAGTCACACACAAAACACACTTTGCAGATAGTTAGTGTTAGTGAATTGAAAGATCAAACACACAAAAGTAATCTCACGACATAGAGAATATCCTGGTTCGAATCTCCTCTCCTTAGGAGTCCTACATCCAGTCCCTGAGCAAAATCTCAGGATTTCACTAACAAGGGTACAGTCTCCCTAAGGACCCTTACACCCAGGCACAGCTGGTCTTCCTTCAACCCGATGAGAATTACAACCCCCTGGATACCACACCAGGTCCTCCTTCAACACGAAGGGAACAACTCAAGAAATAATGATCAAAGAGATGATGCCCATAGATCAAGCTTATAGAACACTGCTTGATCTGAAGCAAGGACTGAGAAGAAGAAGAGATCTACAATCAAGGACTCTTCTCAGAGCGAAAGGCTCTCACACAGATGTGAACTAAGCACTGAGAGCAAGAGCTAAAACTAATGAGAATTTGTGCTGGCTCTAAGAATGGCTTGCAGAAGGTTGAAGGCGTTGTAGCTTGTTGTTCTCTAACACCCTTCTTCTCGTCGAACTTCATTCTTCCATTTATTTATCAATGTTTAAAATTCGAACGTTGGAGTGTCCGTTGTCTCTATGCATAAGTGTATGTTAGACTGCATGGTACTGTAGAAGCTTCCAGTCAGCAGTCTTTTATCCATTTGTGCACGCAAAGAGATAGGATATCTGTAGTATCCTTTGGCTTCTATTTTGTCCAACGTTGTATGATGAATGTTGTCAGAAACCTGCATACATTAAATGCTAAACAATAGACAGCGAAGCTATCTCTTGTTGTCAGTCAACGTTAGATGATTTTACACATAAGTAGAATTTTCATTCTATTCTTCCAAAAAGATGTTTGCAGAATAAGCACGAGAATAGAAGATATCGTCTGCATGAATACAGAGATACGTTCAGAGTAATAAATGCACAGATGTTAGAAAGGTGTGCAAGAAAGCTTTGATTTTTCAACGCAGTCAAAAGTGAGTCAAATATCAAGTCGTTATATTTGGCTTAAGTGAATCGTTGTGATTCTATAAGAAAATCGATGTACAAATCGTTATGACGTTATAAGCAAATCGATGTACAAATCGTTATGACATTATAAGCAAATGATGTACAAATCGTTATGACGTTATAAGCAAATCGATATACAAATCATTACGATGACTAAAGGAATCGTTACGAGAGCGAATCGTTACGATGACTAAAGGAATCGTTACGAGAGCGAATCGTTACGATCACTTATCGAATCGTTGTGAGGGCAAATCATTGCGATCACTTATCAAATCGTTGTGAGGGCAAATCGTTGCGATCACTTATCAAATATGAAATCTTTATGAATGTAAGGAAATCGTTATATCTTCATAGAAATCGTTATGAACTTAGACAGATATAATGCTTCAAACTTACATTGTTGTAGAGTGATGAATACTTACATCATGGTTGATTTGCTTGTTTACCCTTGGTTTATTTCCTGTGCTTAAAATCTCATAATAAATTATTAGATTAAACATTTATCAATGCTTTGTTAATCACCAAAATAGATTGCAATTAATTTAAATTACATGGAGATAAACTGATCATCAATCTCTCCCTTTTGGTGATGACAAAACTTAACAATTAGCAAAGATGATTTGAAATAAGTCTAAGCATTCTTGCGAAAAGAATATAAGGAAAATATTTCAGAAATGCTATATTTCTCCCCTTTTTGTCATGTAAGCAAAAAGATACAAGAGCTTGAGACAAGAAAGAGAGAAAAAAGTAAAGAAAAAGAGAGAAATAAAGAGATTTAAGGAGCATTGGAGGGTTCAGAGAGATAGAAGGCAGGAGACAAGAGAGATGCAAAGTTCCTAATGATAGGTAGCGCTTGGCGTTCCTGCTCTTCAAAATAGGCTTGAAATGCTCCAAGCTCAATGCAATAGGAGGGCCCCATGGTGGGAGTCATCCTCTTGATGTGAAGCTGTCTCTGATCTGAGATGAAATCCCCGTATTTGTCGTTGCCAAGAGCTACCTTGTAGGAGGTGAAGCAACCTCTACTGGCCCTGCTGGCCCAGATTTCTTAGCAGCAACTACTTGTTCAGCATGCTCATCCTCAATAGAAATTGGCCCTGGTGGCCCTGCAGGTTTTTCAGACAAAGGCCCTGATGGCCGCTCTTCCTCTTGCTGCTGCTCTGCAATGACAGGCCTGATGGCCTATTAGACTCTTCACTTGGCCCTGATGGCCCTGCACTGCCAAAAGGAGGGGCATGAGATGGTAAGTGCTCCCTCAAAAACCCTAACAAATCTACAAGCATATTCCTCAGACTGTCATAATCTTTTTGAAGACTTTCAAGTTCAGATGATAGTGCCCTAATGAACGGGCAGATGAGCTTTGACTAATAAAAATGGAGGCCACAACTGACCTCACGGAACACAAAATTTTGCCTTGCTCATCCAGGTGCTCAACAACAGGTTTCAAACTGATTTTCAACTTCTTTTTCCCAGATCTCCTGTGTGGCCTACAGGTGAGGAGAGGAACTTCTTTAGCCACATTTTTCTTTTGTCTTCTCTTGCCCTAACCACGGGCTCTTCATGATCAACATTTTCCATTTCTTCTTCTGAGGCACTTTCCACAATGCCTTCTCTAAACAGATCATCAATGGGGGCATTGGCATTTGTTCCCCCAGAACTACTGCTTGCCTCTTTCTCAATTGATTGCTCCCCTGAACTGGAGCATCTTCCATAGGCACATCTTCAGTCTCTATTCTTTGCTCCCCCTGAATGGGAGCTTCTTCATAACAATCGAATCAATGTGGCCTGATGCCACGGCTTCTGCAATTTGAACTTCAGTAACTACTGGATCCCTTAAAGAGCTTTGGATGGATTCCAGTACATCTCTGAGTACTGAGCCTGCTCGGGAAGAGGGAAGAGGATCCTCTGAACTATGCTCAACGGGCTCAATATCCTCTGGAGGGATGTCCTCAATCCTGCTGCTAGATTCAGCTGTTGGTGGTGCTACTGCTGCTTCCACAGATGGTGCTGCTCCCTTTCTGCTGGAGCTACTGGATCTGCTGGGTGGTGGTTCTGCTGCTGCTACTTTTGCGTCTTGGACCTCTTGGGCTTCACCAATGATGGCTTCACCCTCAGCCACAGAAGTCTTCGTCCAAACTCCATTGACAACCGAAAAAACACTTTTCCTCAAATTTCTGGACCGGATAGCTTGGCCCATCTTCTCAGACACATCTCCCACCACACTGATGCCAAAGTGTTGAAATATCTTGGTGAGCAGATGAGCATAAGGTAGAGAAATGTTTAGCTTACTCTTTGTATCCCATACTTGCATGCTTGCAAACTTCATCCATTCAATCATGATCTCTGCAGTGTGTTGATTTCTTAGTTCTGGATTGCCCAGAAGATCAGGTCGGAATCCGCCTTTGTGCAAGTGGAAAAGGTGGCACTCCTTGGGACTACTATTTGACACACAATGAAATGCAGTAAGCGATTGAACACATTCAACTGGTTGATGTCTAGCTTCCATCCTTCAATCTGTATTCGGGACAACAATCCCGAGATCTTTCGCCTGATATCCATAGTATGAACTCCACTGTGTCCGAAGGTAGTCACATCGAAGAGAGATGCTAATAGGGCTTGTGTGACCCTAATTTGAGTTCCCTTGACCATGGAAGTTAGGGTTCCATCTTCCTCTATCTTCAGACAAACATAGAAGGCTTTCACAAGGTCTGGATAACTTACTTCTCTCCAGCAATGGGTCGCTCTCCCCTTGAAAGAGGGTGTAGCATCCTCTTGAATCTCTCCATGATGGAAGGTCCACCATGGTCCTGAGTTGGAACTTGAGCCTGCTGCATCAAACAACGAGCAATTTCATATCAACACAACATCATGAAATTTTAAATAACACATACTACTAGTGTTTTATTAGTCTAACCTGAGCCTCCAACTGTGCCAGGAGTGCTGCCTGAGTATGAGCCTGCGTCTGCATGGCTTGCACCAGACCTTGCATGAATACTCCATAATCCACAGGCAGCGGTGGGGGAAGTATAGGACCCTGAGGTGCCGGGGACTACTGCTCCGCCCGCTCCTTACGTCTCGGCTCATCCTCACGGGCCGGCGCTCCGTCACTCCTACCTCTCGAAGCCATGGCTGCAATAAATTTCAGCCACTATTAGAGCTACGTTAATTTATTTCCTAACCATTTTCTTATCTATTTTTCCATTCATTATTAATCAATTCTACACATGTGGACATTCCTATGTAGACTTAGCATGTAATGAAGATGATGATGCATGTATATTTATGTATAATCTCAATCGGTGGGCTCTGATACCAATCCCTGTGACGACCCTCATTATACCGGTACGGTTATACAAACCCTGGTCGGTATAGTGAACGTTATCACAGTGGGGCATTTATCCAACGCTATCACATGATTGAGATACACACAAATATAGATACAGAGTAGCGGAAGAAAAGAACCACTGTCTTCATTTCATTCATCTCATCATCCACATTTAACATACATGGTTCATGTAACAATTTAAAGATCTAAAGTCCACATAATCCACATAAAAGAAGTGTTAAAATAAAATACATAGTTTGTCCATGATTACATGATAATTCTAATACACTGCCTTACAATACATACTATGAAATCACAAAATGTCACAAGTGAACTCCAAAGAACTAGTCTCCACGCTCGGAGTCGCTCTCCACTGCCTCCTCTAACGGTGTAGCGTCAACAACTAAACTTGTACGCCGAAGCAAGTAATGAGTCTAAAAGACTCAGCAAATAACACCACACATATCATACATGCATATATCATAGCAGGTTTTCATCCCAAGTCACAAGACAAAACATGTAGCATGCTTGACATCAATAAGAGACAACCTATCATGGTAATTCTACCAAATTAAAAACATGGTTCATGATTTCAGATTTTCCAAAATCAAACGTCCTATCACATGCTTTCTACTTATTCCATCACATAAAGGTTTCACTCCAATTAAGCAAAACATGAGAGCAACCAAACATGGTGTGCTTACATACATGAAATGAGACCTTCCTATCATGATTTCTACACATTCTTGCACATGCACCTTGTCGTTTTATACACTTTAGCTGCTGTTTTGACATGAATTAGAAACTCACAACCAATCACATGAGAGCTACAATCTCAATTAACTATATCATGGTGGCGCTTAAACATGGAAACATTTACACATAAGCAAGAAATGCTATTAGCATGGATTCTACACATTTGTACACATGTAAAACATTTTCATAACTATAATTAGGTTGTTGTTATGACACGAGTTTAACATTAACATATCATGGATCACCATTTCATCATCTAACACATTAGTTTCACATGTTTGCACAATTTCTCATTCACATAGTTCACTTTTTACACATTGCACATTTACACATGTTCACATTACACGACTTACACATGTACACATTCACATTTTTCACACTTTAGTGCCGTGACACGTAGTCCAAACCACCATTAGATGGACATATACACATAGACGCCACCTAGGCAATACAGTGACGACTCTTGGACTGAGCAGACCGGGAGAACAAGTCTCCACCCTAACCAGTGGTACTTGTCCACCTCCAGGATTTCATCCTAATGCCCTTAGGATCTTAACACATTGAACCTTCTCATGGGGACTTTTCCATGATACTGTTCCACGGCCCTCTATGGAAGCAGTATCACATTGGCACAGTCTTACACATTACACATACGATTTTTACACACATTTTTACACAAGACATCCTCATACCCTTTTCATTATCTGTCTCACACACATGGCTCTGTTTTCCTAGCATGATGCTACTGATAACAGGGATTAACATTCACTAACTTGCATTAATCAGGTTGGAAAAGCACATCATTAAGTCATATTCATGATAACATGCATTTATCACATTTTTCACATGACATTTCATAACACACATTGCAGTCATCAGAATAGCATGAAAATTTAACCACATACTCATTTCAGGTTTATAATCTTACATGAAATTTTCCAGATTTTCAGACTTAACATATATTTTCAGAAATTGAAACATTCAGCCTCATATTATCCATAATTCAATTCCACACCGAACACAACATGAATAGCAGATTCAACAGACCTCAACCTGAACCTGACATATACCTTATCACAGGAATTCCCCCGGATTTATTACACAACACACAATTTACTGAAAATTTCACAAACCCTACGCATGTTTTCTATTTTCAGAACAGAAATTTACAGTAAATCATATGAGCATGGAGAAATTTCAGAAATTGCAGGGCACAGACTGACCCCTACACACATGGTTCATAAAATTTAGGGCACCCAAATTCCTCACGAGTTGCACAAACAGAAACTAACATGATCTAGGATTTTATCATACATGCATTTTTCATAAATGACACCCTTCATACCAATTTCAGAAATTGTAAGGACCTCACCACACATACCACCATTCATAATACATATCATAGTACGGTTACCATATATCCTCATGCAAGAACTCGAAAAAATATCATATAGAAGGAGAGAATAGCTCACTGTTCTGTCCTGACGATCTTAACGGCATAGTCTGGCCGTTAATGGAGCTTAACGGCAAACGTTGGCCGTAATGAAGAACTGGACGGCAAGGGCTCTTGCCGTCAAGTTCAGGTCTGTGCAGAGAAATACAGACCCGAGCTCCAAATACAAGAAGAATGGGGGGTCCAGGACTCGATTTAAAATCTGTGAAAAATAACAAAAACCCTACTAGACATCTACATGGAAGAAATGTGAGGGTTACTTGCCTTTAAAAAGTCTCCAAAGGGATTAAGATGGTGGTGAAGCTCTCCTTGGGCAGTCCCAAGAAGCCTCCACAAATGCTCTCCTCGGGTTCTAGGTTGGTGTAGAAGCTAACACAGTTGGGGAAGTCTTCCCCGATGTTCCAGCTACCCTCCTGATGCAGTAGGTCGCCGGATGAAGCCTTGAATCACCGGATTGAAGCCTCTAAAGTTCAGTCTTTATGCAGTTCCGAGCTAGGGTTTCTCTATCTCTTGAGAAGGGTAAGAGGGGTTGTCTGGTGTAGAAGGGGTGTGGTTTATAGCAAAGGGGTTTGGGGACCACGGAAGAGGTGATGTGAAAGCCTATTAGCCGTTGGGGACATCTCCCAATGGCTGGGCTTGCTTGCCCCCGGAGTTTCGGGGTTTGCAACACATGCAGGTCAGAGATCTTAACGTCCACATCCATGGACGTTGGCTTAAGTATTGGCGTCCATCGAGGTGGACGCTGACTCACATGGGCGTCCATCCTGTGGACGCCAATTGGGTCCTCGGCCAGAACTCAAAACATGCAGAAACCATGCTTAACTTATACCTATGTACATGTCATACATATGTATTATATGTACACACTACCACCATGCAATTCATACATTATTTACAACTAATTATACACATGCACACATAAGTATAACTAGTTAGTACATACGTAGATATGTACATCTATGCATACACAAACATGAATTATTTACACGAAATAAAATAATGTAACAAAATTCGAGAGCCTTACACCCTCTCCCCCTTAAAGAAACTTCGTCCTCGAAGCTTAAACAAAACTACTCAAACAAACGGGGATGCTTCTTCTTCGCATCCCAAGCTCCCAAGTAGACTCCTCTCGCGAGAAGTTCCGCCATAGAACTTTCACCGACGCAATACCCTTGTTCCGGAGATGTTGAACCTTCCTGTCAAGAATAGCTATTGGTTGCTCCACATACGACAAATCTGGCTGAATCTCACTCGCTCAGACTGATCACAGAGATGGATCTCGGACATACTTCCTGAGCATAGAAACATGAAAACGGGATGAACACTAGCTAAAGCTGGGGGTTAAGCTAGTTCATATGCCACGCTGCCAATCGTCTGAGAATCTCATACAGGCCAAGGAATCTAGGGCTCAACTTACTTGCCTACCAAATCTGACGACACCATGAGTAGGTGATATCTCAGAAAAGAAGACATGTTCACCCACCTCGAACTCTAAATCCTTCCTTATGTTGTCGGCATAGCTCTTCTGCCTATCCTGCGCCGCAACAAGCCTCTTCCTGATAAGCTGGACCTTATCCAAAGTCTCCTGAACTAACTCCGGACCGATCAGCTGCCTATCACGGTCTCTACCAACATAAAGGAGATCTGCAAGGCCTACCATACAAACGCCTCAAATGGAGCCATACCAATACTCGCATGAAAGCTGTTGTTGTATGCGAACTCCACTAGAGGTAAATTATGACGGCCCTCATATAACGGTACGGTTATACCAAACCCACGTCGGTATAGCGAGTGCTGCCAGCCACAGTGGGACATTACCCAACGATACATAGCGAGTTCTGCCAGCCACAGTGGGACATTTACCCAACGATACAAACAGCTGAGATACACGTGAATATATATAACAGAGTAGCGGAAGTAAAGAGAACTATCCATTCATTCATCATCCACATAAAACATACATGCAGTTTACAATTTGCAAAAAGGAACTAGAGTTCACATGAATTAAATTGCTGAAATAGAAATACAAAATGTCCACTATTACATTCTTTTAATGATAATTCTAATACAATGTTCAAGTACATACTATGAAGTACACAATCACAAAGATCTCAAAAACTGGCTAGTCTCCACGCTCGGAGTCCGTCTCTGCTGCCTCCTCCGAGGGTACTGTGTCACAAACTATACCTGTACGCCGAAGCAAGGAGTGAGTCCAGGGACTCAGCAAGTAACACTATGCATGATATACACGTACAAGTCCTAGTGTTTTCTACACGCACATTACAATTGCAGCACATAGCATGCTAGTCCATTTAAGTTTCAACCTATCATGAAGGTTCTACAATTTTATACATAACGCATGCTTTCAGATTTCAAAAATAACATTCACCTATCACATGGTCTCTATTCAATTCACTCATGAGACTTTAATCAAAACGTGAGAGCTATTGACATGAACAATTTACATACATGAACGGGGAACATAATAGCATGGATTCCACATGTTCTTAAGTATATACATAACTTTTTATCATGCTTTAGGTTGCTGGTTCACATGATTCAATGACTATAAACCTACACATGAAAGCTACAACGTTGCTTAAACATAAAACATGAACAATCCATCATGCCATTTTACTCACATACTCATTTGTTGCTCCTATCATGGATTCTAAACGCTTTTGCACACATGAACATGAGAATAATAACATGCATTTTCTGAATTCACTTGGTTTCAGATTTAGTTTCACATGGTTTCTATAACACATTTACATATCTAAGATTTCACATTTTTCTTTACACTAGTTTCCTCTTTCACATGGTTCACTTTACACATACACATTCACATATCACTTACACATTACACATGGTCACATACACTTTACACATTTCACTTTACACATATTTTAGGTGCCGTGACACATAGTCCAAACCACCAAAGAAGGACACAAACACATCACATCACATAGACGCCATCTAGGCAATACAATGGCGACTCGGACTGCGCAGACCGGGAGAACAAGTCTCCACCCTAACCAGTGGTACTTGTCCACCTCCAGGATTTCCCCTAATGCCCTTAGGGTCACTTAACACAATGAACTTCTCAGGGGGACTTTTCCCTGATACGGCTCCACTGCCTTCTCGGAAGCAGTATCACATTGGCACAGTTTACACTTTTACACATTTACCGTTTACACATGGTTTTACACTTGACACTCTTTATCTCATTCACTTTCTCACTCACATTAAATCTCTGCTTTTCCTAACATGGTACTACAAATTTCAAGGTTAACACATAGTAAACACATTATTCATGCTGGGTTAAACAAAATCAAATCACATTTCGACCATATGTACGAATTATCCACATTTCACATGAAGCACATAACTTTTTATTTACAGTTCCAATTGACCTGAAATTTTAACCACATGCTGTTTTCGGGTTCCAAATCATACCCTCAATTTTTCAGATTTTTATGAGCTAAATAGGATTTACAGAAAATCAAACACCTAATTAGCATATTATTCACAACTTAAGCTAACATGGGTCTAACACATTTTGAAATTTATCCACTTACTGTTTTACACAGAGACCACTAATGCATGATTTTAGAAATAAAACATCATCATAATCATACATCTATAGATCGTTACCACCAACCATTTTTACATGCTTTCATTTTACCGAATCGAACTTATAGCAATTCCACAAGTATGCATGAATTACCAAAATTCAGAACATACATACATGTCCCACAATTCTTCATGAATAGACTGAAAACAAGACATTCAACTAATCCTAATCATGGAACATTGATTTGCAAAAATTATCTACAAGTTATGCTCACAATTTTACAAGATGTCATTACCCCACATTCACCATCACACTACATTCATCCACAACCACAATGCACAAATATACATAGAGTATAAGGTGTACAATATATCCTCATCGCATAAAAACACCGAAATTAATATACAAGAGGGACAGAACAGCTCACTGTTCTGTTCAGAAGAACTAGACGGCGGTCTCTGGCCGCCGACTCAGAGTCAGCGGCATGGTCGATGGACGCCAAGGATGAACTGGGCGTCCAGGACCTTGCCGTGTCTACTCAGGTCTGTGCAGAAACACAGACCCGAGCTCTAAATCTTGGGGTGAATTGGAGGGTAGGACTCGAGGAAAATTCCATAAAAATGTCAAAAACACCCTAGACTCATACGGGGGACACCATAGATAGGTCACTTGCCTCTCTAAAATTCCTCCAAGAGATTTATGGCTCGAAGAAGACCTCCTTGGGCAGTTCAAGAAGTTGCAGAAGTGCCTCCAAGATCGCCTTCCTCGGGATCCTGGGTGATCTCCACGCCGAGGGATGATGGAGAAGCCTTCCCCTTTGCTTTAGCTTCCTCCTTGTTGCAGAAGATCTCCGAATCCAGTTCCAGGGGCAGGGGTCGGATTTGAGGGTTCTAAAATGGGGTTTTCTCACAGAATGCTCTAGGGTTTTCTCCTCTTCTCTCCTCTTGCAAGGGTGAAATGAGAAGTGGGAGAGGCAAATCCGGGTTCAGACCAATGAGAGCCCCTCACCATCACCATACTAATTTGACAAGCTGAGAGCCGTGGGGGGACATCCCCCCATGGTTGCCATGCCTTGCTCAGAAGTTGCAGCTCTGCTGCGCATGCAGGCCAGAGAAGTTGACGTCCAGATCTCTGGACGCCGGAACTAGGGTTGGCGTCCAGGGCGGGACGCTAACACCACCTCAATGGCCAGGGATTGACGCCAATAGGGCTTCGGCCAGAACCCTAATTTATGCAGAAACCATGCATACCAAGCTTCTATACATGCAATATGTACGTGGTATTATATTCATAATCACCATGCAATACATACATTATTTACGTTTAATATAAACACATGTACACGTAATTATACTATTTTAATACCTACGTAAATACGTACATACATACTCAACACAATATACACACATAAATACGAAAAATACGACGAAAATTCGAGGGTCTTACACCCTCTCCCCTTAAAGAAACTTCGTCCTCGAAGTTAGAACGACACTACTCAAACAAAAGGGGATACTTCTTCTTCATCGCATCCTCAAGTTCCCACGTAGCCTCCTCACGTGAGAAGTTCCGCCATAGAACTTTCACCGACGCGATACTCTTGTTCCGGAGATGCTGAACCTTCCGGTCAAGAATGGCTACTGGTTGCTCGACATACGAAAGATCTGGCTGGATCTCCACTGGCTCATGACTAATCACATGAGACGGATCTCGGACATACTTCCTGAGCATAGATACATGGAATACCGGGTGAGCGCTAGCCAAAGCTGGGGGTAAAGCTAGCTCGTACGCCACGCTGCCCAAACGTCTGAGAATCTCATATGGGCCAATGAACCTAGGGCTTAGCTTGCTATGCCCGCCAAATCTGACAACTCCACGAGTAGGCGATATCTTCAAGAAGACATGATCGCCAACCTCGAACTCCAAATCCTTTCTCCTGTTGTCGGCATAACTCTTCTGCCTATCCTGTGCCGCAACAAGCCTTGTCTGATAAGCTGAATCTTATCCGAAGTTTCCTGAACCAACTCCGGTCCGATCAACTACCTATCACCGTCTCCTCCCAACATAAAGGAGATCTGCAGGGCCTACATACAACGCCTCGAATGGAGCCATTCCAATACTAGCATGAAAGCTGTTGTTGTATGCGAACTCCACAAGAGGTAAATGACGCTCCCAATCATCTTTCCAATCCAGAACACACGCTCTCAACATATCCTCGAGCGTCTGGATAGTCCTCTCGGACTGTCCGTCGGTCTGGGGATGAAACGCCGAACTGAGCTTAAGCTCCGAACCTAACGCATCCTGAAGACACTTCCACAGTCTCGAAGTAAATCTCGGATCTCGATCCGAAATGATCGACTTCGGCACACCATGCAATCTAACGATACCGCTAAATACAATCTAGCTAAACTCTCTACTGACTGCTTCTTCTTCATAGGCAAGAAATGAGCAGTCTTTGAGATCTATCTACAACTACCCAAATCGAGTCGTTGCCCTTCTAGATCGAGGCAAACCCGATACGAAATCCATAGTGACAGCTCCCACTTCCATACGGGGATATCCATCCTCTACATAAGGCCGGATGGTCGCTGCCGCTCGGCTTTCACTGCTGACATACTAGGCATCTAGACACATAATCCGCAACATCCTTCTTCATGCCGGACCACAAAATGATCTCTTCAGGTCTTGATACATCTTAGTGTTACCGGATGAATAGAAAATCGCGATCTATGAGCCTCTGCTAACACATGCTCACGGACATCTACAACATCAGGGACACAAACACGGTGCTGAAATCTAATCACGCCGTCCTCATCACGAGCAATGCCCGCCTT
>CM024756.1:3910429-3959247 GCA_014218235.1 Colocasia esculenta
TTACAATAAAATGGTAATAGATTTACATGAAGTTAATGGCCATTTATCAACAAAATTACACTATTATCCATAACAATTATGTAATTATCAGTTATAAGTGTGTCGACATACTTTCAGCAGGAGGTCGATGCACTAGCCATCCAGTAAGCCAGTACTTCATCAACACACAATCGTGTCGACACAAGTTCTTGATGGTGTCCATGCAATAGCTCCATCCTGTAAGTAAGTAATGGGTAAACACTTAGCCATGTCGACCCAATTCCAGTAGGACGTCGACGCACTTGACCCATGTAGTAAGCTAGTTCAAAGGAAATAGTAGCTAGGTCGACACAGTGCACAAGATGCGTCGACACACTTTAAGAAGGCTATATATAGAATCCATGAAGGACCTCATACGTGTCGACGCGCCTCTACTATGTGTCGACACACTCCTCTTCTAGTGATAAACTCAAAGATCTAGTGGACCAAGGTCTAGGCACATGATCCAAGGATCAATCAATGAAGATTCCTTGGTACTACGATGAAGGCTCTAGAAGGATCTTTTGGTGGCAAAGATTTCCTCCTTTTCCAACCAATTGGAAATCTCGTGGAGCCCACCTGAAGATTATGATATGCCGCGATCGTGAGAGAAAAATAGGGGGCATTCCTAGAGATTGGCGAGAGCTTGAAGAAGACGAGTGAAAGTGCCAGAGGGTGAGCATTTTGGAGAGAGCTCTTCTTGGAGAAGCGACGAGATGCACCTCTCCTAAGCCAGATCGAAAAATTCAAGCCTGTGCAGAAGCAATTTCCACATATCCTAAATAGGGTGGAATTGACGTTTGATTCAAGTCCAATCGCCTCCAGTTGTTTGAAGGATTCAGATAATTGGATGATCCAAGTATGAAGACCTGAAGCACGAGTTCAAAACTCATGAATTGGAGCTTCAAACTCTGAATTAAGCAAATCAAGAGGAATCAAGTGAGTTTGTAGCAGCACTATTTGATCAAATGCCTCTCACATTTCAACTTATCTTGTGCCTTTAATTTCAGTCATTTTTCTCTTTCAAACATCATTAAAGTTGTTTGGTTTCTCATATTGGTTCATAGGAAAGTTGATCCAACACTGTGAGTGTGTGGATCCTGAGATCTGGATGATCTGCAAGCTATATGTCAGTAGTTGTTTCAAGATGTGTGTCAACGAGTTATGTGAGAGTTTCCTCACTATTGTATCTTAGATGAAGAAGCTTCACTTGATGGAATGAGGGTGGATGTAGGTCTCCGTCTAGGAGTCGAACCACTTAAAAATTTCCTGTGTCTTCTGTGTTTTGCTCTATTTTAATTTCCTCTAACTTTTTTAGAACATAGGGTGGAGTGAATGCTTTGCATGCATCTTGGCAGAAGGAACGTGGTGAGAAACAGTAGGTGGTTTCCATAGTGGTATGATTACTTTGGTCTGAGTCCTGGCATGGCACGTTTCATCTTCCTCTCCATAGACGTGCATGGGATGTTGAGAACGAATGCACATCAATTATTCTGGAAACAAAAAAGGTGATGGCTCTTCATGGCTAGTCGGTTACGTATATGCATCGGTTGCTGAGAAAAAGGCGTTGTCACCAAGGTTATCCTCAAACACCAAAGTAGGTAGTCTTTATAAAAGGACTTTGTTACGTTGAGCAGGGGGGTTGCCTTCCTCGTTCTCTCTCTTGCTCTCTCCCTCTCAACTATATCGTCACCTTCTTCGTCCTGCTATACACTTCTCTGCACTGCTGCTTCCTCGCATGGCTGGGGTTTCTTCTTTTCATCTCTCTTTAACCAGCACGTCACCTTCTTCCTACCGTTGCCCAGAAGGGCCATCTTTGTCTCCCTACTTGCTGCACTCTCTCTCTCTCTACTGCGGAGTCCGTCGCAGCCTCACACCTGTGCCCTTCGTCGCTGCAACTACCCTACACTCATCCCACCGTCGTCGTCTTCTTCCTCATCATCGTGTCGTTGCTGCACCGCTGGCGGAGTCATCATCGTTGTCATTGCCCATGTCCTCTACCTCGCTGCAGTGAACTGTAGCAAATCGCAGTTACTGTAGCGCTACATTACCAGCGATTTTTAACTACAGTACCCCACCTTTCTTTCTCTCTTCTATCTCTACTTATTCTCTCTTCTATCTCGGTTGCCTTTCTCTAGTAATATTTGTTTATTCTATGTATGGATTGATATACCATTATTTAAATAATAATTGTTAATTATTCTCCTCTCTCCCTATTCTATCTTCCTCTTTGCATCTGGTCTCCTTACTTCTTTTTTTTTGTCTTGCTTAATTTAATTTATTTACTCTTGTTGTTTGTTCAACCTATTAGTCTTTGTTTAAATAATTTGGTAGTATAATTAGGTAGTTATTTCATCTCTCTCTCTCTCTCTCTCTCTCTCTCTCTCTTTCTCTCTTTCTTTCTATCTTCTAATCTCTATCTACTTCGTTTAGAATTATTTTTGATCAAATTAGTTGTAGGATTTATATGTAATATTTTCAACTCAATTTTCCAATTAAAAACTTCATGTTTTCAAAATTAAAATCTACTTCTTTGTAGGATTGACTCGGCTTTCACGACTTAACTATTGCTAAAATAATTAGTGTAGGCCGATTAATTAGATTTTAGTCACGTGTTTAACGACACATTCATGGACTATCAAAGCCAAGGCCAAGAAGAAGCTGTCGTCCAAGGATGCCTTCACTGTCGGTGACAAGAAGAAGAAGAAGAGTAGTGAGACCTATAAGATCTACATTTTTAACGTTCTGAAGCAGGTGCTCCCTGATATCGGCATTTCCAACAAGGCGCCATCATCAATAGCTTCATCAACCACATCTTCGAGATGCTCACATAGGAGGCCTCCTGCCTAGCGTGCTACAACATGAGGCCCACCATCACCTCTAAGAAGATCTAGACATCCATCTATCTTGTCCTCCCTAGCGAGCTTGCTAAGCACGCTATCTCTGAGGGCAACAAAGTCGTCACCAAGTTCACATTCGCTCTTCACCTCGACGGAACCAAGCTCGAAGCCTCCGCAGATTTCCACCTCCTTTTTGAAGAAAGGTAGGATCTTTAATCTCAGTCGACTAGCTCAGCATCCTCTGTTTTACCTATCTCAGACCTCTTTTCGTCGTTTGTCTAGATGGCTTCATCTAGGGCTCCTGAAGGTACCTTGTTCACCCCGGAGCAGTTCCAACGACTGTCTTCGACCAAAGCTTCTATTTGCCCAAGGAAAGTAGTGGATTTTAGTCAGTTGATGGGTAGACTAAGATGGGTAGAAGAAACCCTAGCAGCCATGAATTGGTCGAGGCTCTGTCAGATTTCTGAACCAACATTTGAGGGCGCTCTGAAGGTTTTCTACCTATCCCTCCAATCACAGTTGAAGGTTCAGTTACAGGCTTAGTAAAGGGTACCACTGTCATTATTTCAGAAGAACTTCTAGTAGAACTCCTGGATTGCCTGAACTCTGGACACATAATTAGTGAAGTTGTGTCCATGGAGAAGCAGAAATTGTGAGTTATTGGGAGTTTAGGTTCCATCACTAAGAAAGGGCTCCTAGTCAAAGAGCTCTCTGTAGAGAAGAGATTGCTCCACTCAATCATCACCAACATCATCACTCCTAGAGCAGGTACACACTCTTCTATCACTGCCAGAGATGACAGTTTGTTATTTTGGGCTATTCAAAGGCACAAGGTTAACTTGCCTTCCATTATATTGGAAAGGATGGCATGTTCCAAGAACCTGCAGGAGTCCCTTCCCTATGGGCCCTTGCTAACCCTTGTGCTCAAGAAATTTTCGGTGGACTTATCGGATGAGGTGTTCACCTCTGTGAAAGAGAAGATTGGGCTCTCCACCTTGAGGAGAAGCCATTATGTCTTAGAAGACAAGTCTCAAAATATTTAGATCAAGGACTGTCCCCAAATGCACTCACGAAATATTTTCAGATGAGGCACCAACACATGGAGAAGCTAGAGAAGAAGAAGCACCAGTAGCAGAACAAGCAGAGATCCAGCCCATTGTCCCATCTCAAGAATATGATGCTCCTGATGACACAATCAATCAAGTCCTAAGGGACTTAAGAGGTAAAGGAGTGGCTCAGGAAGAAGACATTCCTTGCACCACTCCAATAGAGCCTTCCTTAGAGGAGCACCACCACATTTCTCCACCATATGTTGAGACCCAGCCTAGGTCTCAGGGGGAGACTAGCAAAAGTTTGGATGATGTGATACAATTGATTTTGAAGCAGCAAGAGATGATGACAGCTCTGCAGATGCAAATCCAGTAGATAGATGTCAGATTTGATTATATGTCTGAGGAACTCCAACAGATGAACGACCTTTTATTACATTTGGTATGCCAACATGGCACAGGTACTTCTTAAGTTCCTCCTGCTCAATCTGAGCAGCAACAACTACAACCGCATCAACAGTCAGAGGATGTGGTTCCACAACCTGAGAAAAGATCAGAACAGCCTTTTGTGGACCCAGGAGTTATGTCAGAACAGCAGCAGTCAGGCCAAGTAGAGCATATTTCTGAGCAGCAGTCGGAGCAGCAAGAGCAGCCTTTAGATGCAGAAGCCAACCTTCAAGTCAAAACCTTTAAGAGGAGAGTTAGAAGGAAGCTTATGAAGTTTGGTCTTCCAATTTTCCCTTCTCAGCCCTTGACTATCTCATCTCCTCCTGCTCCTACTCCTCCTGCTGCTGATCCTCCTGCTACTGACCCTACACCTCCACCAGCCATTGTACAACCACCTCCTTCCACCTCTCAAGTTATCCCTTCTACCTCCACTGATCCTCCTCCTTCCCCCTCTCAGACAGCAATTGAGTCTCCAATAAATACTTCAATTCCTTCCTTTCCTTTGAAGTATAGGTTCAAAACTCACACTATGAACACTCCCTCTCTTCATACCTTACCTCCACACTTCTTTTCTACTCCTCCTTCATCCTCCATTTCTTCTTCTATTAGCTCCACTCCTTCAATTGGCCACATAGTACCTAGTATGGTACTAGCCTCTGGAGCAGTCCCTCATGGCCATAGCTCCCTTCTTCCACTTTTTTGGTATGCCTTCATCTATCACTCTGAACATCACATGAATCTGTTCAGAGAATTTTTATTCATTAAAGCTTTTCTTGAAGTTCATGGGATGCCAGACTACAAGTTCGAAGATTGGCTCCCTCTTCTACTCAAAACCTCTGAAGTTCTATTGGCTGATGTGAATCTCATCACTCAGAAGAGCCATAGTTCTTCTCCTTCAGAATTTCTCAATCTTTACCCTGCTGAAGCTGAAATCTTCATCTCAGCCAAGTCTAGAAACCCTCTCCTCACCATTCACCAGCACATAAATCTAAGGTTCTTTGACCTCTTTAGAAACCACTTTAGAGAAGCCCAAACTAGCTACACTAGAATGAAGGTCTTCAATGAAGATCGATTCAAGTTGGGTTTGCCAGACGTTAATAGAGGGCAATGGCGGATGATCACTCAGGGCCAGAGACCAATTGCTCCTTCCATGACCATTGCATTACCTTCTGGACTATATCCCAGTCTAGTTGGTGCTATTTCTTCTAGGAAGCAGTTTGCTCAGATAGCTTTCAATAGGCATATCCACATAGCAGCTAGATTCAAGGTTAAGTATAACATCAAGCTATCCTTCCATAGATTTGCCATGATGCAAGCTCCCAAGAATTCTTAGCACATGAAGGACTTTCAGCACTGCTTTGCAGAGTCTGAGAGATTGAATGAAGATGAATGGGCAACAGCTTATCCAGCAGATAGTAAAGAGTGTCAGAGACTCAAGTTATCTCCCTGTGTCTATCTCCTGAAGCCTTATGACATTCTTTGGAAATCTGTGCTTCAGAAATGGACACAGAGATATGTTATCTATTACCAAGCCAAGGAAGCAGTCCACTCCCAGGGTCTTCACTAGAATCTTACTGTGCATGACTTTCTGCACCATGCAGCTAAGAAGAATTTGTTCCTTAAGGTACACTTTGTCTGCTGACAACTACCATTGAAGACTCAACTGGTATCATCGCAGGTATGTCAAATCTTAGGAAAATCCTGCCATAGTATCTTCCTACAACATAGATAGAGAGAAATTTTGTCGGAGTCCAAGCATGGCACGTTTCATCTTGCTCTCCATAGATATGCATGGGTTGTTGAAAACGAATGCACATCAATTATTTTGGAAACAAAAAAGGACATGGCTCTTCATGGTTAGCCGGTTACGTATATGCATCGATTGCTGGGAAGAAGGCGTTGTCACCAAGGTAATCCTCAAACACCAAAGCAGCTAGTCTTTATAAAAGGAGGACTTTGTTACGTTGGGTAGGGGAGCTGCCTTCCTCGTTCTCTCTCTTGCTCTTTCCCTCTCAACTGCATCGTCAACTTCTTCCTCCTGCAGTACACTTCTCTGCACTGCTGCTTCCTCGTGTGGCTGGGGTTTCTTCTTTTGTCTCTCTTTAACCAACATGTCACCTTTTTCCTACCGTTTCCCAGGAGGGGCCATCTTCGTCTCCCTACTTGCTGCACTCTCTCTCTATTGCAGAGTCCGTCGTCGCCTCGCACCTGTGCCCTTCGTTGCTACAACTGCCTTGCACTCATCCCACCGCTGTCATCTTCTTCCTCATCATTGTGTCGTTGTTGCACCGCTGGCAGAGTCATCATCGTCGTCATTGCCCGTGTCCTCTACCTCGCTCCGGTGAACTGTAGCAAATCACAGTTACTGTAGTGCTACAGTAACTAGCGATTTTTAGCTACAGTACCTCACCTTTCTTTCTCTCTTCTCTCCCTACCTACTCTCTCTTTATATCTCGGTTGCCTTTCTCTAGTAATATTTGTTTATTCTATGTATGGATTGATACCCCATTATTTAAATAATAGTTGTTAATTATTCTCCTCTCTCCCTATTCTATCTTCCTCTTTCCATCTGGTCTCCTTACTTCATTCTTTTTGGCTTGCTTAATTTAATTTATTTACTCCTGTTGTTTGTTCAACCTTTTAGTCTTTGTTTAAATAATTTGGTAGTGTAATTAGGTAGTTATTTCTTATCTCTCTCTCTCTCTCTATCTATCTTCTAATCTCTATCTACTTAGTTTAGAATTATTTTGGATCAAATTAGTTGTGGGATTTATATGTAATATTTTCAACTCAATTTTCTAATTAAAAACTTCATGTTTTCAAAACTAAAATCTACTTCTCTGTAGGATTGATTCGGCTTTCATGACTTAACTATTGCTAAAATAATTAGTGTAGGCCGATTAATTAGATTTTTAGTCACGTGTTTAACACATTCATGGACTATCAAAGCCTAAGGCCAAGAAGAAGCTGCCGTCCAAGGATGCCTTCACTGCCAGTGACAAGAAGAAGAAGAGTAGTGAGACCTACAAGATCTACATTTTTAAGGTTCTGAAGCAGGTGCTCCTTGATATCAGCATTTCCAACAAGGCGCGCATCATCAATAGCTTCATCAACCACATCTTCGAGAAGCTCACATAGGAGGCCTCCTGCCTAGCGTGCTACAACATGAGGCCCACCATCACCTCTAAGAAGATGTAGACATCCATCTGTCTTGTCCTCCCTAGCGAGCTTGCTAAGCACGCTATCTCTGAGGGCAACAAAGTCGTCACCATGTTCACAAACTTCTGAGCATTAGGGCAGGTGAAATTGGTTTTTTGTAGCAAGAAAAGGAATTAAGGTTAATTTTAGTGATTCCCTCTATTTTTGCTTGCCAAGGTGATTCAATCTCACATGTGCATTTTGTCGTTGTAATATAACAATTTGAAATCGATGCAACTCTCTATAAGATTTGTGTGAAAAGAAATCAGGAGCTCTTTGACATGATCAATGGTTCTCTCTCTCAAAGATGCTCTCTCTAAACCAAGGTGCCATGGCCGAAGAGGATGATCACTCAAAGCACTCGACTATCCTCTACTTTGACGAGGATGACGTCCCCCTAGAGATGTTTGACAATGTGCTATTGTGGCCCCGAGGAGGCCCAATGAGGCCATCAATAGCCTCCAAGAGGTGCTACAGAGCGAGCTAGAGAGCAAGGCGGCCAAGAGCAACAACCACTCCAAGGGGGCCACAGAAGGTATTTAGGTATTTTGAGTGGTTTAACGATTTTCATTACATATACGGTCTACTATTCGCTTCTGTTTAATGGTAAGGACTATTGAGATATAACCACATTTTATCAAAGTATTTGAAATATAGTTTTATAATATGTTCACTTATATTTATTGAGCAACTATCCTATCTATTTTGCTAATATAATTGCTAAACATTTATCATGATATTTTTGTATGACAAAAAACCTTTTAATATCTTCGCCTTTACCATTTATGAAAATCAATAAGTCAAAGGCTCTTATTTATACAAACATATTTTTGCCAAAGTTTATGCTTACACAGACCTAAGTATCAACACAACGAAAATTTTCTAAGTCCAAACGTACACTGTATATCATACTAACTCTGACTCCTGACTCCGACTCTTGAAAAGTCGAAGTAATGCTTCGATTGATGAACCTGTAGCACTCCGATTCTTGAACAGTCGAAGTCGGGCCTACTCTGACTTCTCATAAAAGTCAAAGTCTGTACCGATTGGTATCTATTGAGCCTTACTCCGACTCCTTGAAAGTCGAAGTTGGACATACTCCAACTTCATAAAAGTCGAAGTCTGCTATCTATTTGCTAGCACTCCGACTTCCTAGAAGTTGAAGTTTGGTTGATCTCTACTCCGACTCCCCACGAAGTCGAAGTCATTGCTTCCTTACTTTGACTTCAATGAAATCGAAGTAGTTATATTTCTTCTAAAGTCGAAGTTCATTATCTGTTACAGTTGTATTGCTATTTCTTACTCCGACTCCTTGAAAGTCGAAGTTTCTCATATCAACTTCTGTATATATGTACTTAAATGATCTTTTAAGTCTCTATCAATGAGCACAACCTAATGTACATCATTACATGAGTTTTACATGGAAATATCTTTTGCTAAAGATAGTTTTCTTAAAGTCAATTTCTTCAGTTATATAAAATTCAATTATCCTTTTGGCGGGAAAATATTTTATTTAATATTATTCATCTGTGAAATATCCTTTTTTGGGATCTGTAATGTACGAGATATATCTGTTATCTCTTCCACTGACAGGAAGATAAGTTGATCTCTGGTCGACAGATGGTGAAGAATTAAATGCTTGATAAGTATAAGCTGTATGAGCTATCTGTCAGAACCTACCTGCCACTGTCAGAAATCCCATGACTTTTAGAAAGAGATCGTATGCAAATGTCTGTTCATTCTTAAATGTTCTAAACATCTTCATACTTTATATTCTTATATGTATCTCACCTACCTCTGAAAGTATGGAGATATCTTTCTGTCCTGTCCTTTCAGACTTATAGAATATTAATGAAGCATGGTTAGCCTCCAGTCTTGCGCTTGAAGCCTGCAAAACATTTATAACCTCCAGTCTTGTGCATGGAGCCTCTCAGAACTTTAATGAAGCGTCTCTCAAGCATGAAGCTACAAAATATAGCCTAAAGATGTTGGGACTCATGAAGGTAAAGATTTGATGGACAAACCTAAGAAGACCAAAGTCTCTTCTTAACGGACATCCTTCAACGGCTAGCTTCCAATGGCCAAAATTCAAATGGGCAAATTTGAAGCTCATGTATATAAAACCGAAGCTTGAAGTCTAAACAAGATAGAGAGAAGAGATACAGAGATACACATACATAGAAGACATAGAAGCTCACACTTCACTCCCATATGAAAACTAGAAGAGCCACTCAAAAGAAAGAGAGCCACTCCTCAGTCTTAGACTTCATGCTCTCCATTGGCAATTAGAAGTCTTCTTCGCTTGGGATTACTGCATTTCGGATTCTCTTCAGTCCACCTCATTGTTTCAGAAAGAGCTTGAGCTCCACTTTCATTGTTTCTCTTTCTGAATCTCTGTGTTTGCTCATTGTTATTGAGGAGACACACAAGTTTTCAACTTCTGTAAGATAACCAGTAAGGGATTTGCACCCCCTGCAGTGTATGAAGGGAAGATCTACAGTTGTAGATGGTCTTGTACCCCTTGGTTTAAGGGAAGATTTGCTGGTCTGCAAGTAGTTGTATTTCCTCTCAGTTGAGAGAAGGCCAAGTGTGCTTGATAGTTAGTGAAATTCCAAGTGATTGCTTGGGGACGGGACGTAGGACTTCTATGTGGGAAGGGCCAAACTAGGATAAAATCTCTTATGCATTTCTGTGTGATTATTTCCGCCAAGTTTACAGTTGTTTCACACATACCACACTAAGTACTAACGACTCTATTTAGTGTTGTTTATCTTTTAGATAAATTTTTAAAAGCGCAAGAAGTCCTATTCGCCCCCCCCTCTAGGACAACTTAGTGCCATCTCGATCTAACAATATTTACAAAGGTATTTATGCAAAAAACCCTAAAAAACCTCACACTAATAAATATAACATGGCAAAATAAAGCAGAATGATGGGTACCTAACATTTTAGGGATTTTTGCAAAAATACTTTTTATGTTATTTTCAATAATTTTATTATATTAAAATACTAATAAAAATGTCTCTTTCATTATCATCTATTAGCATTTTGTTAAAAGCTCTTATTGAATCTTGATAAACTTTTCACCAAATTTTATTGAGGTCCAAATATCTTTAATATCTCATAAATTTCTTTTCTTTTCAGATTTCCACTTCTTAACCTTTTCCTATTTGTCACAATGTTTCAATCACAAAACCTTCTTTCTATATGAATATTTTCATCTAAAAAATTCATTTGTGTACAAAATAAACATATTATTGGTAGTTATAACAGTGTTGACTACATGAATACTTTTGGAAGCATATTTATGTAAGGATATTATACATGAGAATAACATGGCCACTTTTAAAAGATAACTAATATGGAGTTTTTTTGTCAAAAGAAATTCCCTCAAAGAGACATGACAGTCCGGGACCCAATAATCGGGTACTTCCAGTAGGCCGAAAGGATCTAGACTCATTAACCGATGAGGGGCGCCGGTCCAATAAAAAGTTCATAGTGTTCCCTGCCGCTGGGCAGCCCTGTCGGGGGCGGTCCCCTGTGTGACTGTTGTTTTCCCCGTTTTCACTGTGCCCCACAAAAGATTGCAACGGTGAAGGCCCCGCCCCCTCACCCTCCAACTCACTCATTTTTAAAACTTTTTTGTGTTTTTTTGTAAAAAAAAAAATGCCGCAGCAAAGCCACGTAGTACCAACAACACCACTTGCAGTCTACATGCCTGCACAAGACTGCGTAAACTTTTCCGTCCACGTCCACCGAGATTCTCTCGTTGTGGGCCGCCCACTCATAACATCCAATGATGCCGCTTGCATTTGGTATTCCGTTGTTACGTAAGTCATCCTATTTTTCTCACGATTGCGCTCTACAATTTAAATTGTACCAATCAATAGATAAAAAATTTCAAGTCAGTGAATCACTTTTTATCTCTTTTTAAAGATCAAATAAATTAAGAAATATAGATGTCATCTTGATAGAAATCGATCTACTAATTAAGAGAAATCAATGTCCGATTGAATCGATCTACTAATCTGAAAAAATCGATCGATTAATTATGAGTCAAACATTTTAACACAGTTCGATATAACCGTGTCGCTATGATATATAACGACATGACAAATCTTATTGACAACCTCAATTTTATCTTGAAGTCTCTCGACTCTTTGAGACTTTTGATGCAAAATTAGGTGATATAAATTTTTGCTTAACTTCTCAACTTTTTGAAAAAAAAATACTTTCTCAATAATTTATCAATTTATGTATAATTGGGAAAATATCTAACAAGGCCAATGATGCCGTATTTTATCGTTTCTTTTTTTCCACTTTCATATCAATCATTTGATCTTAAGAGTGAAGTAAACAACTTTATCCTAATATTCTCGAATAAGAGGACATTAAAGTTAAAATTTAAATTTTCACTATCTAATCTATAAATTAAACAAAAAAGAATGTAATTAAAAATACTCTACAAAGAAGAACACGATAACATTTCACAGCACTTTTTGTTTTTTGATAGGTATTTCTCATCACTTATTTGAAAGGATAATAAGTGCGTTCTTTTTTTTTTATCCATTCTTAACTTTTATAAAAGCAAACATTCAAAAATTTCAATCATTGGAGATCACCTTGAGTTGAATAATTACATTCAAAGATGATAATATCAGATCCTTCTATGGAATATTTTGCATGTCAAGGTCAAAGTAGGATTTTTTTTCTTTTTACTTTGAGAGTCAAATATCTAAATAAAAACATTATTGCATGTGGTTTTCGAACTTACCAGAGGTGGTTATTACTTTGTGTTTCGTTCAACAAGAGAGAGAGAGAGAGAGAGAGAGAGAGAGAGAGAGTTATCCCTCCATTTCCGCCAGGATTCTCTGCACATACATCACTCCTCTTTTTGACGCCATAACTCCTCTAAACTCGGGCATCTCCGTTGATGGGTCTCTTTTCTTTGGCTGTGGCGCGTGGGGTCATAGCATTTGCAGAGCGCTTCGGACCTCGTCAGGTCAAAAACCGCCCCCTGCTTGGTCATTCTTCTCCTCCTCCTCCTCTGCTGCTGTGAGCTCTCATCGATGGTCACACCCGTCGGTCTTCCATTCTTGTATGGGCTTCCTGCTTCGACTCAATAGGAAGATTGGGCATTTGGCTTGCTCTTCTCTTCCCCATTGATGTGCATTTTCACTAGTTACGTACTATCTGTTAGTTCCAGAGAAAGTCAGATGGATGCATTCATCACGCCTCTTCTTTCTAATAATGTTCCTCCACGAGAAGAAGGGTTCCTCCTTTCTCCTCCCTCTAATTCCCTCCTCCGTGCATTTACGCTCGTTAGTAAAGAATATTTTTATGGAGTTGTCGTCACAGAGGCCTTTCTCTTTTTCCTGTTCTTCTCACTTTTTTGTGGGCATATTGCAAAGTGGCTCTTTGCAGAGCTCCTCATTGATAGCTTTTGGAGGTTTTTGTCCCTCTGCATTAATCCACCACCTGCCTCCTTCTACCCAATATTTAATCTCCCTTCCGCTGTTGTTCCATCAATGGAGTGCTGTCTCCGATTTTTTTTTCCCCCGTTCTCTTGCCGAACCATTTGGTCACCAATCGTACGTCTCTTTCTTTTCGTGATGTTTTCTTTTCATCCAATGCAAGTTGCTTCTCCCCGTCGCTTCCTTTTGCCCTGTGCGTGATGGAGGAATCTTGTCCTCATCTGTGAGAACCCCGGTCGCTCTTCTGGTTGGCCGCACTCTCCTCTGTTCTTGGATCTTTTGGGGCCAACGGTTGATGCATTCTTCGTGTCAAGTTTCCATTTTTCCTCTCTTTTTTCTTCTTCTTTCGGGTGAATCAACACTTGTTCTCTTCCATTGCAGAGTTCACCGGAGTGATCTAGTGGCCGTGGTGTTCTAGCGTGGAGTGGAGGAAGCCACTGGGGAATGGGGACGATGCTGAGGAAGGCGTGCGTGTCAGCTCGCAAGGACCAGCCGATGCCTGAGTCCGGAGGTACCTCGTTCTTCAGTCTCCCCGGCCTTCTGGTTGGGTTCACCAAGGGCATGGCGGATGCTGACTCCGCTGGGAGCCCCACATCCCCTCTCGACTGCAGGCTCTTCTCTGGCTTCGGCAGCCACTTTGCGCGGTCGCCGCGGTCACCGGGAGCCGCCGATGCGGCCCGCAAGAGCTGGGACTGCGATCGTGTCGGCCTCGGCCTCGTCGACTCGCTCAGCGACGGTGGTGAGACCTGCCGTAGTGTTTTTCTGGGTTCACCTGAGAACCGGAAGATACTGCTCGGCTCGCAGACGCGAATCAACATCCCGTGTCCTAAAAGCCGCCTCGATCGCCTGCTAGCTGATAGCTCCGCAACATCCCCAAAATCTCTGCCCAAGAACTATGTGATTTCCTCCAACAACAGGAACGCATCTCCTTGTTTCAAGCCGGTCTCCCCGGAGAAGGGAGAACGAGCGTCTGTGGCTCGATTTGAACTCGGAGAACTTGGAAAAATCCAATCTTGCTGCTCTCCGCACATCGATCGATCTCCCAGTCACATTTCTGAAGCCCGCCATTCAGAATCCAAGAATGCTTCACTGATCTCTCCTCCATTTGCCGGGGGAACAAAGTTTGAGAGCTGTTCTGGCTCTCTGCCAGATGCCTACGGCTTCTTGGGTTCTCTCTCGGCTAGTGATATCGAGCAGTCCGAAGACTACACCTGCATCATTTCTCACGGGCCGAATCCTAAGACAACTCGCATTTTTGGAGACTGCATTTTGGAGAGCCGCCGCACAGGCGACACGTACGGATGTTCTGATAGAGATCAATGGGGGGAGGAAGGCAAAGGGTGCTTGTGGACGGTCATGTGTTTAGAGAATCCCATGTCTTTCCCTAGTGAGGATTTCCTGAGGGTCTGCTTCTCCTGCCAGAAGAAGCTTGAAGGGGAAGACATCTATGTCTACAGGTACATTGTGGACTTTTATGGAGACGTACTTTCATATTTCATCTATATTTTTATATGAAACTTTTGATCTTTTCATGGGGGTGGCATGATTTCCCCTTGAGATGACATTTCATCCACTCTTTGTTTCTGGTTCATGCTCAGAGAAGCTTACACTAACATGTCTACATGTGAAAGTTGTCTCGTTCTGTCTTCCTGTAACCTCTTTTCTATGAATCTGTGGGCTTTAAACTGCAAGAATGAATATTTCAATAGGATACTTGTTCTCACAAGATTTCTTCATCTTGTCGAACATTCTCTCAAAATTTTTCTATCCTTAGTGGATATAGATGACCTTAGAATGAGGGCGTAAAGTTTTTTAATAATATTGCTGATTCTGACATTGAAGCCTACAATAGATTCTGTTCTGCGTTGTCTACTTGACAGTGATGTGTTCGTAAGACACAAAAAATTGCCAGTCGCAGGAGAAATAATCTTGTGTCTTGTTGTTTAATTCTGTGAATCCCTGCAGAGGCGAAAAGGCGTTCTGTAGTTCCAGCTGCCGTTCTCAGGAGATCATGTTTGACGAGGAAATGGAAGGCCTGGCAATGGATTCTCGATCTTGTCCCACACCGACAACTTGCTGTGAGGAAATTTTCCTCTCGGGGCGGTGGTTGCTACATGATCAAGAGTGCTGCTGCATAAAGCGCCATTCCTGCCTGTTAGTAAGTTGCGGGGTGGGCGGGTTGAATTTTCAAGGGTAGATAGGTTTGGTCATCTGTTCTAAGAAGAGCTGTCGATGTGAATCTCTAGCAGCCATGGATGATCAACGTATACGTTTTAATTTTCTTTACTGATTTTAGTTTTCATTTCGTCAACGTATTTTTTGGGCAATGGAGATGTTTCTCTCTCTTTTTTTATTGCTCGTGGCATCCGACTTGTATTAATGTGACATAATTTTGATCAGAGAGAGAGAGTCCCGGAGACTTTCGGGAGTAGCTCCTCTCTTGCCCTTGATGTTTCCATCTCTACGAGTGCTTCTTACCCAAGTACATATATAGAACCAGATCGATACGTCTTCTATAATATGCCAAATACTTTGAGAGCTGCATGAGATTTATGCCATGTTTCCACTCAAACCACCTTCCTGAACCGTCAACAAATAGCATTTGAGTTTACAACGGAGACGGACTTATCTAATTCATCATTCCCATCGCCGGACCATCTCCGCGTCCGCGTTTTGCATGGATCAAGTGATGCTGCCCGGTTGAACCCAGAAAGCCTGGATTTACACAGCAGGCCTAGATAAAGCTTCCGAAAGCTTCTCATTTTGAGGCTTAATTATTACCGACGGTGATCTTTTTGAAGGGGATTTGGTTTGGTTTCCGAAGGCGACGAAGAAACTAGTTATAAAGACACAGGAGGAAGACAAGACAGAGACCTTCCCTACACGTGAGGGTTTCTTTTGCTTTGGACTTTGCCGTTGTCCCCATGTCGCAGTTAGTGTTGTACACTTAATTCGTTCAGGAGAAGAACCCAACCCTCCTCCGTTGGCTGTTTGATTTTGGCTTATTCTTCTCGGCTGAATATTAGAGCATTAGAGCTGTGATATATAGCCAACAAAGGTGTGTTCTTTCCTTCATCCATCCTCACTCAAAGTGGACACAACACTGCCCTTTAGCAACGGGCAAGTGGGATCAAGTGGGGAATACAAATCTAAATGCCAGGGTTATCTGATCCGAATCTGATTTTTCACAGGCTTCGATTGAAACCTTAATTCTCATATTTGACACAGATTGACAGTAGATCAGATGCGTGTATTAAGGTCGAAGATCTGATTCCAACTGAGTGCTGGAAAAATATAAAGATTGTGGGTGAGCTTCGATCATCTTGATCCTGATTCCTTGGTGAAAGCTGAAGCGTCTGGGTCAAAGTTGAACACGACACGGTCTTCAAATTTTGGGATTCCATTATATTTCTTTAGGACTTAGTGGCCGCCCTATACGTGGATAGGCTACTGTGCACACTTTATTCACATTAAATACATATTCTAAGTTTTCCCCACTGTATAAACTCTTTAAAGTTTGATTCTGTGTCTTCCGTATTAAACTTAAAAAGAAACGCTATGATGCACGACGTTCTGGGCACTGTTTTTGCGCCAAAATTAAATTACACAATAGGAAAAGAACGACTTCAATCTTGCACTTCTTTTTAAAAATTAGAAACATCAAATTAAGTTATTTATTTTAGTCATCCAATCTCAGGATTAATTGATGAAATAAGAGGGAGAAAAAAAAGAAAATGCTGTAAAAATACTGGGACTGTAGCGTTCCCCAATTAAAACTTACACCTAGGGCTGCGCTTGATATGTAACTCTTTCAAGAGAAAAGGAAGTTGCCATGGCCCATGGCCTCCGCATCCGGAACCCACAACCTACCAAAATCTACGTGGGTTTCTGCTGATTTCATCGGCGTCAGTTCCGGCCAAAGCAGTTCCTGTTCCCAACGTCCACACCTGGAAGGGTGAGGGTCCTCCCTCCTCGGAAAGGAGTTGGTCTCTGCGGGAAGGATCGCATTCATATGTCATGACATGGAGTCCTGGCATGGACTCCTCGTGTTCTTGCTGCCCAACAGACTGCGGTGCTTTCTGTAAGTCCCTTTAAGAAAAAGGAGTCCGGAATTTGAGGCTTGGGACACACCAGAGACTTGCGTGCAAACTTTGGAAGAGCATCCTGTCAGCAACCCCACTTGCGACATGCTGCATTATTACAGCATCACAACACTGAAACTGGAAGGCACGTCTAAAGCTGAAACCGCATCACATTCACGTCTTTCTTCGTTACGACTTGCCCACACAGTGACACTTGTTTCTTCGTTAGGAGTCCCGTTTGACCCAGCAAGCCGGCAACTTGGGACGAGCGAGAGTTCCTGACTGACTAAGCACAATTAATGTGCTACTTCAAGTTAGAAACTTATTTCCTTATGCCCGGCCAGTTGCAATTTCTAATGCTTCTTCAAATAGATTGATACGGCCAGCCTCAACGTGATATGTCAAATTAGATCTATCTTCTAACCTAGTCCTGGTCTCGTTGCCCATGGGAATTAAAGAATCTAGGCTAATTATATGCAGACCTGTCCAAAGAAACCGCGGGAAAGGTGATCGGAATTGTTCTCACCCATTCCGATGGCAGTAGGAAACTTGGGTGTTCAATGCCTTCAGACACTGCTTCCTATTAGTCTAACAATGACCCATGAGATGGTAGGAGTGACGTCCATCGTCCAATAGATCTTAGCATGATCAGTACAGCGGCTGTGTATGCACCCCTGGCAAGCATCCTCTATAAAAAAAAGATGGTGGTGATTTTAGTTTTATTTTTTTCTGGTGGACAAGACAACTAAACCTTGGCCTAATGGAGCCAATCCCATCCCGCTATATATGCTTAATGATCGTAACACGAACTTATCTCATTGTATGCCTTTATCAGGTTTTCCGCAACATGATTCCTAGAAAACGAGCAACAAAAATGTGAGGAGCCAGTTAAGTATGGCCAATCCATGGGGGTTTTGCATGTAGGCAACCACGTAAAGAACACATGATAAAGAAAATTATAGACAAAGAAATGTCCACGGTATTTTCTTTCAAGCTAAGTGATAATGAAAAATGTGTTAGGAAAATTAACAGGATAGCATGTACATATACGAAGTAGATCAACATGCCCCATAACGTTCCCCAAATTATCATATCATTATAGTACGAAAGGCAAGATCCATATTGTAGCGACTGACATTCCAAATCTAATTTATCGGGTTTCGGAGTGTGGAGTATTGTGGTATGTGTTTTATTCTGTTTGAACATGTCATTGTTTGAGGCTTTTGTTTGGGTTCCGGGATTCTATTTGCTGTCGTGGCCGGGAAGCATGACACGTTGGTAACACATCAGGCGAGACTATACGCAACAGTGTTAGCAGACAGTGGTCGTTGGGTCGCTTGGTTTGGATGCATTAGTGTGGCGTCTAGGCTGTAACAATCTAGAAGCAATCGATGTTAGATGGTAATCGATGTTCAAAGGAACAATCGATGTTAGATAGTAATCGAAGTTCAAAGGGGTAATCAATGTTTAAAGAAGCAATCGATGTTAGTCGGTAATCAATGTTTAAGAAAGCAATCGATGTTAGGTAGTAATCAATGTTTGAGAAGTAATCGATGTTTAAGGAAGCAATCGATTGTTAGATAGTAATCGATAGGAACAATCGATTGACAGTTAGCAATCGATGTTTAATGACAATCGATGTTAGAAAGCAACGATGTGCAAGGCAATCGATATGTTAACGTCGACTGATCACCACCAAAATGAAGTGGACTTCGTATATGACGAAGTTAGCTTCGATCGATCACGACCAAAATGAAGTGGACTTCGAAGTATATGACGAAGTTAGCTTCGACCAATCACGACCAAAACGAAGTTGATTTCATATATGACGAAGTTAGTTTTTGACTGATCACGATCAAAATGGAGTGGACTTTGTATATGACGAAGTTGGACTTCAGATATGACAAAGTTAACTTCGAATATGACGAAGTTAAGCTTTGACTGTTTACGACCAAATCGTGTATAACTTTGTATATGATGAAATTGGACTTCGGATATGATGGAGTTAAGCTTCGACTATTTACGACCAAATCGTGTGTAACTTCGTATATGACGAAGTTGGACTTCGGATATGACGAATTTAAGCTTCGACTGACCATGACTAAATTGTGTATGACTTCGTATATGACGAAGTTATCGAATATTTTCCAGACTATAAAACACATGTTAAGTATATATATACCCGATAATAAAGGGGGTTGGTTAAGATATATAAACATAGAAAGTATGGGTCCCAATTGTGACTGAATCCAATAAGGGATTCTGAATCTGCTCCTTAGAACTAAACCAAATAGAAATAGACCTGTTACGGAAATGACTCCTATGGAAGTTCTGGAACATGATAGGACTCTTACCAGGAGTTTAGGAAACTGCAAACTAGGAAGTTTGCACCATCACGACGCTATAAAACCATCATAAGATCCCCATAGCCAACACTAGACTTCTCTTCGTTACTGAACGTGGGAGGAATTTCTAGGAGTAAGGAGGAAGAACTAGTTGCAAGGGTTCATCCCATAGCATCTGCTTCGACCTGTAAGAATCTTGTGCTAGAAACGACCAAAAGTAGATAATCTCGGGCACAACGTAACATAGTGTATATCTTCTGAAAGTTCTTCAAGTCTAGTCTAATGTGTCCCTAACCTCTTGATTTTTACCATTCCTATAAGGAGTATCTGGTTGTTTCTGAACCTTTGTTTTCTTGTAATCCATGTGGCTGGATCAAACCAAAGCCATAGATCAGTGTACTTCTGTTTCCGCAACCCTTTCATTTGTAGTTTCATCCCAGGAACCCTACATTTGGAGTTATGGATCAAGCAAGTGAGTTATACGTCGTTTCTTTTGGACTTGCCAACATGTTGATTAGTCTACGTCTGTATTTTAAAAGTCACAATCACATGAGAAAACAGTGAGTATATGTGTAACGACCCTCTTCATACCGGTACGATTATACCAATCTCCATCGGTACAAAGGGCATCATTACAGTAGGATAATAACCCAACACTAAACGATAGGCTGATATGTACATGAATAGCAATTGAGTACAGCGGGAATAAAAGAAATAACTCAACTTATTCCATCATCATCACATGTCACGTCCCGAGCGTTACGCAGCGGATATTAATAATAATGCGGAATAATTCGAGATGATATCCCGAGACGTGAACAGTCAGCAATAGCCTCTAGCTAGCACGCACTAAATGTATAACCACATACATCATCATAGGGCCCAAATATTGAACTCAACTAATCTTGTATTCAAATCTCAACTCATTGTATTCCAAATGGAAACTATTATAAGACTAAGACTCAATAAAAGAAAAGTACATTTTACTTCTCACTCTCCTACTACATGATTCTAACACTCAAAGCAAACTACTATAACTAGACTCGTAGTTGGGACGCTCATCACTCGGACGCATTCCCATCCTCGACTTGCTCTACCTCTTGAATGTCATAATCACCTAGAAGGGTTAAAAGTAGAGGATGAGCAACTAGCCCAGTAGGATTTATATCTCAATGTGCAGGCAATGATATAAGTGATTAGCAATTTAGAACTAGGTAAGCACGATGAATGTCGTGATCATGTACGAATAAAACTCATTAGAATATGATACATGGAACAAGCTAGATAGAGAGATCATGATAGAACGAGATCTAGAAGGATGTAACGAGATAGAACTAGCAATAGATCACTTTGTCCAAGCACGCAGATTTCACTTGATGTCATAGCTTCAAGAACGCAAGATATCGCTAATTGCAATAAATGCAGGATGGCCATATCACACAAGCAAGCACGCACGCACGAGCACGATCATGGACCACTAATCAGGCACGTAGACACTAATGTACACCAAGAAAAGATTCATCAAGATGTACACTAGGACACGTGTATGTGGTTATTGTATCTATCATTCAACACGCACGCTCGACTCCCAGCGCAGATGCAACGCCAGTAATCATTATACCCCATAGTTAACAATATATTTATGACTCTCCGTCATTGGGGCTAGACTGGAGCCCTTGGACACTCGCCGTGCCGGTCAGCATCTCATTTCAATTTTTAAATGTAGATACCCACAGTCATTAACAATGGCCAATGAGAGTTTTAATATGTACGCATGTGTAATGTCATGTTCATGATGATGATGAGAGCAAGTAACAATTAAATTGAACATGATTTCATGAGAACAATGGTCAAGAGATAAATTTGGCAACATAACGGTTGATTTATACTTTAGTTCAATCTTTACGTTAATGGCTTTAGTCTAGATTGTAAATCACACTCACGGGAACAAGAAGAGAAAGAAGTGCACGCTAACTTCTGGGTACTTCAATGGTACAACCTGCTCGTCGGCCATGTGGGAATCCGTGGTCAGAGGAGACTTACAGAGGTCTTAAAGAAGGTCACTAGTCTACCGATTCGAATGACCGGTAGAGAGCTTCCAAATCCCCAAGAAAGGGCTGCCTAGAAGTGCAAGTGTATAGTGATGTACGCGTGTCAATTCACAATCCATCGGTCTCAAACTCGCGGAAAACACTTAACATGATGGCATGCAATGAACAATACATTTAACTACACATGGGTTTGCAAGATTTTAAGATAATAATTATCATTTTAATCAAGCTAGAACCGTAACAGAAGCGAATCACAAGTTTCATGAATGATCAAGTCATTAAGAGAATAATTAGAATACTGTTCATGTAATTATAGTTTTTAAATGTGTTAACCACTTTTAAGCCATTAAATAACTATCATGTAATGATCGGACCAAAAACAAGCAATTTACACATTAAACACATGTTAACCAGACCTCGGGTATAGCAGTAAGTTTTGCAAAAGAATAAGTGGTGTTTCATGCAAAATTCTGAGAACGCGACACACCCCAGTAAGGGTCGCGACAGGGTCGGGACAGAACTCGACAAGGGAATGTACAGAATGCGATGGATCAGTCGGACAAGTAGAGAGATAGCACGGCAGCGCTCGTCGCATTCATAACGCGACGGTTTGCTGTCGCGACAGGACCTCAGAACGCGGCCTATCGGCCGTCACGTTCACAGGGTCTGTGCCTAATCCGACAGAGAAGACATGTTCTTGGATTGCGGTCCAGGACTGCCTTATATTGACACAAGGTGCTTCGAAAATAGAGAAGAAATTGTATAGTGCATGAAAAATCACAAACTAGTTTTAAACCAACCTAGACATGCAAGGGTGCTTCCAATAAATAAAGTTGTTGGGAAAATGGAATATATGCAGATTATGATTTTTAAATAATTTTAAACGATCTTGAGATGCATGATAATTCGACACAACATAAAAGCCAAGTGCAACCCGAAAACGCAGCATCATGCAGTAACCCTATTTCCACACTTATAACTCTCTAAATGTTGACATTTTGACAAAACATTCAACATAAAACATGACGAGGACAACTATTAGAAAAACTTTCATGTTGTGTGTTTTCTCTAATTCGGTCTTGAATCGCATGCAACATATAATGAACGGGAAAAGCCCTGACAGTGCGCGACTTGGGGAAAACGCTTATAATTCAAAATCTACTCATTGGAATTCGATGGAATCAGTGGGAAATGAAAGTTAACGTGATTCTCTACACATTGGAATAGGATTTGTTAAGTTTGGCCCGAGAAAACCTACCTTTTGGGTTTATGAAGTCTCATTTTTCCAGAAAACCCATGTTCAGACCACTGTTTGAAGAACACTTAATACTTCGTGTATACTGCATGGAATTTGGGCATTCCACTTGGGTAGGACTTATACGTGACCCTCTTTCCAAGGGTATAGGCCTTGCAAGGTTTGGTTTAGGTTTGGCCACCTTTGATCGACTTCAAGTGGACGGTTGTGCAGGTCGCATCAGACGAACGAGGGAAGAAGATGTCCTTCTTGTGGTCGATCCACAACTCCCCAGCCACCAAGAACTCCTCCACACGACCCCATCAAGTTGTAAACTCATCCCTAGGATTTGGGTGAAGAGTATTTAAGCAACCAAGATATTTAGGAGTCCTATTGTAACTAGGAAAGAAGGGTTGTAGGATTGGCTTGTGTCTTTCCACAATTTGAAGATCTCTCCCTCCATTAGAGAGTCTTGGCCATCAAGAAACCTCCATGGGTGGGTAGGCACGAATTTGGGTTGCCAAGAGTGCATGATTGCCTCCCAATTAACCTAATTACCACTTTCCATTTCAGCTTATTTATGGTTACGAATTTCCATGCATTTTCTTGCTTCATTTCATTTTTGGCCATATGTGGTCCATTGGCCCAATTATGATATTGGGTCACTAATATAAAATGTTGAAAGTCTCCCCAACATTATTATTTAATTTATGGTTGCGTCGTATTTCCGTGTTAACGGTTTTCCGACTTGTTTCCTAATTTGGATAATCGGTCAATAACTCTTAAACCTAGCCCAAATGATTTTTATTGACCCAAATTCCTTGATGGATCATAGAGGATATTATTGAAGTGTTGTATATGATTTTTATTTAATTTTATGACTCATCCAGTACGTGTGATAATGATTTTTTGACTTATTCATGAATTACGATAATAAGTCGCCAAACACTTTAAACTTGGCTAATATGATTTTTCTTGGCACAATTTCTTTGTGAAACATTTAGTAATAATGTTGGGGTCGATTTATAATTTTTACAAAATTTTCCGATGTATTTTAGCACCTACGATAATGATACGTATGTTTAAATACTCTGATATTATGGAAATTATTTATTTTATTTATTTTAAATTTTTATGTAATTAAAATTTCAGGGGTGCTACACCCTCCCCCACTTAAGAAAATTTGGTCCCCAAATTCATGTATAGAAAGTTATTGTACAAGTGAGGTGTACTTACTTGTGAATAGCTCCAGGTATCTTTTGTGCATTGCTTCCTCGGTTTCCCACGTGTCGTCTTCATCCATGCGTTGATTCCATCTAACCCTTACCAGTGGGATGATCTTGTTCCTTAATTGGCGCAGTTCTCAGTCCACGATCTTAATTGGCTTCTCTTGATATGTTCCGTCTTTGTTGATTTCCAGGAGCTCATATTCTATGACATGCCACGGATCCCGTACATACTTTTTCAACATGGATATGTGGAACACATTGTGTATTCCATCCATTTGTGGTGGTAAAGCGAGACGATATGCCACCTCTTCGATTCTTTCAAGGATTTCGAAAGGTCCGACAACCTTGGTGACAACTTGCCTTTAATGCCAAAACGCCTGATCTACGGCCTGGAGACACTTTCAAGAATACATGTTCACCAACCTGAAACTCCTGGTCTTCTTCTATTATCTGCATATGCCTTTTGTCTTTGTTGCGCCACTGCCATTCTTTCTTTAATAAGCTTTACCTTCTCTATGGTTCTTTATCATCTCTGGTCCTAGCATTTGTTTTTAGCCAACTTCATACCAGCATATTGAGATCGGCAACTCCTACCATAGAGTGCTTCAATGGTGCCATTTGAATGCTAGCTTGATAGCTATTATTGTAGGCGAACTCCACAAGAGGTAAGTGTTCGTGCCAGTTACCTCCAAAATCTAAGACACTTGCTCTAAGCATATCTTCAATCACCTAGTTGGTTCTCTCCGTCTACCATCTGTATGTGGATGGAAAGCCGTGCTAAAGTTTAGTTTAGATCCCAAGGAGTAATGCAGTCCTTTCCAAAAGTAGGATGTAACCTAGGGTCTCTATCAGATGCGATAGACACCGGTACTCCATGTAATCTGACTATTTCCTTCACATATAATGCAGCCAGAACATCTACTGACCACTTATTCTTCACTGGCAAGAAGTGAGCCGACTTAGTTAAGCGGTCGACAATAACCCAGATACCATCGAATCCACCTCTAATTTGGGTAGTCCGAAAATAAAGTCCATCCCTATACCTTCCCATTTCCATGCCGGGATTTCTAGGGGTTTGAGTTTACCTGCGGGTCGCAAGTGTTCCGCCTTGACCTTTTGACATGTTAAGCATCGGGCGACATATTCTGCAACCTCTCTCTTCATATTAGGCCACCAAAAGCTTCTTTTCAAATCTTGATACATTTTGGTAGTTCCAGGATGAATGGTATACCTGGTCTTGTGAGCCTCATCCATAATCATTGTCTTTGTCTCTGCATGGTAGGTACACAGACTCGATCTCAGAACAATAGTCTTCCATCTTCGTTAATGAGAAATCGGCCTCTGGTCTAGATTAGCCTTAATCTCCACAAGTACGGGGTCATTGTCTTGGAGTGTTGTGATGTCCTCCAATAGTGTAGGTTGTGCCTAACACTAGCAACAAGGCATCCCTTCTCTTTGATGTCAGCATCAATATTTAACTTAGCGAAGTCCTCTAATAACTTCCATTCGTCCACCATTAAACTTGACAATGTGATCATTGGCTTTCTACTTAGAGCATCGCCACAACATTTGTTTTCCTGGATGGTATTGGATCGTGAAGTCGAGTCTTTGAGATACTCCAACCACCTCCGATGTCTCATATTCAAGTCCTGTTGGAGAAAACAGATACTTCAATCTTTTATAGTCAGAAAACACAATGAATTTCTCACCATATAGATAATGACACCATATCTTCAAGGCGAAGACTACAGCAGCTAGCTCCAGATCATGTACAGGATAATTGTCCTCGTGCTTCTTTAATTTTCTGGACGCGTAGCATATATCTTCCCATTTTGCATCAGCACACAGCCTAGGCCGATCCCCGATGCATCGGTGTATACTTCAAAACTACCCCCAGCAACTGGCAGTGTCAGTACGGGTGCGAGGTAAGGTGCCCATTCAATGCCTTGAAACTTTCTTCACATTCATCAGTCCATGCAAATGGATTCTCCTTCCTGGTAAGCCTGGTCAATGGTACAACTATCTTTGAGAAATCTTTAATGAAGCAACGATAATAACTGGCTAAACTCAGAAAGCTCCTAATCTCCGACACAGTTGTCGACCTTTCCAGTTCTTTACCGCCTCCACATTAGATGGATCCACAGAGATTCCCTCCTTGGATATGATGTGACCAAGGAAAGACACTTCCTTCATCCAGAATTCACACTTACTAAGTTTAGCATAGAGTTGATTATCTCTAAGCACTTGCAGAGCAACCTTCAAGTGTTCCTCATGTTCTTCTTTGGATTTGGAGTAAATAAGGATGTCATCAATGAAGACCACTATAAACTGATCCAAGTATGGCCTATAAATATTGTTCATCAGTTGCATGAAAGCTGCTGGAGCATTTTTTAAACCAAACGGCATGACCACGAATTCATAGTGACCATATCTACTCCGGAATGCAGACTTGTGAATATCCTCCTCCTTTATTCTTAGTTGATGGTAGCCTGATCTTAGATCTATCTTGGAGAAATATTGTGCACCAGAGATCTGGTCAAATAGCTCGTCGATGCAGGACAGTGGATACTTATTCTTTATTGTCAACTGGTTTAACTAACGGTAATCAATGCATAGCCTCATTGTCCCGTCCTTCTTTCTGACAAATAGCACTGGCGCTCCCCACGGGGATGTGCTAGGCCTGATAAAACCCTGATCTAACAATTCTTGGATCTGTCTTTTCAACTCCGGCAATTCAACAGGGGACATGCGATACGGAGCTTTTGAAATAGGGGCTGCCCCAGGGAGTAACTCAATGGTGAAGTTTACCTCCCGCTCAGCTGGTATGCTAGGTAATTCCCCTGGAAATACATCAGGATAGTCCCTGGCTATTGGAATGTCTTCTAGGGTTGGTTTATTCTTTTCAGTTGCCAAGACGGAAACTAGGAAAGCATCACAACCCTGGTTGATCAGCTTAGAAGCCTTTAAGGAGGATATCAAGATAGGGTGTTTGTGATAACGGGTGCCAAGTAGCGATAGAGTTGGAAAGTTTGGTCTTTTAAAAGTGACCCTCCTATGGCGACAGTTTACATCGACATCATATTCAATAGCCAATCGACACCCAAAATGGCATCATAACCCTTCATGTCTAAACAGATACGGTCGGCAAGGAGATTGTGTCCTCCATTATAGTTTCACATTTCGGAAAGTAGTGAGTGAGTTTAGATTCTGAGCCTAGTGGAGAGGCTACAGTGATCTTGGATTTCAAGGGTACAGGTTTGACAGGTAGAGTTGCAACAAATGTGGTAGAAATAAATGAATATGCAGCTCCAGTATCAATAAGCACAAATGCAGGTTGCGAGTGTATGGAAATGGTACCTTCCACCATACCCCCTTCCTCGGTAGGTCAGCTTCTATGACAGCATTAAGGCGTCCCTGACGCCGTGGTACATTCTGAGCTCTACCTGGCTGGTCCTTCAACATAGGACAATCAGGAATACGGTGGTCACGACCTCCACATTTCAAGCACGCCCCGAGCTTCTTCCCCAGCATTCTTCAGCTCGGTGCCCTAGTTTATCACAGAATTTACAGTTTTTAGCCAACTGCCTACCTTCTACTTTGACTCTCTTGTCTCCAGCAACATCTCTTCCGGCATTCAGCCTCTTGTTGTTGTTTGTTGTTTTACGAAAAGTTGGAGCAATATTAGGTGCTCCCTTCTTGACGAAGACCGGCTTGGAGTTGTCCTTGACCCTCATGCCCTCTACTTTGGCCATGGTGTCTTCTACCAGCTGAGCTCTTTGGACCATCTCAGTGTAAGTTTGAATGTTGTGTGGTCCGAGCTTTTCAATGAACATGGGCCTGAGCCCATCCATAACTGATTTGCCTTAAGTCTTTCAGTTCCCACCAAGTTGGGGCATACACAGCAAGACGCGCGAACTGAGCCTTATACTTAGCCACAGACATTCCTTTCTGTTTTAGTACAGCAAACTCGCTGCCTTCTTCTCCTTGACTCTCTTAGAGAATACTTTCCCCAGAATATCTCCAGGAATCCGCCCCACTCCAGTTCGCCAACATTAGGCAGGGGGCCGATGTGGCCTTCCACCTGCTCGGCATCCTTAATGAATTGAAAAGTGGCCAGTACCACCTTCTCCCTGTTAGTGCATTGCATGACTTGGAAGATCCTTTCTATCTCCTCCTGCCAGTTCTCTGCTTCATCCGGATCAGGGGATCCAGAGAAACGAGGAGGGTTCAAACTCCTAAAATTGCGGTGCAGATCACCCACTCCATTCCTAGCAGCAGCAGCAGCCTGATTTCCAGCCTGAACCACATTTTTAAAGCCTGAGTCAATCCAGCCACGTTTCTTGCATAGCTTGCCACTGGTTGCGAGCCATTGCAGTTGAGTGTAAGAGTTATGAGGTTCCTGAGAAAAGGATGGAAACCAATTAATGTCTCTAGATACATTATCAGAGTCAATGGGTAGGAGTGTTTGTTTATTCTATCATATTCCCAGTCTCTACCCATTCTTACCAGGTACTATATTTAATTTCCATGACCTAGGTTCCATAGGTATCTCCTAATCCTGAGACATATTCCTATTTTTGTTCATAGGCTCTGATACCACTAAACTGTCACGTCCCGAGCGTTACGCAGCGGATATTAATAATAATGCAGAATAATTCGAGACGATATCCCGAGACGTGAACATTCGACAAATAAGCCTCTAGCTAGCACACACTAAATGTATAACCACATACATCATCATAGGGCCCATATTGAACTCAACTAATCTTGTATTCAAATCTCAACTCATTGTATTCCAAATGAAAACTATTACAGGACTAAGACTCAATAAAAAGAAAAGTACAATTTACCTCTCATTTCCTACTACATGATTCTAACACTCAAGCAAACTACTATAACTAGACTCGTAGTTGGGACGCTCATCACTCGGACGCATTCCCATCCTCGACTTGCTCCACCTCTTGAACATAATCACCTAGAAGGTTAAAAGTAGAGGATGAGCAAACTAGCCCGGATTTATATATCTCAAAGTGCGGGCAATGATATAAGTGATTAGCAATTTAGAACTAGGTAAGCACGATGAATGTCGTCATATGCATGTACGAATAAAACTCATTAGATATGATACATGGAACAAGCCAGATAGAGAGATCATGATAGAACGAGATCTAGAAGGATGTAACGAGATAGACTAGCAATAGATCACTTTGTCCAAGCACGCAGGATTTCACTTGATGTCATAGCTTTCAAGAACGCAAGATATCACTAATTGCCAAATGCAGGATGGCCATATCACACAAGCAAGCTCGCACGCACGAGCATGATCATGGAACACTAATCAGGCACGTAGACACTAATGTACACCAAGAAAAGATCCATCAAGAATGTACATCAGGACACGTGTCTGTGGTTATTGTATCTATCATTCACACGTACGCACGACTCCCAGCGCAGATGCAACACCAGTAATCATTATACCCATGGTTAACAGTATATTTATGATTCTCCGTCATTGGGGCTAGACTGGGGCCCTTGGACACTCGCTGTGCCCGGTCAGCATCTCATTTCAATTTTTAAATGTAGATACCCACAGTCATTAACAATGGCCAATGAGAGTTTCAATATGTACGCATGTGTATGTCATGTTCATGATGATGATGAGAGCAAGTAAGTAAATGAACATGATTTCATGAGAACAATGGTCAAGCGATAAATTGGCAGCATAACGGTACGATTTATACTTTAGTTCAATCTTTACGTTAATGGCTTTAGTCTAGATTGTAAATCACACTCACGAACAAGAAGAGAAAGGAAGTGCACGCTAATTCTGGGCACTTCAATGGTACAACCTGCTCGTCGGCCATGTGGGAATCCATAGTCAGAGGAGACTTACAGAGGTCTTATAGAAAGGTCACTAGTCTACCGATTCGGAATGACCGGTAGAGAGCTTCCAAATCCCCAAGAAAGGGCTGCCTAGAAGTGCAAGTGTATAGTGATGTACGCGTGTCAATTCACAATCCATCGGTCTCAAACTCGCGGAAAACACTTAACATGATGGCATACAATGAACAATGCATTTAACTACACATGGTTTACAAGATTTTAAGATAATAATTATCATTTTAATCAAGCTAGAACCGTAACAAGAGCGAATCACAAGTTTCATGAATGATCAAGTCATTAAGAAATAATTAGAATACTGTTCATGTAATTATAGTTTTTAAATGTGTTAACCACTTTTAAGCCATTAATACTATCATGTAATGACCGGACCAAAAACATGCAATTTACACATTAAACACCATGTTAAACAGACCTCGGGTATAGCGGTAAGTTTTTCAAAAGAAATAAGTGGTGTTTCACGCAAATTCTGAGAACGCGACACACCCCAGTAAGAGTCGCGACAGGGTCGGGACATAATGCGACAAGGGAATGTACAGAACGCGACGGGTCAGTCAGAACAAGCAGAGAGATAGCGACGGTGGCGCTCGTCGCATTCATAACGCGACGGGTTTGCTGTAATGACAAGACCTCAGAATGCGGCCTATCGGGCCGTCGCGTTCACAGGGTCTGTGCCTGAATCCGACAGAGAAAAGACATGTTCTTGGATTGCGGTCTAGGACTACCTTATATTGACACAGGGTGCTTCGAAAATAGAGAACAAATTGTACAGTGCATGAAAATCACGAAACTAGTTTTAAACCACCTAGACATGGAAGGGTGCTTCCAAAATCGGAATTAGAAAACAATGATGGTTTCGATAGGCTTTAATCAAGTCAAACATGAGGTATAGAAAACTATGACAGTTAAATGCAAGATTTGCTTTGCAAGGTATGATGCCGAAATAATTAGGGCTTTTAGGGCAAAAGTCTCATCATAAAAGTTGTTGGGAACATGGAATAGATGAAGACTATAATTTTTAAATAATTTTAAATGACCTCAAGATGCATGATAATTTGACACAATGTAAAAGCCAAGTGCAACCCGAAAACATAGTATCATGCAGCGACCCTCTTACCATGCTTATAACTCTCTAACGGTTGACATTTAGACAAAACATTAAACATAAAACAGGACGAGGACAACGAGTAGAAAAATGTTCATGTTGTGTGTTTGCTCTAATTCAGTCTTGAATCGCATAAAACATATAATGAATGGGAAAAGCCCTGACAGTGCGCGACTTGGGGAAAACGCTTATAATGCAAAATTGACTCATTGGAATTCAATGAAATCAGTGGGAAACGAAAGCTAACTTGATCCTCTACACATTGGAATAGGATTTGTTAAGGTTTGGCCCGAGAAAGCCTACCTTTTGGTTGATGAAGTCTCCTTTTTCCAGAAAACCCATGTTCAGACCACTGTTTGAAGAACGCTTAATACTTCGTGTATACTGCATGGAATTTGGGCATTCCACTTGGTTGGATGTAGAATTGACCCTCTTTCCAAGAGTATAGGCCTTGCAAGGTTTGGTTTAGGTTTGGCCTACCTTTGTTCGACTTCAAGTGGACGGTTTGTGCAGGTCGCAGCAGACGAACGGGGGAAGAAGATGTCCTTCTTGTGGTCGATCAACAGCTCCCCAGCCACCAAGAACTCCTCCACACGACCCCAGCAAGTTGTAAACTAGTCCCTAGGGTGGGTGAAGAGTATTTAAGCAACCAAGGTATTTAGGAGTCCTATTGTAACTAGGAAAGAAGGGTTGCGGGATTGGCTTGTGTCTTTCCATAATTTGAAGATCTCTCCCTCCTCCATTAGAGAGTCTTGGCCATCAAGCAACCTCCATGGGTGAGTAGGCACAAATTTGGGTTGCCAAGAGTGCATGATTGCCTCCCAATTAAACCCTAATTACCACTTTCAATTTCAGCTTATTTATGGTTACGAATTTCCATGCATTTTCTTGCTTCATTTCATTTTTGGGCCATATGTGGTCCATTGGCCCAATTATGATATTGTGTCATTAATATAAAATGTGGACGTCTCCCCAACATTATTATTTATTTATGGTTGCGTCGTATTTCCGTATTAACGGTTTTCCGACTTGTTTCCTAATTTAGATAATCGGTTACAATAACTCTTAAACCTAGCCAAATGATTTTTATTGACCCAAATTCCTTACTGGATCATTAGAGGATATTATTTGAAGTCCGTATATGATTTTTATTTAATTTTATGACTCATCCAAGTACGTGTGACAATGATTTTCGACTTATTCATGAATTACGATAATAAGTTGCGAACACTTTAACTTGGCTAATCCGATTTTTCTTGGCACAAATTTCTTTGTGAAACATTTAGTAATAATGTTTGTTGTCGATTTATAATTTTTACGAAATTTTTCGATGTGTTTTAGCACCTACGATAATGATACGTATATTTAAATACTCCGATATTATGGAAATTATTTATTTCCATTTATTTTGAATTTTTATGTAATTAAAATTTTCGAGGTGCTACATCACACATTCCACAGTCTATATATAGCAATGAAAGAAATGACAATGTCCAATATTACAATTTCAAAAGAACTACGTTGTCCATAACATTGTCCATATGAATAATATTATTCGAACTATGAAATAAAGTAACTATTAAAAAGTTCCACAAACAACTACTCCTCTTTTTCCCCGTCGATCTTCACTACACCTCCTCAGGTAGGGAAACACCTGTCACACCTGTACGCCGAAGCAAGTACTAGTCTAAAGGCCCAGCAAGCAATCTAAAGACATACAACCTTACACATATCACACACATACTTAACTATTAAGCAATACGGAAACACATACTATCCTTTACACCATAATGAATTTCATGGCACATGCTTTATAAAGTTTTCAACATACATAAACTACCTAAACATGTTTTAGACTAACACATGCTCATTCTAAATCATGGATAATAAACATACACCTATACATGCTTTCTACACCCAACATGTATCATGATTTAACAATCTAAATATTGTCCATAGTATGGTGCAACTCTACCAACTAGAGCATGGAGTTAAGCACCAAGTAAATATCAACCTAGCATGATATCCATTCATATTTCACATTTAATTACACATTTTATTTGCTGTTTTAATATACATAAATCACAATTACACATGATACCACATATTATTAAACATGCATTGAAGGTTTAAAACATATTCAAGTCGGTTGGCAACTATAAGCAATTTAAGCATGGAACTATGTACTAAGTGAATAGCATGTCTATCATGGAACTTAGACATTCTTTCATGTATTTATCACAATATAATCATACTTTGCTTGCTGTTTTGACATGAATTAAACACAATTCTATGGTTTTACATTTGTTCACATGCTATCTTATTCATTTAACAATTCCACATGCTCATCTTTCACATTGCCCCAATTCATAGGTTTACATACACATATTCACATACACTACTACATGGATGTTATTGAACTATATAACATATTTAAACATGATATTACGTCAACATATTAACACATGATTATATGGATATATACTTTTATACTCTCATTAACATTTACTCTCCCTTGCACATCATTTCACACATTTTTCACATTAGTTTTCCTCTTGCACTTTCACTTATCACATGCCACATCATTGCACTTACCACGTGCCACATTCACACTTCACTTGCACTTTATTCACATTTTATCACTTAAGTTGCCGTGACACATAGTCCTAACTACCATCTAGAGGATGCACGCACCCATATCACATAGCACATCACATCACTTGACACATACCCCGCCACCTGGGCAATCTAGTGGCGAATCTTGTAACTGCGCAGACCGAGAAAGCCCTCTCCACCATATCCAGTGGTACTTGTCCACATCTAGGGTTTCATCACCTCTAGGGTTTCATCCTAATGCCCTTAGGATATATTCACAATGTTGAGCCTTCCATAGGGACTTTTCTATGGTACAGCTATCAGACCTCTATGGTAGCAGTGTCAATCTCGGCCCAATTTTACATTAGCACATTTCACATTATTTACACATTTTCCATGTACCTTTTAGCACAATTATACTCACTTTCATACATTCACATATACTTTAGTTTTCCTAACATGATACTACTATTCACAGAAATAAAATACTCATATCACGGTCCTATACATGCTGCTTACTTACTGAATCATACATATTTAATCTAACATGTTATGTTTGACTATTTTCCATGGTGTAATTAAGAACCAAACTACTGTCATCAAAATTGACTCAAAGTTTTATCACGGATTATTAACAGTAAACATATCACTATTCATTTTCCAGATTTTTTCCAGTTTATACATACATATTTTACTAATTAAGATAGATTACAGCCTATTTATTAACAAATTCATTCATACATGTTTACTCAAGACAGTCGTGCTTAACAGTTCAAACACATGAAAACAATCATTATACTAATAGGGAAAATTTCTAAACCCTAACATGCAACAAATCAAATTTTCAGGATTAACATTGATAAACCATACTTCTTTCATTAATATAGAAATTTCAATAATTAACACTATTTACAGAAATTCGTAATATCCTCATGACATGACCTAATGACTGACCCTAACCACATACAATTTTTACAACATGCATATACATCCAGAAGTCCAAATACACATTTTAAAGATCAAACAGTGCTCTTTTAAAACCCTGAAGAACCTGGCGGCATAGGGTATGCCGCCAACTGTGTAAACGGCACAGTCTTGTGCTGCCAACACAGGAACCTGGTGGCACAGTATGTGGCCGCCAACTTCCTGTCAGCAGGCAGTGCATGCAGAACACAATAAAAAAAGGAATTTGGAGGTTCTAGAACTCGAAGAAAATTCCGAAAAATGCTAGGACCTAAGGGGACATGAGTAAGGTTGACATCCATAGGTTACTTGCCTCCAGATAAATCCACAAAGATCAAATTAACTCGAAGAAGCCCTCCTCAGCCTAGCAAGAAGGTGCTCAAAACCTCTTCAGATCCGGTTCTTCTGTTGATGCAGATTGATCCTTGGAGTTGGAGATGCTTCCTTGATGTATGTACTATCCTCCAGTCGGTGTAGATCTCCAGAAAACTCCTCCAGTTGCCGGATCAAAGCTTGCAAAGATCAGCTCCTCTTCACAGAAAACCCTAGCTTCTCCAAAGGCCAAAAAGACTTAATCTGGCTGGAATAAGGGTTTTATAGAGCTGGGTAGGTTGGGTACGCATTAGGGTAGGTCTCCTACGATTATGAATGGGTTTCCTAAACTGGAACCGGACGAATTGCATGCGTTACCAAATTTGAAACTGTCACACTGCAGGGAACTTGGCGTCCACCTTTGGTGCCGCCAACAGTGGGGTTGGCGTCCATCGATCTGGATGCCAACTCCTCTGGCCCAGGCAGTCAGCGACCAGCATGTTGCCACCAACTATGCATCTTGGCCAGAACGGAGTCATACGTCAAATATGTACAATTACATCACAATAATTTAATGTATACAGAAATAATTAAACATACATTCACCATATAAACTGCATGCATTTCATACTTTTATTTAAACATAATTTGCACTAATCTTAATTAAGGATAATATACACAAAACAACATACATATATGTATGTACACAACGTAATTACATACAACATGCATGGGTTTAAATAAATAAACATGTACATTGATAGTTAGATAATGCACGCACATTTAAATATATTACATGCACAAATAACCTTACGTGTACTTACAAGATATATAGTAGTACTTACCTATCATATGCTCAACCTTACTTAAATACAACATGCACAATATTATTTAAGTACAATATGCACTATAAACAATTTGAGTACAGAATTAGATAGATATCACATGCACAAGATAAACATATATAATATATATATAATATATATATATCTGTTGTGGCCTCTAAAGCCAGCCCCGCCCAGTCCCATTTAAAAAAAAAAAAAAAACCTTCAAAAGACCACTAAAAAGATCCACTCAAGGCCCACTAGCAGGTCCAATATGACCTCTCATCCATGGCCCAAAATACCCCATGCAAGGGGGTCATCCTAAGCAAACTCCACACCTCCCAGTATAAAAAAAAAGCTGCAGATAGGAATGTTTTGGGCTCCTCTTTTAGCTGCCGAGTATAGGAAGAGAGGAGGACCTTTTTGAAGGGTTATGCGAAATACACAGTACGGAATCTAGAAGGGGGGGGGGGGGGGGTTTGAATAGATTACGGCAATTTTAAACTATTGATGGTTTTCTTTTCGATGCTACGGCGATCTTAATGAAACTTGATTAGAATTCGATTAAGTATGAGACCGCTTGAGTTGATCTAAATGAGAACAGGGAATCAAGTGCGTATGAACACCGTGCCTACCAATCATCTATCGCAAAAAGCGAACAAACCACAGAACACGATGATTTAAGGTGGTTCGGAGTACACAACTCGTGTATCCTACATCCACCGTCCCACACCACACGCAGAAACAACTGCTTATGAGAACGAATCACTACAACTCAAACACACACACGTTGTCTGATGAAGCACGATCAGAACAACCAAGAATACGTGAATCAAGCACAAGGGATGCTCGAAACACAACCACACACACACAATGGAATGGAAATTATGAAATGGAGAAGAATTAGGAATTAGGGAACAAATCCGGTTGGAATTCTTCTCGTGGATCGTCCAAACGCTCTTCAAACTTCGATTGGATGTAGATTGATCGACGTAGAAGGTTGAATGATGACGATCCGGCTTCAGCTCCGCATAGATGGTGATTCCACGATGATCTGGGCGGAAGGTTGAAGCAGAGCAGCAATTTGGGGATTTTCCTCTTGGTCCCTTGGAGGCTCTGGATGGGAGGCTGCTCTCTGCGAAATTGGCACCAAAAGGATGCTTATATAGTGTTAGGTAAAGGTGGGGGTCGTGGAGGAAGGAAACACCAAGTGGGGCGGATTTGGAAACCCAAATTCTGAAGTTTCCGTCGGCTGTCGACAGGTGCACTTGCATCTGTCGACAGACAGACTCAGGGATAGAAACAGAGTTCTGTCCTGGGTTGACTGTATGAATCTGTCGACAGGTACAATGCATCTGTCGACAGATACACTCAAACATGCAAACCTGAGTTCTGTCTGGGGAAGACTGTATGGATCTGTCGACAGGTACAATGCATCTGTCGACAGATACACTCAGACATGCAAACCTGAGTTCTGTCTGGGGATCACTGTCTGAATCTGTCGACAGGTACACTTCATCTGTCGACAGATGCACCTCTTTGACATTTTTTTGTGCCTTTTGCTCAACTCTTCAATGCCTCTTCAATGCTTCATCTTTCATGCTTGTGCACCTACATGCAAACACATTGTTAGTGATATACATTGTATGATTTGGAAATGTTTAACTCAATCACTTTCATGTATTTTTCATGTTAGTTAGCACATCAATTTTGCATTAAATCAATGTTCAAGGATGTTAATGTGATCATCAAAAACATGATATATGGAAAACCCAACAATCTCCCCCTTTTTGATGATGACAAAAACATTCAATTGATGCATATATTGATGTTCTCCCCCTTTTTGACAACATACAAAAAGTGAAGTTATGCACATTCATACAAGAAGTCAAGTTAAGCACATTTGGAGTCAAATATAAACAAGAACTGTGTTTGCATTGATTGATCATTGAAGTTACACAGTACATTGACAAACATTACATGACTCGATAAAGACCAAAAGAAGGGGAATAGCATGAACAAGCAAAAGAAGACAAGACAAGACAAGTGAGACTAATTCCCAGCTAGGACTCTAAGACCTCTAATGACCCTGAGACCCTCTATTCATTGTCATGTCCAGCAGAAGGAGGGTGACGGGATCCATCTCTCTCGGAGTAGAGGTGGTCAAGCCGGGCATCTAGAGTGTTGAGGCGAGCGCACTTGATCAAATCTTGACGTCATGTGAGCAAATCCTGAGTCATTTCTTGATGGATTTGTGCCAAGTAATCACGAATGGATTGTTGTGGAGGCACAGGTACACCATCAACCTCTGAGCTTGGTCAGGCATTTGCTCATCCTGAGAGTCTTCATCAGTGCCGTCATTTGCTTCATCATCTTCATTGTCTTCTTCACCAGTTGACATGTCAGCTTCTTGTGGTTCCTTTCCCTTGAGAGTCCTTGTGACGACGCCGTCTACTCTTGTAGCCCATGCGGTTGGCGGCAGTGAGGTCAAAGGCACTTCGGGATTTTAGTGAGATGAGCTCACTTGGAGGGATAGAAATTCCAAGGAAAATAAGAAGAGAAGTGATGGGGCAAGCATATGGCATTGATCTTTTGGTGTTAGAGAAACACCGACGGATGAGGCTTATCATGAGTTCTGGTAGGTTGATTTCGTCACACTTGAGGAAAAAGATGAACAAGGATTTGTGGACCTCGGTGACTAATTCTCGACTTCCATCCTTCGGGACGATCAAGGTAGTGAAGATGTGATGGATCATCCGGATCAAGGGAGGAAAGGAGTTGGCGTTGAGACGAGCAATCTCCTTGGTAGCATCATAGGGTTCCAATGTCAAAAGCTCATAATACTCAGAAGCAGAGGGATTGTAGTTGAAGATTTCAACTCCTGAGTTCGGAATTTCAAGGGCTGTGGAGAGAAGATTGGCGGTGAGGCGAAAACGAGTGCCTTTCACCGAAGAGTAGAGATCTCCCTGATCGGAAAGCCCTAGATTGTTGTAGAACTCAGAGACGGCAGTGGGAGAGTATTGGAGATGGGAGTACAAGAAGGATGTCCACCCTTGAGTGTCGAAGTAGGGTAGAAGAGAGGGGAACATCGGTGCAAGGGACTCGAAGTCCACATACCGGGATTGGACAATCTTCTTGAAGGTGCCGGTGGGTCGGATAAGATGGAGACCTTGGGGAACGATGAGTTCCGGCAACCGATCCTCACGATGCTTGCTTCGCGTTCGGAAGGAGCCCTGGAGCTTTCTCCGGCGTCCGTCGGAGCGCGACGACGGCGAGCGGGAAGCTTCGACTTGGGTGCCATCACAGGAGGAAGGATGAGACTGATGTGAAGAGGGAGATGGAGGGATCCGAGACGAGGAGCAGCAGGATTGTCGGAGACGGAGCCCTGGAGGGGGAAAGAGAGGGGGTTTGGAGAGAAGGAGGAGGGAACAAGAGAGTAGGGGTGAGAAGGGTCGTGGGCGGCCTTAGAATAGATTTGGAAGGTTTTAAAAGGAAGGCCCCACAAAAAGGAGGTGAACGGCGCGAGGGTTTTCAAAAAAAAAACGGATCTGGGCCGTCGTCTGTCGACAGATGCAAGTCTATCTGTCGACAGATAGCTCCTTTTTGGTGAAAACTGGATTTTTATCAAAATTTTTCAAGGGGACAAGTGTTCATTTGTTGTTTTAAGGCAAAATGGGTGTATGTGCAAGACAAAAATTCATATCCATTAAGATGAAGACATGACACAAATCTAAAATGATTTTGAATTAGAAATGATAAGTTCTTTAATTAGATCATGAGGAACACATTTCACAAAAGCCAGTGAAAATTAAACAACTCTTTTGATTAAGGCCGTTGAAGAAAAACATGCATTTAAATAGAGATGATAGTCAGATGACAATTGAATTAAATGGCCACAAGAACGTCTTACCGAAGAAACACATTGGACTTGACAGAAAAAAATTTCGGAGGCTTCACTCTATTTCAGGTGTGATTTTAGAAGGTTTAGGCAACGAAGATGGAAAAGAGTGGCAATGAGGAGCACTTTCACTTTTTCATGTGAAGGTAGACATTTGTGATGCCAATACCCCCAGTTACTCAATGTGAGTGTCCATCAAGCCATTGTATAGAGATAATGAAACAACCTTTTGACGCGAAGACCGACATTTGTGATGCCCATGTCCCCGGTTACTTAGTCATTTTCATCATTGCTCTACCTCCATCCCATAAAGAGAATAAATTTGATTGAAACGAAGAAATAGGTAGCTTTTCTCCTTTTTTTTTATTATTATATTTTTGTCAAGTACATGAGATTTCTTTAGGCAAGTTGTAATGTAGAACATTAAATTCAAGAGCTTTCTGATTTTTCAAATCAATTTTAGATTCATGTTCAACGACAAGGGAGTTATTCAAAGGAGATGTTTAAAAATCATTTGGTTTGCTCATTGTGTTCAAAATGATCTAAAAAGACCTTAATCAGGTCATGCATCAAACAACATTTAGACTTGGTTCATGACTTTGATATGAAGTGGATATGAAGGGTTATATGCACACAACAGACCAAGGTTTACCTTTAAATCAAGTAAGGAACACTTTCTTGACACATATGAAGAAGGAGTTGAAGAATAAAAAAGAATGGGTGTATCTGTCGACAGAAGAAGTCTGTCTGTCGACAGATGCACACAGACTGAGGAATTGAAGTTTCTGCCAGAACAAGACTGATTGTATCTGTCGACAGATGGGATGTGTCTGTCGACAGATATGAACAGAGTGGATTTTTTCTGGTTTCAGATTGATTGCACATTGAGTTCAAGGAAGTGAGAGTTCAACAAGAAGATGTATGAAGAGTTTCCTCAAGAAAAATACTCATCTACCTTAACTCACTCCCCCATAGTGTGTGCACGTGTTGACACAACATCCAAGCAAGGATTCACATAAGCATTTGATATAAGGCAAACATGTTCATTTCAAGAATGTTATACACAAGCACATAGTCACAGAAGAACATTGTTTCATGGAGTTAACATGATAAAATGTAAGGAAACTAAGAATCCTATGTGAAGTACAGGGCCTTTATATGAAATGGGACTATTGATACTTGGCGGAGAATTTCTCACGCATGATGATAGTTTCCAAACAAGCCGAACTTGTTCTTCCACAGTTCACCATTTGATATACCACATAGTCATTCACACATAAAGAGCATGTACTCCAATATGGATAGTTAGTTTCATTGCATTTTACACAGACCCAATTCTCTTCTCAAGGAAGTGAATCTGTCTTCAGACAAGGGTTTGGTGAAAATATCAGCCAATTGTTTTTCTGTGGGAATGAAAATAAGTTCCAAGGTTTTATTGGCAACTTCATCTCTCAAGAAATGATGACGGATTTCTATGTGTTTAGTCCTTGAGTGTTGGACAGGGTTTTTTGAAAGGTTGATAGCACTTGTGTTGTCACATAGGATAGGTGTGCATCCAATTTGAACATTATAGTCAGCTAACTGACTTTTGATCCACAACACTTGAGCTGCACAACTTCCTGCAGCGACATATTCTGCCTCTGCAGTGGAGAGTGCAACCGAGTGTTGTTTCTTGGATGCCCACGAAACCATGCAACCGCCAAGTAATTGGCAATATCCACTAGTGCTTTTTCTATCAATTTTACATCCAGCATAATCAGCATCAGAGTATGAGATCAAATCAAAACTACTTCGGCTGGATACCAAAAACCCAAATTGCATGTTCCGGAGAGATATCGGAAAATTCTCTTGACTGCAATTAAATGGCTTTCCTTTGGACTAGATTGATATCTAGCACAAAGGCAAACACTAAATTGAATATCCGGTCTACTTGCAGTAAGATAAAGGAGTGAGCCAATCATACCTCGGAAGTGCTTTGCATCTACCGGTTTACCTTTCTCATCATTTTCTAATTTGATGCTTGTGCTCATTGGGGTGGAGGCCGGTTTAGCTTGCTCAAACTGAAATCGTTTGAGAAGCTCTTTAACATACTTTTCTTGATTTATGAAGAATCCATCTTTATGTTGTTTCACCTGCAAACCAAGAAAGAATTGAAGCTCCCCCATTAGACTCATCTCAAATTCACTGTGCATGTGTTTAGAAAATTCTTCACACAGTGAAGGGTTAGTAGAACCAAATATGATATCGTCCACATAAACTTGAACAACAATTATGTGATTGCGAACCTTCTTAGTGAAGAGTGTTTGGTCTACTTTACCTCTTGAGTAGTTCTTGCTTACCAGAAAATTGCTTAGTCTATCATACCAAGCTCGAGGTGCCTGTTTCAAACCATAAAGAGCTTTGTGCAATTTATACACATGGTTAGGCATTTCAGAATTTTCAAAACCTGGTGGTTGAGAGACATAGACTTCTTCTTTGATATAGCCATTTAAGAAAGCAGTTTTAACATCCATTTGATAAGTTTGAACTTATGGGAGCATGCAAATGCCAATAAAATTCTAACTGCTTCTAACCTGGCTACAGGAGCAAATGACTCTTCAAAGTCTATACCAAATCTTGACTATAACCTTTTGCTACGAGTCTTGCTTTATTTCTGACCACTTTTCCTTCTTCATTAAGTTTATCCTAAACACCCATCTAGTTCCTATGATTGAGATTTCAGGGGTTTTAGGAACTAAACTCCATACATTATTCCTTTGAAATTGACCAAGTTCCTCATGCATAGCATCAATCCATGAGTTGTCTTTTAAGGCTTCTTCAACATTTTTAGGTTCCACTTGAGAAACAAAAGCAAAAAGATCATGTTCAATTATTTTTCTTACTTGAGATCTTGTTTGAACAGAATCAGTTAAACTACCTATCACATCATCAAGTGGGTGATCTTTGGAGTACCACATTTGTGATTGTTGAAGGGGCGGGAGTATCTTGTCCTTGAGGAATTTGATCTTCTGAGTGTGATCTTCAGGAGGTTCACTTTCTGGTTGATTCTCTTCAAGTGTTTCATCTTGTTTTCTGAATGCAATTTCATCATCATCACTGTAGTCCCTGTGAAGATATCCACCTTTGGTCTTGGAATCTTCTTCAGATTTGTCTTTGGCTTTGACTTGAAGATCCTTAAGTGATGTTCCTTCATCCTCTTTTTCAGTCCTGTTAATATTCAAACAGTTAGATTGGCATAAGTCTCATCAAAGATGACATGTGGAGTTTCTTCCACAGTGCGTGTTTTATTGTTAAACACCCTATATGCCCTAGAGTGTTCTGAGTAGCCTAGAAAAACACCTTGATCACTTTTGGCTTCAAAATTATCTAAATCAGATTTATCATTGTTATGAATAAATACCTTTGAGCCAAAAACTCGGAAGTACCCAAGGTTGGGTTTCTTACCTTTCAACAACTGGTAGGGGGTTTTCTTTATCACAGGTCTTACCATGGCTCTGTTTAGAATGTAGCACGAAGTGTTCACTGCTTCTGCCCAAAATCTTTTGGAGAGTTGGCCTTCAACCAGAAGAGTGCGAGCCATTTCCACCAAGGTTCTGTTTTTCCTCTCCACTACTCCGTTTTGTTCTGGAGTCCTTGGGGAAGAGAACAGATGTTCAATCCCTTGGTGCCTGCAAAAATCAGAAAATGCATTGTTATCAAATTCTCCCCCGTGATCGGTGCGGATTGAGCATATTTTATTCACATTGCCATGCTCAATCTTGTTAAAGAATTCTTGGAAAATTGTAAGTGTTTCACTTTTGTGTGCCAAGAATTTGACCCAAGTGAACCTAGAAAAATCATCTACAATGACAAAACCAAAACGTTTGCCATTGAGACTTAGAGTTCTAGTTGGTCCAAAAAGGTCCATGTGCAACATTCATATGGTTTAGATGTGCTTACCGGTGCTTTAGATTTGAAAGACTTCCGGGTCTGTTTTCCCTGTGCACATGCATCACAAAAACTTTCATTGTTGCTAAAAGAAATATCAGGAAGTCCACTTACCAATTTGAGCTTCATGATCTTGTGCAACACGTTGTAGCTCGCATGGCCAAGCCTACGATGCCACAAGGTCAATTCATCCTGTCTATTTGCAACAAGACACAAGTTGTCATTCTCTGGATCATCTAAGTCAACTAAGTAAATGTTATTCACTCTTTTTCCAGAAAATTTTACACTTCCTGTTTCTTTATCAACAATTTGACATGAATTTGATTCAAAAATGACGTTGTGACCTCTATCACATAATTGACTTATGCTAAGCAAATTGTGATTAAGGCCATCAACCAACAGTACATTTTCAATTGAATTGGAGGTACACTTACCAACATTACCTGTGCCAATGATTTGACCTTTGTTGTTGCCTCCAAAAATGACTTGTCCTCCGTCTTTCTCCACTAGGAAACAGAATTTACCTTTGTCGCCCGTCATGTGCCTCGAGCAGCCGCTATCCAAGTACCATTTGTTTTGATGTTGGGCTGCTAGGCATTCCTGCAAATGTGAATCAGACAAGAGGTTTTGGTACCCAAATTACTTTGGGTCCCAAAATTTCATTCATGCAACAAAGTAGATGTTTAGGAATCCAAACTTGTTTGATTTTTGTTCTTTGGATTATTCCAACATTGTTTTTCATCATGACCAATCTTTTTACACACATTGCATGAAGGAATTTTCTTTTCAATTTTCTGTTGCTTGATAGACTGTTATCCATTGAAACTGTTCTTGTCTGTCGACAGGCACCATTGTATCTGTCGACAGGTGGCTTTTTCTTTTGTTTGTTGGGAATATTTGTTTGTGTAGTATGGCTTGGTCTGAGACTTTCTTGAATTATGCTTTGTGGGAGCATGCTTGCTTGTGCTTGGGCTAGGATCAATGAAGGAGGTGATCAGTGATTCTCCTATTTTCTTTTGTTTGACTGGTTGATATCCTAACCCATGCTTGGTTACATGTATTTTGGTGCCCAAAACTGCATCTAGATTTTGCTTCCCTTTCACAAATTTTATTAAGTCCGCAGATTTTGCTTTCAATTCCTTTTCAGTTTGTTCCAATTTTTTCTTTGTTTCTAATTGTTCTTCTTGAAGGAATTCAATAGAATGACTTAAACAGTCTTTTTCTTTTTGTGTTTCTTGCAATTTCATTTTCAGGCAATCCATTTCTTCATTATGAGTCTTTTCATCAATTTTCATCATTTTCTAATTCTTTTGTTAAGAATGCAATTCGTTCATCATTGTTCTTATCATGCACAAGGAGTTGCATTTCCTTTTTAATGCTCTATTCTCAGATCTATATTCACGAAATTTTTCAAATAAAGTGGTGTATGCTTCCTCCCATTCACTTGCAGTGAAATTATCAAATGAGAAGTTTACCTCACTGGAGTCATCACTCCTTGCCATCAAGCATTTCACTTCTTCATCACCAGATGTTTCTTGTGCACTTCATCTTCATCTTCATCACTCCAGGTGGCCAACATTGCTTTGGTCCTTTTGGAGGTGAATTTTTCTTTCTTCAGCTTTTTCTTGAGTTCTGGGCATTCTCCTCTCATATGCCCCTGTTTCTTGCATTCATAACAAACAATGTCAGATTTTTTGTTGGACTCATATTTCTGTGAAAAATTTTCTTAGGAAAGGGTTTGGAGTTACCTGTGTCTCTCCTCTTGAACTTGAGAAATTTCTTGAATTGTCTAGTGAGCATTGCCATTTCATCATCATCACTCTCACTAGACGTTTCTTGCTCATCACTATCTTGTTGAATGGATTTTGGAACTTGTTGATGTTTTATTTGATGCTTTTAGAGCAATTGACTTCCTAGGATTTTCTTCTAACTCTTTTCTTTTAATGTTGATTTCATATGTCATTAAAGAGCCAATTAGTTCATCCAATTTCATTTTGGAAAGGTCTTGGAATCCTCAATGACAGTGGCCTTAGTATTCCAAGATGAAGTAAGAGAACGAAGGATCTTTCTTACTAAGTCACTTTCAGAGTATTCCTTCTTAAGACCTTTTAGCCCGTTAACGATTATCATGAATCTAGCAAACATGTCTGATATGTTTCATCGGTTTTCATTTTGAACATTTCATATTCAGACACTAACATGCTAACTTTAGTTTCCCTTACCTCGGACGTACCTTCGTAAATGAGTTCAAGTTTGTCCCACATCTCTTTTGCTGTTAAGCATGTGGAGACTCTTGCAAATTCCTTTGGATGCACCGCACATTGCATCATGTTTAGTGCGCTCCAGTTGAGAGTTCCTTTCGATTTGGTCTTTCGTCCAGGTGTCTTCATCCTCGGGCAACACGTATGGTCCCTTGCTAACTATCTTCCATAGCTCGTAATTTTGAGCTCTCAAGAATACCTGCATGCGATTTTTCCAATAAGAATAGTCAGTGCCATCAAAATAGGGTGGCCTGGTCACTGAATGTCCCTCGGCCATATACCCTTTGCTAGAATCCATAAGATCGAGAATCTCCTGATCGTTAGATCAAATTACGAAAACTGTAAATCGGAGAAACCCGCTCTGATACCAATTGAAGGGTTATGCGGAAATACACAGTACGGAATCTAGAAGGGGGGGGTTGAATAGATTACGGCAATTTTAAACTATTGATGGGTTCTTTTCGATGCTACGGCGATCTTAATGAAACTTGATTAGAATTCGATTAAGTATGAGACCGCTTGAGTTGATCTAAATGAGAACAGGAATCAAACGTGCGTATGAACACACGTGCCTACCAATCATCTATCGCAAAAAGCGAACAAACCACAGAACACGATGATTTAAGGTGGTTCGGAGTACACAACTCGTGTATCCTACATCCACCGTCCACACACACACGCAGAAACAACTGCTTATGAGCGAATTCAACACTACAACTCAAACACACACACGTTGTCTGATGAAGCACGATCAGAACAACCAAGAATACGTGAATCAAGCACAAGGGATGCTCGAAACACAACCACACACACACATGGAATGGAAATTATGAAATGGAGAAGAATTAGGAATTAGGGAACAAATCCGGTTGGAATTCTTCTCGTGGATCGTCCAAACGCTCTTCAAACTTCGATTGGATGTAGATTGATCGACGTAGAAGGTTGAATTGATGACGATCCGGCTTCAGCTCCGCATAGATGGTGATTCCACGATGATCTGGGCGGAAGGTTGAAGCAGAGCAGCAATTTGGGGATTTTCCTCTTGGTCCCTTGGAGGCTCTTGGATGGGAGGCTGCTCTCTGCGAAATTGGCACCAAAAGGATGCTTATATAGTGTTAGGTAAAGGTGGGGGTCGTGGAGGAAGGAAACACCCAAGTGGGGCCGGATTGGAAACCCAAATTCTGAAGTTTCCGTCGGCTGTCGACAGGTGCACTTGCATCTGTCGACAGACAGACTCAGGGATAGAACACAGAGTTCTGTCCTGGGTTGACTGTATGAATCTGTCGACAGGTACAATGCATCTGTCGACAGATACACTCAAACATGCAAACCTGAGTTCTGTCTGGGGAAGACTGTATGGATCTGTCGACAGGTACAATGCATCTGTCGACAGATACACTCAGACATGCAAACCTGAGTTCTGTCTGGGGATCACTGTCTGAATCTGTCGACAGGTACACTTCATCTGTCGACAGATGCACCTCTTTGACATATTTTTTGTGCCTTTTGCTCAACTCTTCAATGCCTCTTCAATGCTTCATCTTTCATGCTTGTGCACCTACATGCAAACACATTGTTAGTGATATACATTGTATGATTTGGAAATGTTTAACTCAATCACTTTCATGTATTTTTCATGTTAGTTAGCACATCAATTTTGCATTAAATCAATGTTCAAGGATGTTAATGTGATCATCAAAAACATGATATATGGAAAACCCAACACTTTTTGCTGCTGGTTGCGTGAGAGGCTGAGGGGGAGCAGTGGAAAAGCGTTCTTCCATCTCTTCCTTTGGCTGGTGCAGAGAGAGGGAGAGGTACAAGGTGCTGCTTGGTGTGATGTGGAAAGGCAGAAGGAGAAGGAAAAGGGAAGAAAAGTTGAAAGACAAGAGGAAGAAGGTTGAGAGGAGGCAAGATTCTTGGCGGGGTTGGCTGCGGTGTCCCAATAGAAAAGAGAAGCAAAAAGAGAGAAAAAAGAGGGTGTGAGCAGAAGAGAAGAAGAAGGTGGTTGAGGGGGACTGCTACGGCCAGTCCCCATCCTTTTTTCTTTGTTTTTTTTCTCCCTTCTGGGTAACCTCTTCCCCCAACAATAAAGGACCTTTTCTCTATTTCCCTCTTGCATGGCTTCGGTCGTGGTGAACATTTGATGAATAGAAAATGGGTAAATGCTCTCTTGCCCCCTCCCCTGCTGTCCATGATTTGCATAGACCGAAGCTTTGCTTGTGTATGAAATGTGCCTTATCAAGTCTATTATTTCCCTTGCATGTGCCCTCTCTTATCTTCTTGCATGAGGCTTCAATGTCCTATCTTCTATAGGCAACAAGGAAGGCAATATGATGCCCAACCTTATGCCCAAGGGAGAAAATGCTAGCACTGCTGGGTATCCTACCTTGGCTCATCAAGAGACATCAAATGGAAGACATACTAACAGCCATGCCCACATTGTAAGAACAGACCACCTTTTGTTGATGCTTTCCTTTTTGGATTTTTTCCCATTCAATATGGGGTTGAAAGCCCAATACAATGAGGGCATGTAAGGCCATGCATGTGCCTCCTTTCCTGGGTTTGGGAGCAGTTAAAGCACTATCAAAATCCCCCATCGCTGCCTCTGTTTCACTATCCCAAACTGTGCGAATCACTGCTCTATGAGACTTGAACATCAAGGGTCAGGTAATCAATACATGGGCCCTATTTGAGTTCATGGAAGGAGTCTATGCATGTTGAATGGTATGTGTTTCTGATCGGACGCTCAGATTCTTTGCGTGTTGTGAGAACCGGATCCGGAAGGGCTACCGAATCACTGTTCCATGAGGCTTTGAACATCAAGGGTCAGGTAAGCAATACCTTGGCCCTATTTGAGTTCATGGAGGTGTCTATGCATGTTAAATAGTCTATCATCCCGATTGGACGCTCAATCATTCTTGGATTTTGAGAATCGCGTCCACGAAGGGCTACCGAATCACTGTTTCCTATGGCTTTGATCATGAAGGGTTGGATAAACAATATCCAGGCCCGGTTCAAGCCTATAAATGGGTTCCTTGCATGTTAAATAGTCTGTCATCCCG
>CM024756.1:3959347-4023127 GCA_014218235.1 Colocasia esculenta
CATGAATATCAATGATAAATGTACTTGGAAACATGCTTTTTGAATATTGTAATTTCAGGTGATGTATTTTACATGTTCCAATGGTTATACATTAAAATCACAACTTGTCATCACCAAAATATGAGGAGAAATGTATTATATTCACACTCAACCAACAGATATCTCACAGAAAAAATCGGTCTGAAAGTGGTCTTCTTGAGACAGGAGGGCAAAGCTGAATTGTCTGCAAACTGTCATTGGAAGTGCCAAACTCAACGAGAGGATAAGAAGTGCGTTAGTCAATTCTGGCGAAGAAGTCGGTTGCTATTCCCGTTTTCTTTTTGTGGTGATATATATAGAGGGATTCCTTTTAAAAGGTCATGTAAAAAAATCAAAATATATATTATTCTTATTTATCCTTGAAAGAATAAGATAGATAGATAGATTTCAGAGGAAGCCTTGAAGGTCTCATCATCCAAAGTAACGATTGCGGATTGAACTGGAGGTTGCTCCTCCTCTCTGGCTGTCGACACCAACCGACACTTGTAATTTTGCTCCCCTGCCGAAAAAACCCTATAGAGATTTGCTATCATTCTGATCACTTGCTATCATTCTGATCACCTAGTAACCAAATAGAAAATAACAGTTTGGAGGTGCTAAATACAAGAATTAATACTTTGAAAAGCAAAGTCAAACTCACCATTTTGAGTCTACATCAAGGTGCACGCATGGCAGTACTAACTATGCACAGGATAGCAATTCCCCCCTCCCCCTCCCCCCCCCCCCGGGGCAAATAATAGCATAGAATAAGGAAAACCTTATCCCTTCAATAAGAAAAGAGTACAACTAAAGTAAGGTCAATGGTACCCACCAAAAGAATAGAAAAATAAAGGGTTCAACGGTGAGCACGCATGATCCCTGACCCAACACCATAAGGAAAAAAAAAGGATCATGTCCATCAACTTGGTGGTTAAACGACGTGGGATGGCACCAAAAAGTCGTAGTAGTAGTCCCTCTCCACCAGTTTTATTATTTTTCCTCTCCAATAATTTTAACATTCTTAATTAAATTAACGTAGTCGGCAACGGGTTACGCAAGGCCCATTAGTTTAGTCTCACCAATCCTCTCCACTTCAGGGTCAGGCCCATTAGATGGCCCGGATGACGCGGGTGTCACGTGATGTCTCCTGCCGTGGAGCCTTTGCGACCCACTCAAGGTCCGAAGGAAAAAGTCTCCCTTTCGCCGGCAAAGTTGGGAATCACAGCCGTTGGTTGGGGGATAGACGGACTACCTCCCTTGGTTACTAGTCTCAGTCTCCGAGCATTGGTGGAGCTCCTTGTTCACAAGGCCTTTCAAATTGGAGCCGCCGTGCAGTGTGCAGGGCCGGTCACGAAAGCAACTATGAGAGTAAAAAATAAAAGAGAAGTCAGCAATGGATGGTGAAGGTTTCATGCATTTATTTGTTCGCCATATTCTTTTTAATTATATTCCGTTGAAGGTATTATGAGCTACTCCTCGATCGTCTCATGCGTGTTCCAAGATCAAGATTAAAGTGGGGAAGATGAGCATTAATTAAAGAGGGTCCATTGCATTCATGCAGATTATAAACAGAGTTATCTATCTCTTTTTCTTTCCTTCTTTTTTCCAAGTTTCTTTTATATCATGCAGGCACTTGTTTGTCGGCCTTTCTCGAGTCTTGCTTTTTACCATTAACAGCTTTTTGAATTAATGATGGGTTTCTCAGTCCGAAGCTTTCCGTTTCATATTAAATGATTACGTCTTTCAACATGAAATCTAGAGATAGAAAAGAGAATAAATCTATTGCAAGTCATATCTGATCGGTTCAGTCTCTGTATTGCTTAATTCTCTCATTTTTGGTCAACCAGCATAGAGCCTTTCATATAGGCCGGTAGCGGGCATGTGATCTAAAAATATAGTTATGAAATGTCATGTTTATCTAGATATATATAAAATCTTATAAGTGCCATTTATTAGATATATCTCAAAATAGAACCGCAACCGCAAGACGAGTAGCTAGTTGAGTAACACAATTAGAGAGATCTGTACTTTTTGTTATGTTCTTACACTTTAGGGCGGTCCCCTTGGAGAAGTTCCACTGGGGAGGCAGGCTGCCCACTCTATCTAGCATCAGCCCCACAAAGGAGACCGACCCTCCACGATCACCAAGTTGCCAGACACCAAACTCTTTTTCTCCCTCCCCCAAATCGCGACAACCATGATAACGTAGTCTGTGATGGACCGACCTCCCCTCCCTTCCCTTCTCTCTCTCTGTCTCTTTCTCTGTGTAATGTGTATGGACCATCTTCACTAGCTCACGGTTCCTCCATGCATCGTCACGTTCACTAGTTTCAGGCTTCTCCACTACTGTCAAACCGACGGCCTGGATCTTCTTCTTGATAGAAAAGCCGAAACTTTCCTGCGTCATCAGACGGATGGGGAGTTGGGGAGTCGAACAGGAGTAGATCTAATTGGTTAGGCTAGTTCAATCACTCTTGTGTATATGAAAGAGCGTCGTGGGCAACTGTCAAATACCAAGATTTAGTCATTAACCAATTTCTTTGATAGAAGGGTCAGATTAGAGAGTGCAGCTGTTCCACTATATTACGTAACGCAAAGGAATTATCTGTCAGAGAAAGAGGAAGATAATTAAATAGAAGGAACTCCCTCCTCAAGTCCAACTCCCTCCTCAAGTCCCCATATATATTATATACACCCCTCCTATCTCTCTCTCCCTCTCTCTCTCTCTCTCGCTCTCTCTCTCTCATATGAGAACCGGGAGAGAAAAGGAAGGGTCATGATGGCCTCCTTCTTGGGGGAGGTGCGGCTCTGACTTGCGACTCTTTTAAGGAGACTTGTAGTTGCACCAGGGAACGAGTTGGGCGAGGAGAAGAGAGGGGAAGAGGCCCGGCCGCCCGGAAGGAATTGGACGCCATGCAGACGCCGACGGCACAATCACCGCTACCGTTGCTGCCTCGGCGGGCGTCGAGTGGAGAGATCAGGAACCTCGCCGCGGTGTCCAGCAGCCTGCTGCCTGCCTTCGGGACCCTCGTCGACGACACCTACCCACGTCTGAAGCGATATATCATCGCTCCTTACGACCGACGGTACAGGTGAGAACTGAATTGAATTGCTCTCTCTCTCTCTCTCTCTCTCTATGCGCCTGTACCTTATTTATCCATCTATTCGTCTGTGCATCTGTGCATCCATTTGCATACAACAATGTGCTCCCTGCAAGCCGAGGTACTTCATCTGAGAGAATCATTAATTTATGTATACACGTTTCTGCTTCTTGAGAGTTGCCATTTATCTGCTTTTTTCTTGCGGCTCCTAATTGGGCAGCCTTACACAAAGAAATTGCTGCTTGCTTCTCTTGTTGCCTCGTGGAGTCGTGCATGCAAGCTTATGCTTTAAAATTTGCTCCCAGAAAATTAATCAAGCACACGATATTAATAGATAGGGAATGAAATCATATACTCCACTAGATAGACGCCACCATACCAAAGATTTCATTGTTTCCATTTTTCTTCTTTTTTGCATTGCTTTCGTTGGGATTTGGTTATAATTAACTTGCTTTCTGGGTCTTCCTCTTGGTTATACTCCTTCTGGACTACGCTAAATTTTCTTGTGGAGGTCATTAATTTGAATTTTTTTTTTTTGGGGGGGGGGGGCGGTGTGGGGGTGATTTTATTCTGTTACATTATGTCATTTTTTTAATCCGGTTTCGTTAGGTGTTCCACTTCCACATCTCTTATATTTCTAGTTCACGGAAAACATATAATCTCAATATCGGATAGACATGAAGCAAGATTTCCACCAACAAAACAAAAGGGATAATTCCGGAGGACGGGGAATAATGTGATCAAGAAACTGTTTTAGAATCTCTGCGTATGCCAGGAGGAGTGGTGATTCCTTTTGAAGTCTAATCTTCTAAAGTTCTAGAAATTGTACCAAGTTCACACGCAAGGATATATAACACAGCATGCATGTGATAACATATCAAGTCACGTGATCCAGTGGCGTAGATAATTCATGCTCCAAATTAAAGGCACCAGCTAGCATCCAAAGTGTTAAGCCCCATGGCCGCCCATCTCTTTGAACCGGAGAGGAGACATGGTTGGAAGGATCCCATTTCTCTGGAAGGATTCTTCCGTATAGATATTTTTAAACTGGTCAAAATTGCTCAGCTGTATTTAATATGACTCTCAGAGAAATGTTGATCGCTAGATACCAATCATTTTAACAAGGCAACGTGGGCATCTTTTTCTCAAGAATAGTACTCCCCCATCAGTGGTTATTGTTGGTGCTCGCGAGATAGAAAGAGAGAGAAAGACAAACAGGCAAGTCGTTTTGATTCGCCCACAAAGCCAAAGCTAACAGCCACTTTGTCAACATGTTTTTAAATAAGAAGAAGCCTTGCAAATAATGTTCGCCAGTGCCCACAAGAAAAATAAGAAAATTTATCGATGTACCCACGAATCATCCTTTTTTAATCAACAAAAAGAGGACCCTTTGTCCTGATGCTTGTTAAATTATCGTTTTTTTTTTTTTTTGGACAATGGATGCTTGTTAAATTATCACATGGTAGGATCTGCATGGTGATCCTATGATCGTTTTACACGATGCCATATCTAGATGGTATGCTTATTTTGTCGATTTAATACCAACTATATGTCTGGCCTTCATGTCATTGGCAGACACTTTTCCTCAACAGTATTCGTTCTTTTAATTAGGCAGTGTATTATGGAGGGTCCTCATTGTGCGTGAGGGATATGCCCGGATGGTTGGGGCACCTCGTTGCACATCGGAAGTGCAGAGTTTCATACCTACTGTAGGTGCGCCTAAGCGTTTTAAATGTTTTCAAAAGATTTAAAAGTTGTTTTAAAACTAAGGGCATAGGGCGGGTGGGAGGGGCCCCTGATTTGGAACCCAAGATGGTATTGTGTTCACCCAGTGACAAAGTCGTTAGGTTATTCTAACCAAAAAAAATAGAGGGTCCCCATGCACATAGTGAAATGCTTCACCTCACTCAAGACAAGGTTTCTCCCTTGACACTACCAAAAAAATTCTGCCTGTTTTCCTTACATCATCTAACTATATATGTATGTCGATCGTGTTCCTTAGCTGGTATTGTCAATTATAATAATACTAATCTTGTGGAATAACAATACTAGTATAATTAGAATCATGTACTCAAGTAGTACTAGAAATTTTTTATGGATCGACCTTACCCACATGCGTGTACGTATATGCAGGTGGTGGCAGATGTTCCTGATCTTGCTGGTGGTGTACTCTGCATGGATATCGCCCTTCGAACTCGCCTTCCAGCATGTGGGTTCCGGCTCCCTCCTCTACCCTGATCTGGTCGTCGATTGCTTCTTCGCCATTGATATCATCGTCACCTTCTTTGTTGCCTACCTGGACAAATCCACCTACCTCCTCGTCGATGATCCCAAAAAAATAGCTATGAGGTAGTACTACTGTTAATTATGATTTTTCCAATTAATTTAAATCATGCATGGATACTTAATTATTCGTCTGTTTGCACGTGCGTTTAATATGTATATGTAAAAACTCTCTGCTAACATGTCTTAACATAGATCGAGGTTGTATGGAAACAGCATTTTTTTTTGTGACATTGACCGCGGTGTACATAATTAATTAGACCGAATTCTAACCTTTCCAAGGAGATGTGTCCCCCGTTTCACAGTTGAGAAATAAATCTTTTACGAGTTAGAAACTCTAACCTGTACTAATCATATACGTAAATATATCTATACATACACACACAGATATATATATATATATATATATGAACTAATTAGATAATGTTACAACGGCAGGTACATTACGAGGCTGTGGTTCCCGATGGACGTGGCGTCCACCGTCCCATTTCAGATCGTGTACCGCGTATTCACGGGGAGGCGGAACGGTGGCACTGCCTTTGGCTTCCTGAACCTTCTCCGTCTGTGGCGGCTCCGCCGCGTTAGCAGCCTGTTCGCCAGGTGAGCATTGAACATTGTTGTAATTATGCAGTGAGGAATTCTACTACGCTGTAAGATTAACACATACAAGATATCTTACGCTATGGACCGAGCCCATCCGGCCCATCGCAAGATCATGAGATCTTCGCTCCCTGAAACAGTACTGTGTAATATTGACGAGGAAAATTTTAGGTACTCACATAACGCAAAAAAAAAAAAAACGTCAGAGAATAAAAAATGGCTTAGACTAATTTGGACGAGATGATCTCAAATAAAGCATCATAAAATTGTGACATTATCTACATTGCAGTTGTCACAGCCAGCTGAGGGAGGATATCATCACCCCCCCCCCCAACCCCCCCGTCCGTTGTCATTGGAGGAGGGGATATGATTTTAGTTATCCTTATCTCAGTTGCGCCTCTCCATTTTGGAATAAGTCCTTGCGGAAAGCAGTACTGGATCGAGGTGGGGGACAGGGTGCAAGTACCGATCAGGTGTCGGCCGCAGCAGGGCATGAACGCTGTTTCTGGGCCTGCAAGCGTTGCATCATGACACACCGAGCAAAGCTTGATCTGTTTTTGTAGTCCTCAGCATCGAAACGTGGGCCTGACGATTTCCAACCACCCGTTCTTTTTGCAGGCTCGAGAAAGACACCCGGTTCAGCTACTTCTGGACGAGATACATCAAGCTGATATGTGTGAGTTCTGCATGCCATACTTCCTCCTCACCTCCTTTTATTCGGATACTTTTTTACAAGTCTAAGTAGTATAAAGCTATCCCGGGTTGGACGCTGGGAGGGGCTGGGGTAGTACTGTAAATGGATCTGGATATTAATCCGATTAACAAATATTTGGCTTTCGAATATGAATATTATCCTAATAATAAACAGAGTAGATACAAAACAGATAATCCACTCTGTTTAAGATATGCTCCGAAATAGAGTTATTTTTTACTATTAGGTTCTAAATCTAATGATCTATATACAATATATAAATATATAATATATAGGACAAATTAATTAGGAGTCTCTGACTGTAACAAAGAGGTTCTTACTGTAACAGGACTTAACGTATACTGTAACAGGAGATAACACTTACTGTAATGAGTTACAGCTCTGTTAGGAATTAGAAAATAAGTTAAACATATGATAGGGACTCCTAATTAATTTACCTTAATATATATAATATTAATCTTTTGTTTAGAGAATGTTTTTGACATTTGTACTTTAAAAAAAATTACTAATTTTTTTAGATCACATAATATCTTTTATTAAGTTTATATTTTCGAAGTGGATAATATCTGTATTCGCTCCAAATCTGAAAATTATCCGCTCCGTATCCGAACTATATTTGGAGCGGATACAAATTGTTCGATTAATTATTCAGATCGGAATCAGAAAAATCAAATCCGCTCCATTTACAACCACACCTTGGGTTCGAACTTGGGTCAATGCTGGGATTTTCCAATGGTGTGGATATTATTGAGCTATTAACTAGAAAAAATAATAATCTAAAGCCGGAAGAGACGAATATTTATGGGATTTGTTCTGTTTTTTGTATTTGCCAGTTTTGTTTTCTAAATGATAGAAGAACAATTTTAAAGTATAAATTAAAAATACCATATTTAAGTTATTTATTTTCATGGGTCGGCATATCAAGATATTGCAATTTAAGTATATTGCAATGTCCCCCTATGTTGTCGTTGTAGTGTTTTCTTAAGTCACCAATTTTAATTTTGCATACTGAAACTCTTTATGCCTTTCTTTTGGGATTTTTGTTTTCAATGATCTTAGATAGAAATTTAAGGCCCGAAAACTTTTAGCACTCTACATTAGAAGATAGTTTACCGCTAAATTTGTCATACCGTTGTGTATCATCGTATCATATTGTGTCAGAAATTTGATGAGTCTCTAGCATAGTCGATATCATATAAATTATTTTAATTATTATTATTATTTTTACGTGGGTATCGAGCGGAAAGAATTATGACGAGCTAAGACGGTTCGATCCGTATCATGTCAAGATAAACTCGACACACCGAATCGTCTGACACGGCAAACCTTAATTTACAGCATACAGTGTCACCATAGAACTCACACGGGCATCTATAATGCCACTTTTTTTACGTTTTTTAATGGCATCTACTATTTTATATATTTCAGATCTAAGAAGTACAGCCGACTTATGTATCACATCAGCTTTCATCCAATTTTGATTTTCTAACTGAAAAATAAATAAAATTTTGAAAGTAAAAAATCCCATCGCCTTATAACAGTATCCAAAAGTCAAACAGAATACGTCCACAACAATTCAAGCACGCGCACACATTGTTTTGGCCATTTGCACATATTGTCCCACCCGGATAGAGAAGGTGGCGCCTCTATTATTTCACACACAAGCGTGGCCTATCAATGGTCCAGAAGTATTTAAAGCCACTTTTATGGTGAGATGGTTGTACCATTTAAAAAGACTAATCCCATCTTAGATGATAATCTTTTTTAACCGTCCAAAATAGGAGGTTAACATTTCTCTTGAGCCAGACTTTTTCTACAGTCATAATTATACAACTTGGAGTGTGTATGATCCATACTTTTTTTCAATTCACATACAAACTGAATGCTCAATCCATAAAGGCCCGTTCAGGAGAACAAACACCCTTAGCTGACACTACAATTATGTGTTCACACTGACAGAAACAAGCAACAGGGGAGCAGTAACACTGCTGACACAATTTTGTAAAGAAGTGACCCTGATCAAATGAGATAGATGGGTGCTATCTGATTACACTAACCTCTGCAAACGTGGATGTTTATACAGGTTACACTGTTTACGGTGCATGCAGCAGGATGCATGTACTACTGGATGGCGGTCCACTACCGGGTAAAGCAGGACACATGGATTGGAACCCAGATAGAGAACTTCCAGGAAAAGAGCATATGGACCGGCTACGTTTATTCCATGTATTGGGCGATCGTCACCCTCAGCACAGTGGGATATGGCGACCTGCACTCGCAGAACACAGGGGAGAAGGTGTTCAACATCTTCTACATGCTCTTCAACATCGGACTGACCGCCTACCTCATCGGGAACATGACAAATCTCATTGTCCATGGAGCAACACGCACCTTCATGATGGTAAACCTCCTGCTCATCCATGAAGCTAACAGTCTGTCAGTATAATACATAATATTTGCTTTGACATATATTACTGTTGGACTGTAGAGGGATAAAATTAATGAAGTTTCAAGGTTTGCAAGCAAGAAGCGGCTTCCAGATACCTGAGGGAGCAGATGATGGCCCACCTGCAACTCAAATTTAAGACTGCGGAATTGCAGCAGGAAGAAGTACTAGCAGATTTGCCCAAGGCAATAAGATCTAGTATTGCACAACATCTATTTCAGGGGACTCTAGAGAATTGCTATCTATTTAAGGTGTTTCTGAAGACATAATAATCCAGTTGGTAAGAGGTTCTTTACCTAATTCTCTCTCTAGTGATTAAGATATACAGCACAAAAACATATTGTTTTTCATATGTCATTTCCAATAGATGTGAGAAGTACACATCATACTGATTAGGCAGGATTTACTATCGAAGATGAACAAGTCAATAGATTAAGTATGCAAGCAATTAGCTCTAATGTGTCTGTGAAAGGGACTCGCAAGTTTCCAAGAAACCACCTTCATATGGTTCTCACTTTTACTAGTTTCTTTACAAATCCCCTGCAGGTTTCTGAGCTGAAGGCAGAATATTATCCTCCTAAAGTTGATATTATAATGCGGAATGAGATTCCAACAGATTTCTACATCATTGTATCTGGGGCAGTGGTAAGCTTTTCTTTTGCAGTTTAACATGGCCTATAAATTGACAGGGTTCTTTAGTATGAGGCTCTAAATCTAAAATTTGGTTTTGCAGGATGTACTGACATACAAAAATGGATCAGAGCAGGTAAATCTAACACTTAAGCATGAGCAAAGCATATTTTCCTTATTAGCCTACTGCAATGTACACGATCAGGAAATTAAATATCAGACAATGAAAATTATGGTAGAAAATAGACATTCCACATGGCAACTAAAATAAGAAAGAAGTTTAACTTAAAAGATTTTGCTCCACTGCTGAATGATATATCTTAAAGGGAGAGAAAATAATAGTTAGTGGATCGCAATTCAAGAAAGCAACATCCATCTCAAGAAAACATTATATACAGTAAAAATTCAAGTGGTGAGTAAATATATCACATCAAGCCAAGGGCATCCAGAAGTTTGATGATTTGTGTCACATGAAAACCAAAATTAGAAAATTAAACATGATGCTTTCCAACGGATGTCCCTGAGGAGGAAATCCAGTTGTGTTGCTTCCTCTTTCTTATCCACAATCTTTTGCATATAGATCCCCCAAGGTTAGAGGCATATGGATATCCTTATGATGTTAATGTGAATTGAAACTATGTTAGTGATCTTGTATGTACTATTGAGTATCACAATCACTAACGTAGATCACTTGAATCTCTCAGTTTTTGACAAAATTAGGGGCAACAGAAATGGCAGGAGAAATTGGGGTGATATTCAATATTCCACAGCCTTTCACAGTGAGGAGCAAAGGCTCTCTCAAGTCGTCAGAATAAGTCACCGTCATTTCACACAAATTGTGCAGTCGAATATTGCAGATGGACAGAAAATCATCTCCAATTTCCTCCAGGTTTGTGTTTCAAACTTCTTTCTTTTTTAGGCAAACAGAATCTGGTCACAATTAATACTAAAGGTTTATAAACAAATATAGCATTCTAATCCAGAAAGGAAAAGGGTGAAAAAGAAAAAATAAAATAAAAAATAACTATGTTTAATCAAAGGTAAAAACAAGCAACAGAAGAAAAACAGTCATCACACCACCATATTGAGATGGTAAGGTTGTCATTAAAGGATAAATTTTCTCCAAGATTTGAGCTCCTGAGGGGCTTCAGACTCATCAGGAGAGGTTTCCTTAGACAAGCACCAATCAACCGTCCATTTAAGATTCAACTGCTCTACTGAAGATATCAAAAGCGAAGTTAGAATCATCTCTGAATATTTTGTCATTTCTATGTTTCCACATGACCCCAAAAGACTGCCGCAAGAATAATTATTTATTCCTTCTTGGTTGCTCGCTGAGGTTTGCTGACTGTCCACCGTCTCAGAATTTGTGCATCTCCAATGGTAGCATTCCTATGTTTACACATGGCCTAAAAGACTGCGGGAAGAATTATTATCCATTCCTTACTTGGTTGCTGGCTGTCTACCATCTCAGAAATTTGAGCATCTTGAATGGTAGCACTTCTGTGTTTCCACATGGCAAAAGACTGCTGCAAGAATAATGCATCCCTTCTTAGTTGCTGGCTGTCCAACATCTCAGAAATCTATCTCCAGTGATAGCATTTCCTTGTGAACAGAAAACAAATGATCCACAGTCTCTTCCATAATGCCACAGAAGACATGGGTGGAGTTTTGGATGCTGAAAATCACATTCTTTTATTCTACCTGAAGTAGGCAATCTCTTGATGGCAATTTTCCACAAGAATGATTAGATTTTTTTTTATAATCAATTATCCCAAATCATCTTGTACCACCACACCCTCTCCCCACCATCAATGAGAAGTTTAGTGAAGGATTTCACAGAATACATTATGTTCTTCTCCATTTAGTGGTTTGTGTCCTAAACTTAAGAACCACTAGAAAACCCAATGCCTAGAATCTTCATTTATCATGGATAAGGCATTTTTTCCTTCAAGACAACATAAGAAGAGAGTCATCCATTTTCCACATTGCTTAGAAGAATATGTAGACAAAGAATAAGGATCAAAGGCAAACTCACAAGAATTAACAGTTTTCTGCATTTTTATAATACTAACACACTTTCTGTTTTTGGTGGAAACCAAATATTCTAAGTTTCTAACAAGTTCCCCAATTTGCAGTTCCTGAAAAACTTGAGTCCAGAAATGCTCGATGAGATACCATTTGTAAAAGAAATGCTGAGTGACATGAATGATGAGGTAAGTATCCAAAAGAGACTCAATTTCTAGAGTATAAGTGTGCATACATGCTGACATGCATGCAAGCACCCACACTCTTGCATGGATGTCAAGGCATGCATTATAGCCACCGATGCACAGAACAAATGCACATGCACATTCAAACACATGCAACCCCCCAAGATGTTATTGAATAGCTAGCCTATATCAGTTCTATTCATCAAAAGTTGATCAGGCAAAATGGCAAAGAAGACTTGATCAACTAAAATGTTGTGCCGGGGCTATTGCAAAATTCATGTTCAATACACAACATGTAGATCCTAGATCCAAAATCTAGAAAGGCACACAACCACCGAGGGGGAAGTTTCTGGTTCACGGAGATGATCTGAGGGAAAGCCTAGAAAGTTATTTGAAACTTCATTTTTCATGTTAAATACATAAACTTATGCTGATGACAGACTCTTTTGAGCAGCGCTCTGAAGCAACAGAAGATATAGAAGAACTGGACACTTCCATACCAAGCCATGTTGGGGATCCTAATGCTGGAGGTACAACTCTTCAAGAATATCAATATTTAAAAGAAACAAATAGAGATAATGTGAACAAGAAAAGGAGAAAAGCATCCTCCCAAAAACATTTATAAACACCCACGTACAAAAATTAATGGAAAAGACACTGAAACAAAACTGAATCCTGCATACAGAAAAGAGTGGAAAAAAACAGAGTCACAAGAAGTGGCTTACACCAATCCCATCCCATCTATGGTATCAACTCTGAAAAAGTTACATACTACTGGAACCTGGATGCTTTGTTGCACCTTAAAGTTCAGAATAACTTGAACACATTCATGTGCAAGATTATTTGGTCTCTGTACTACTCAACTGTTGCACTATTGTTGACTGCTTTGGTCACTGATACATTTTGAACTATGTTCATCAAAGTTTAGCCAGATCTAAAGTCTTCAACTTGGTTTTTCCAGGGTCATCTGAATGTCTTTGTCATGAAGGAAGACACCTCTTTATTCTACCATAATCTTGTCATCCTACGAAGGTTTAATGGAAGTTTGCCATAATTTTATCTAGACACGATGCAATTTCCCCTTTCTGAACTCATGACCTCGAGCAGTGGCTTAGACCAAGGACCAGGAAGGTGGTAATCCAAAAATGAAAGCCTGACTTTTCACTAGATCTGATTGCTGCTCAGCCTCGAAAGATTGGATGCCCAACCCTTCCCTGGAATGAGTTTATTCCCTCCTTTCCATTACCTGATGATTACTCTACTTTGACTTGCTTTGAGGAGCCTTGCCATTAAAGAAAGGTGCCCCCTTTTCTTTAACCAGACAATTCATCTTCGGCCAACAAGAAAGCTCTTTGATGATGCTGAAGCTCTTCGAGACTACATGTCAGTATACCCTTTGTAGGACTGTCTTGAGAATTACTCTTGAGGTCTACTCATCTCCAGGAGAAACCATCAGCGACTTGAGAAATCAGTGTTTCAAAAGCCTCTGCTAGCACTTCACCTAGTGAACTATTTTGTCCCTTCCCTAATTAAATCCCTATCTAGTGAGCTGATTTGACCTGATGATGAGGCTCACACTGCTTTGTGGGGCTCAGAATTGGCAGCCCAGCTAGAGTGACTCTACCCCACTCTCACTCCAGTGATCATCTTCCTGTACCTTATCAATTCAGGTGCTTCTTTGACAACTCTAACCCAGAGCTTGCTTCCCCATCAGACTTTCACTCTATCAGATATTGAATCTTGACACTCTACATTGACAAGGATGCAAGCAAAACCAAAATTGCCAATAAACAGCAGATCTTTCTAGTCCCCTGAAAATTTAAATTGATGCAATCATTGACCTAAAGGTACCACTCCTCATGCTCTTAGAGGGGTATGTAACATCATAGATTATGAATACAAATTTTCTAACTTTCACGTTCCAATGCCTTTGTCCCATGGTCTGTATCCCCCATATTTAGAGCTTCATCTGTACAGTCCAGATGATCTACATTGACAGATGGGGAAAAAGTGACAACACTTGTTCCAAAAAGTCGGACTCAAATTCCACTGCTTACCCTCTGGCCTCTTTTCCTGAGCTCAATAAATTCTTTTCCCTATTTGGTATACTCCCTTGCTGAACAGTTCCTACAAGGCATCCCCTAAAGAATCTCTAAAATAGACAGAAACATAGGGAACTGTGGGGCTTGGACAAAACTGCTGCAGCATGCTCAATTTCCAACCTAACCAACATTTTGGATGGGACAAAAGCTCCAATATGAGAGAATGCCCTGCGGCAGTTTATTATTCTGATACTTATCCTCACGTGCCCCAATCTTCTATGTCTCTTGCAAAGAACATTTTCTTGCAATCCTTGGCTTTCTGTCCAGCGGCCATGCATACGATACTCTGCCTTATATCGACAAAGTTCTGCTATACCCTGAAGCACCCTCCTTTCCTTAGCATTCTGATCCTCTGCTTTCTTAATGCCACAACTGCCAATCCAGCCTTTGTTTCTTTTTGTGCTAACTGCCAGGACTTCAGCAATGGCACTGCTAATAGACTCTGAGAGGATGCAGCAGACCTCCGCTCCACAAATCCCTCAGGATAGTTTATACCCTGTTGGCCTCTTTCATCACAAAACATACATGAAATGTCAATACAGACTTGTTCAGCCATGTTAGAGTTCTGCATGCACTACACAGACCTTTATTTCCAACAGATTGGTAAATATTTGTTACTTTGATTGCATGACCGGACTGAAGAACACAAGTTTAAACATTTCATTATAAACAGGTGGCACCTTGAAAACTTAATTTCGATACATTAAGAAGTTTCATAAGTCTATAAACATTGTTTTGTTATTGAACAGGCACAGGAACCACTATCAGTCCTACTTCAGATGATCCACCAAGGAGAGTAATAATGCACGGGTATCATCCAGATGAAGCTGATACACAACACAAGGTTTCTGCAAAACTCGTCTTTCTTCCAGAGTCCATTGAGGAAGTTCTGAAATTGGCAGGTAATTGCTCCGCAAAACTAATACTTCATAACACACTTGAGAGGTGTAAAACATCCTAGAGAAGACCTCAACAATTTACTGTCTTTGGAAGCTAGTGTCTGGAATATCCATTAATGCATAGGAATTTGAAGATGTTGGTAAAATAACTAAGATATTTGTAGTCCCTGTAATATCCATTAAATCATATTACAGACCCCTTCAGGCATTCTGCAAAAGAAGTTCAGATATGTTGGTCAGAAAAATATACTAAATACCTGGCCCAGTATAAGATATGCCTGCTCATATCAGAAGTTGCATTCTTCTTTTGACATATCTGAACCCTCTCATGCAGAGAAGAAGTTCGGAATTGCAGCAACTAAGGTTCTCATGTCTGATGGTTCAGAAGTGGAAGAGCTAACTGTTCTGCGTGATAACGACAAAATATTTGTATGCTGACAAGATAAGATGGTCAGGAGAACAAAGGCAACTGAAACGAAGGCTCGTGTGAGTTTTGTACCATAAAACTTCTTGCAAAAGAAAGGATATGCAAAACTTTGGACATCCAAGCAGGAACAAGGGTCACTCTAAGAAATTACTAGACTGACAACTATTTTGTTAGTGATTATTTTCTGAGCCAGGAAAGGGCGCAGATTAATCCAGGGACATCTAACTTGAAATATCAACTTTTAATGCTCAGTATACAATTCGTTGGTCATAGTTGAAGATGTATAGAGTCGGAACTGACGCATCTCATCCAAAACATGTAAACAAAATTCGATATAGAAATTCATCGATTAGTTTAAATTTAGGCATTGTTCTTCAAATTGAGATCTCATAGACCGGACCAGATATAAAGAAGAAATTTGACATTAGTATAACGAGCCATGCTTTCCAAAAACAATATCTTCAACCCAAACCGAGTGTACACAAGAAAATTCGTCAACTGATAAAATTCAGGTGCAGTTTCCCATAAGACAGAAGCCTAACCGAATTCATTGCTTCCCACACTTGATTGCTCGGGCTTAAATTAATCATGAGTAGGTCTCGGAGAAATACGAAAATTCACAAACGCGAGTACCAAACTCCACTCATCTTAGTCAGGCACCATAGAGAAATTTCTTTGAATCGGGAGACGAGATACATGTTACGGGTGATCATGTCTGCTCTTCGTCTCTCCACGAACCAAAAAAATTTCTTCTTAGCAGGAATCCATAATGGTTGTTCCATCCACCCAAATAAAGCAGCAGAAAATTAAAAAAAAACAACTCGTCAAGAAAATCTACATCATCTTCCTTAAACGTTTGCATTGTGCCAACAAAAACAGATCACATCCAGCACGTCAAGAAGAAGGGGCCGTGAATGCCGCGGTATTGGAAATAAAACAGCCGTGGTAGCTTCTTCCTGCTGCTTCCGGGAGGAGGCAGAGGAACCATCCGACGGTGGCGAGGCCCCGATTCCAGGCACGGCGCTCTGCCCTCTTCCACACCTCCTCGGACGGGAGGAGTGCCGGCGAAGTGGACGCAGTCGCTAGCCACCGTTTCATCGGGTGGATGAGGAATCGAGAGAGAGGCCACTCACATGCTGATACGTGTGAGAATAATCATCTTAAAAACAGCAAATATAATTCTCTCACATAGAAACACCATTAATACTGTGCAAAGTTGGCTGTACCGCACGGATGGATCGTGTTGCATTATACGTAATAATATATAATATAATATGTACCGTATTGATCGGTCAACTAAAATGTCAAATCGATCGATCGATTTTCATCTCTTTGAAGACTAAATAGATCATAGGTTCTGAACATTACTCTAACAGAAATCGGTCGACCAATAAAAAAAAATAGTCAACCAATTTTCATCTCTTTTTGAAGATCAAATAGATCATAAAATGTGGACGTTACCATGACAAAATTGGTAGACCGATAAAAAGTAATCGATCTATAGATTTTAGAGTTTGATCTGTTGGACGTTAAGGGTGCTCAAAAATCGAATCGATCGATCGATAAGAAGAAATCGGTCGATCGATTTTACTGTACCATGCAGACCGTGCCGGGGCTCCTAAATCGCCAAGCACGGTATGGTATGGTCATGCATACTATGTACAATTTAACTACTTAAAATTGTAATTTTATGGGAAAAATTAGTTGACGTATATGTGAATAAATGTTCATAATATATATATGTATATTTTAAAAAATCTCTAATTAAAATAGATCAAGGATAAATTGAAGGTAGCCTCAAAATTTTGAAGATATCTTCACTTTATTCTCGATTTATCCCGATACCAAACATGACATAAGTATCTCTTTTGGTATGGGATTAAAAAAGATAGGCATGTGGATAAATTAATCTAGGGATACATTATCCCCATTCCTAATGGCATCTTGTTTGGTATTTTTAGAGTTAGATTTTTTAAGATAACCTTATTCTTTGTTTGATAGGAAACGGTGTGGGTGTGGGGATAGAATCTTTATTTTTACTTTTGGTCTTCTCCTGGTCTCCCGTCACGCACTCAGTGTCTAGGGACGATGACTAAGGAGTTTAGCATGTCGCCGGTGATCTTTGCCTCGCACGATAGGTGTCCCGGCTTGCCGAGCTAGTGTGGGACTGCCGCCACGCCTCTGGCTTTCTAAGCGTCGAGGCCCTCGGGTCGACAACGACAACAACATCCCCTTCGGCCTTCATGCCCTTCGAAATCGGGTCAACTGTCGTGTCGTCCTCCTTCTCCACCCCCGTCTTCACTGCAAACATCTATTATGGCGAGGGCGTCGCCTCGTTCAAAGACGAGCCACCGTTGCTTGAGGAGTTGGGGGTGAACACCCAGTAGATCTGGTGAAAGACGAGATCGATCATGAACCCTGTTCGAGTGAATATCTGTCCACGAAAACACCGACCTCTCGGGTCCTACGTGAGAGTGGATAGGGTGATTTCGAAAAAAAAAAAATAAGTGTAAAAATGGGGACAAACTATCCCACTGAAAAAGGTGGGAGAAGCTATCCTTAATTTACCCCCACTTTTTTAGGATATCTCCAAAATATTTAAACCATATTTATCCCCACTTTTTTGAGGCACCAAACCTAGGATGGGGTTAACTTAACTATAATCCCATATTTAATCTCACACCAAACAGACACTAAGAGATTGATGAAAATTTGTTGATTCTCTTGTAATCTATAAACTCAATGGATGATAAAATTTTAAAAAAAATGACAAATGATGTGACTGTTATGGGAAATATTAATTTTGAAAATGGAAATTTTTATTAAACTCAATAGAATCAAAGAAGAGGATAAGATTGCTTAAGCATAAGAAATGTATTGAGTCATTAAGCAAAAAATTTCTGGTTAGCTATCTAATTATAGACTAACCCTATCATATGTCAGATCCTAGTTGGATCCCAGGTGATCCAAACTTGGATCTGAAATTGCAGGATCTGGATCCGAAATCCTGCACCACTTTGAATCAGAGTTTGGATCCTAACCCAAAATATAATTTTAGATCCGGATTTGGATATGGATTACTACCACATTGTAGCAACTTTGGATACTTATGCCCGAGAAGGCTCCATATCCAGACCCGCCTCCCACGAATAGACCGAAGTCTCGCAAGGGATAGCTCACACATATATCCAATAAGAATATAAAAAGGCAACCATGATGTAATAAGATGCATGATAAAGTACATGATCTCATATGCATTCATAAAATTACATTCCCCCACTACATTATTACATGTCCAAAAGAAAATTAAAAAGTCTAGAGCATGCTTCGAGGTGTACAATAGGAGTCAAAACTCACACAAGTGCTGGTGGTACAGGTCCACCTCCTCGAAACCACACTCGCTAAACACCTGAAAGGGGGTTGTAGGGGTGTGAGCCTCACAAAATCACAGGCTCAGCAGGGAAACTTCTCAAAACAACTCACAACATAATCCGCATGTAACAACAAGAAGTACTAAATAACACAAGTCCATCGGTAACTCACATATAATCAAGTAAAAGGAAATATATCGAAAGTTGTAACCCAAGCATGCTTTCTAATCAACATAACTAAACAATTTATTATCCACAAGTAAATAGCTAACTAAACATAAACTCGTACAACTACTGGAAACATTATAACTTAACAATTAGCCAGAAACACATTACTAACCAGGGACTACTGAGCAGAGCAAACCCAAAGGTAAACTGCTAAAAGGAACATCAGATAAACTACATGACCAATTGCAGAACTAGGTGGTACTAGGCCAACTGTACCACACACACACTATGAAGTAAACCACAAGAACCACAAGCTGAGTCGGAAGGGGCGACGTTGCCACACGGATCACAATTACTAGTTCATGACGTCAGTATCTGACCTGGACAAGCCAACACAAAAATCATCTCTCAATCTCGCAGCCAAGGACGAAAAGTCCAACTGTAGCTCCACCACCACACTACGTAAGTAAAGAATTGTGGAGACCAACCAACACCACACTACAACAACGCACGCTGCAAACCCATGTCTAACACCTCTATGGGTTTCGAGGCCCGCAGAGTGGGGCAAGTGGAAACACGTGACTAGCTGGGGACCTGGTGAGGACACCCGAGCTCATGTTCGTTTCGACCTGGCATACGTTTATCGTCGGAGGAGACATCCAGATTCGACATCGGCTTCTTTTGCTTGAGGATTGATTATTATCTTTGTGGATGTATTTTCTATTTTATTTGAGCAGTGTTATTGTGAATGTTGGCCCATTAGGGGGCCCAACATGGTCTTTGTTATTTTCTGCTATTTATTATTACGAATTTTGCTTAATTTAGGTCCCAGGGTTATGTTGGTCATATTTATGTCTTTTGTGAGTCTTAGGGTTTAATGCCTATAAAAGTCTTGTAGTCAACAAATGGAGGATTATTGATGTTAATGAGAAAAAGAAACCCTTTGAGCCGCCACCTTCCCTTCCTCCCTCTTCCTCTCTGCGTCTCTCTCCCTGCGTTTCTCTCTCTCTCTGCTTCTCCCTCTTCCTCCTAGCGAAACCCCACGTTCCTCTTCCCTCCTCTTCCTTTCTCTCTCCTAGTGCCGCATCATTTAGTATCAGAGCCGAACGGCTCACGTACAGGAGAAGCACCCTCGCGGGGGTTCACAAACACCCGCGCCCTCCCGCGCGCACACGCGGCCGCCCGCCCGCGCGTGCCCACCATGCCAGGTTCACCTCACCCCCGCTCCGCCACGCCAGGTTCGCCTCGCCCCCGCTCCACCACGCCAGGTCGCACACGACTCTGCTGCGCCACCGCCCACCTCACGCACGCCGGCCCCCCTGCGCCTTCACGTGGTGCTCGCGAGGCCCGCCAGTGCCCTCGTCGACCGGCCGCCTCGATGACACCCCCGCAAGGGTGCGCCGTGCGAGCCCCACCCTCCAGCGCGTAGCGGCTTCCCCCGCGTCCACCGCTGTCGGCGGGGGGGGGGGGGGGGGGGGGGCTGCTCCACGCCGCCCGCGACCGCATCGCCCAGGCCTCTGCGTCGTAGCCCTGTGACCCCGGGCGACCTGCCTTCCCGCGAAGACCAGCCAGGCCTGCGCCTGCCAGTCCCTCGCGACCGCGCCAGCACCGCTTCTCCATCGCGCCAGTCGTTTGACGTCGCTGGGGCCGCGCCAGTTACCCAGGGACTGGCCGCGTCCTCTTGGCGCCACACGGCCTTTTCCCTTGCTTGCATACCTCCATCGACACGCGGCCTCACCTGTGGGCCACCCCCACAGCCATCGGCCTCGTGCTCGGATGAACCTGCACGGAGTGCTGAACGCCGACGGAGAACATCCTGTGCACGTCTACCTCCCGGTGCTACCACACGAGGCGTTTCAGCCGCGCCGTCCACGTACGCCTCCGCGTCAGCACCCGACGCGACCAGTCGTCTCACCTCCGGGGGCGCGGAGCGTGGATTCCGTACAACGTGTTTTTGCTGCCTTGAAGATTGCCCTGGACCGGGACAGCGAGACACAGCCCCACAGCAGCGGGCATTTGGCTTCGCCTTCATGAGCGCAATGCGCGTGTGTACACGTTTCTCGATGGACCTCACTTTTCAGCGAGTCGGTTAGCGTTTAGTTGCACGTCTCTCTCTCACTTGCTCTTTTAGTATTCGGTTAAATTTGTCACCGTCTGTGTGATAGGTTTTCTAGCTAGCTAAAGAATTTTTCACTGTTGACTTGTGAGTCGTGAGTTCCCATCTCGCAGCACTAGTAGAGACATCACATGCGGAATTAATTTCATATACATTGTGGAATTTCACTCTGGTGTTTGACTTGCCATTTTGTAGTGCTCAACGGACGTTTTCTGATCGTGTAGCTTGCACACCTTAGTCGTAAGCATTTTCCTGAAGATCATCTTGTGACGTAATTTGCTGTAAAAAAAAAATCAGAAATTAGTCAAATCAGAATTTAGACACACACAAAAATTCAAAGAAAAATCAAATCCAATAAAAAAAAGGAACTCTTAGTGTGTCAAATTCTCATGTTTAATTTTTGTCTTGTTAATTGGGGTGAGTCTTTGTTCCGTGCCCACACGTAGCGGTGCAGCGTATCACGTCACCTCCCCTATGTCTGGTTCACATCCAACCATGTCGGGATCACACCCACCAGCTCCAAGGTCGCGCACTAAAAATCCTGACATCCAGGCCTTGACCGAGTTAGTGTACCAACTCAGGGAGGACATTCGTAGGGTGGACCATCGTTTAGAAGAGGGTCTGGCAGGCTTAGATGAGAGAGTCACCGAGTCTGGTCGTATAGTCCAGGGGATAGTTGGTCGTATTGTGGTGCTAGAAGGGGTCATCCATGAGCCGAGGCATGAGCAATTTGTGGACCGGCCACCACCGCAGCGCCCCCACTCCCTCGGGGCCCCCCTTCCTCGAGCTGCCCGTGCTGGGGATCGTTGAGGTCACTTAGGGGACTATGACTATGAGTCGTTTGGTGAGGAGGTGGGCGAGACCCAAGAGTTCCTGTAGCCCCGAGACACAGGAGATATGGTCATCGCCTGACCCAGAGTTTGAGGATGAGCGGTGGGCCTTTTGTGAGCGGGATCAAGATATCCGCAACGCCGCATTGAGGCTCCCAGTTTTGACGGATCTTTGGAACCGCAACATTATCTTGACTGGGAAGCACGGATGAACCACTACTTTGAGTGGATGGGTATGTCTGATCCTCGGCGAACCTTCTTCCCAAGACCATGTTGAGGGGTCGAGCCCTAACTTTTTGGACCAGCCTGGAGGATCGCCTTGCTCACGATATGAGGAGCCAATTGATACTTGGAATGAGATGAAGTTAGGCTTCGAGAGAAGTACGCCCCTCAACGTACAGGCATCGGTTGATTGATCGGTGGCAGAATGTCTCTCAGGGATCTCGGACAGTGTCTGAGTATATAGATGAATTTGATGATCTCCTATTGAGGTGTGGAGTCCGCAAGGAGGGTGCACTAACCTTTCTCTATTTGGAAGGGCCTTCGTCAAGTCTATCAACATGAATTATTCCGCCAACATGTGACCGACCTTGACCACGCCTACCAGGTAGTGTGAGAGATGGAGCAGTTTGAGCTTGAGAGGGATTCCCCACCTCGGGTCAGACCCACCTTCCAGCGCCATATTGATCATGTGTGTTGCCCCAGTGTCTTCTCAGAGGGTTCCCCCTTTTGGGCTCCTGAAGGCAATGCCAGAGGGAGGTGTGCCTGCTCTACCACCTCCTCCCATTCGTTCCCTTCTTAGACCTCCACCGGTCACTCGGGAGGACAAAGGGAAGGCGCCAATAAAGGACGCTACTCCTCAGGAAGGCAGTTCTCGCATCCGATGTTATAGTTGTCAGGGAATAGGGCATATTTCTAGCTCTTGTCCTCACAGAGCCCTAGTTATGGAGAGCGGTGATCCAGTGGACTCTTCACCACCGCTCGTGGATGTCAGTTATGAGGACTAGGGCCGACTTGGCGGATGAGTATTTTCTGGAAGAAGAAGTGAATGGCACTAGTCAGACCGTAAATTTTACAGAAGCACCTGAAGGAGAACGGCTTGGGGTGGTTCGATGCATCTTTGTCCGACCAAAGGAGAGTGATGATTGGCGCAGCACTGCCATTTTTCAGACCTACTGCCATCTAGGTGGCAAGGTTTTTCGAGTCATCATTGATAGCGGAAGCTGCATCAATGCGATTTCCACACGCACAGTTGCCCGTTTGGGCTTGGCGACTGTGGACCATCCCCGCCCCTACCAGGTGTCTTTGGGTGGACACTACTTCTATCCCCATTCATTTGAGATGCCTCGTCCCGATCCAGCTCCATTCTTATGAGGCTCAAATCTGGTGCGATGTCTTACCCATGGAGGTTGGGAGCGTCATTCTGGGCCAACCATGGATTTATGATGTTGATTGCCACTCTTTATGGTCGCTCCAACACTTTGTGTTTTCGAGCATGGCAGACAGTGCATCACCATTCATCCAACTCAGATGAATGGTTCGCCATCTCGAGTTTCCCCACTCCTAACATTCAGGCCAACCCCGCTACCCTTCCTCTAGCACACCCATTCTTCTTCCCACACCACCACCTAGTAAGGCATCTGTCTCGCATACCCAAAAGTGCAAACCCCCACTGTCACCACCTTACAGCTCTCACTGCTAGGGAATTGAGGAAGAGGTTTAGAAACCGACGATGTATTCGCCCTGTTGTTGCGTATAACATCGTTAAGTCGGATGCCGAGACAACTGACGTGTCTGTCCCGAGATTTCGCAGCGGATATAAATTATTCGAAATAATACGAGACGATAACCCAGACATGAACAGTCGACAATAAGCCTCTAGCTAGCCGCACTAAATGTATAACAACATACATCATCATAGGGCCCCAATATTGAACTCAACTAATCTTTTATTCAAATCTTAACTCATTGTATTCCAAATGGAAACTATTACAGGACTAAGACTCAATAAAAGCAAAAGTACATAGTACCTCACTTCCTGCTACATTGTTCTAACACTCAAAATAAACTACTATAGATAGACTCATAATTGGAACGCTCATCACTCGGACGCATTCTCATCCTCGACTTGCTCTTCCTCTTGAACTTCATAGTCACCTAGATTGGGTAAAAGTAGGGGATGAGCAAACTACCCTAGTAGGATTTATATCTCAATGTGCGGGCATATATAAGTGATTAACAATTTAGAATTTGGTAAGCACGATGAATGATATGCGAGTACGAATAAAACTCGTTAAAACATGATACATGAACAAGCTAGAGAGAGAGTGATTGTGATAGAGCAAGAATATATGAGCAATATTTGTCAAGAGTGAGGTGTAACAGGCACGCAAGATATCATGTAAATTGCAATAAATGCAGGATGGCCATATCACGTAAGCATGCAGGAGCACGATCATGTAACACTAATCAGGCCGTAGATACTAATGTACACCAAGAAAAGATCCATCAAGATGTACACCAGGACACGTGTATGTGGTTATGTATCTATCATTCAACAAGCAAGCAAGACTCCCAGCGCAGATGTAACGCCAGTAATCATTATACACCATGGTTAACAGTATATTTATGACTCTCCCTCATTGGGGCTAGACTGGAGCCTTGGACACTCGCCGTGTCCGATCAGCATCTCATGTAAAATTTTAAATGTAGATACCCACAGTCATTAATAATGGCCAGTGAGAGTTTCAAAATGTAGCATGTGTAACGTCAATTCATGATGATGATGGGAACAAGTAATAAGTAATTGAACATGATTTCATGATAACAATGGTCAAGATAAATTCGGCAACATAACGGTACGATTTATACTTTAATTTAATCTTTACATTAATGGCTTTAGTCTAGATTGTAAATCACACTTACGAGAACAAGAAGAGAAAGGAAGTGCACGCTATCTCCAGGGAACTTCAATGGTACAACCAACTCGTCGGCCATGTGGGAATCCATGGTCAGAGGAGATTTACGGAGGCCTTGGAGAAAAGGTCGCTAGTCTACCGATTCGAAATGACCGGTAGAGAGTTTCCATTTCCCAAGAAAGGGCTGCCTAACAGTGCAAGTGTGTAGTGATGTACGCATCTCAATCCACAACCTTCGGTTTTAAACTTGCGGAAAACACTTAACATGATGCACGAATTGAACAATGCATTTAACTACATATGGGTTTGCAAGGTTTTAAGAATAATATTATCATTTAAAACATGGTAGAATAATGGAAAGACTGAATCACAAGTTGCATGAATGGATCATAACATTTAAAGAGCATTAGAATATCCTTCATGTATTAAAACTTTTAAATGGGTTAACCACTTTTAAGCCATTAAATAACCATCATGAAATGATCAGACCTAAGACATGTGAATTATATTTAAACACCTCAGGTACAACAATTAGATTTGCAAGAAACATGTGGTTTTATGTAAAAATCCTGAGATTGCGACGGACCCTTGTAGGGTCGCGACAGGGTCAGATCAGATCGCGACATTGCCTTGTAAGGATCACGACAGGCTTGTCTGATCAGGCAGGCAGATCGCGACGGGTGCTTATGAAGAAGGCGACATGGCTAGCAGACCCGGAGGTTAGGTCGCGACGGTGGTCCGGTCGTGATCAGATCGCGATGGAATTCTTGTCGTGATCTTCCTGAGAACGCGGCCTATCGAGCCGTCGCGTTCTCAGGTCCTTGGCCTGCATCTGCCAGAGAAAGGACAATGCTTTGGATTGCAGACCAGACTTTCCCTGTTTTGACATAGGGTTGTTTTAAATTAAGAACAAATTGTACAGTGCATGAAAAATCACGAAACTAGTTTTAACCAACCTAGACATGCAAGGGTGCTTCCAGTAAATCGGAATTAGAAAACTAGGATGGTTTCGATAGGCTTTAATCAAGTCAACACAATGTAAAACCAAGTGCAACCTGAAATGGAGTTTCATGCAGCGACCCTCTTACCATGCTTATAAATCTCTACCTATTGACATTCAGACAAAATGTTCAACATAAGACATGACGAGAACAACTAGTAGAAAACTTTCATGTTGTGAGTTTGCTCTAATTCATTTTCAAATCGCATGCAACATAAAAGAACAGAAAAAGCCCTGACAGTGCACGACTTGGGGAAAACACTTATAACTCAAAATCTACTCATTGGAATTCGATGAAACCAGTGGGAAATGAAAGTTAACTTGCTGCTTTACACATTGGTATAGGATATGTTAAGGTTTGGCCCAAGAAAACCTACCGTTTGGGTTGAAGAAGTCTCGTTCTTCCAGAAAACTATGTTCAGACCACTTGGAGGAGAATGCTTAATACTCCGTGTATACTGCATGGAATTTAGGCATTCCACTTGGGTTAGGACGTAACTTGACCCTCTTTCCAGGGGTATAAGCCTTGCAAGGTTTGGTTTAGGTTTGGCCTACCTTTGATCAGCTTCAAGTGGACAGTTTGTGCAGGTCGCAGAAGACGAACGGGGGAAGAAGATGTCCTTCTTGTGGTCGATCCACAGCTCCCCAGCCCCCAAGAGCTCCTCCACACGACCCCAGAAAGTTGTAAACTCGTCCTAGGGTTTGGGTGAAGAGTATTTAAGTAACCAAAGTATTTAGGAGTCCTATTGTAACTAGGAAAGAAGGGTTGCGGGATTGGCTTGTGTCTTTCCAAATTTGAAGATCTCTCCCTCCATCAGAGAGTATTGGCCATCAAGAAACCTCTATGGGTGGGTAGCACGAATTTGGGTTGCCAAGAGTGTAAGATCTCTTCCCAATTCAACTCTAATTGCCTCTTTTTAATTTCAGCTAATTTAAGCTACGAATTTCCATGCATTTCCTAGCTTCATTTGATTTTTGGGTCATATGTGGTCCATTGGCCCAATTAAGATATTGGGTCATTAATATATAATGTTGGAGTCTCTCCAACACTTTATTAAATTTTTGGTTGCGTCGTATTTCGTGTTAACGGTTTTCCGACTTGTTTCCTAATTTGGATAATTGGTCACAATAACTCTTAAACCTAGTCCAAATGATTTTTATTGACCCAAATTCTTGATGGGTCATTAGAAGATATTATTTGAAGCCCATATATGATTTTTATTTAATTTTCTGACTCATCCAAGTACGTGTGATAATGATTTTTCGACTTATTCATGAATTACGATAATAAGTCGTGAAGCACTTTAAACTTGGCTAATCTGATTTTTCTTGACACAAATTTCTTTGTTGAACATTTAGGAATAATGTGTGGGGTTGATTTATAATTTTTACGGATTTTCTGATGTGTTTTAGCACATACGATAATGATTCGTATGTTTTAAATACTTTGATATTATGGGAATTATTTATTTCCATTTATTCGAATCTTTATATAGTTAAAATTTCCTGGGGTGCTACACCCTCCCCCACTTAAGAGAATTGGTCCCCAAATTCATGTATAGAAAGTTATTGTACCAGTGAGGTGTACTTACTTGCGAATAGCTCCGGGTATCTTTTGCGCATTGCTTCCTCGGTTTCCCACGTGTCGTCTTCATCCATGCGTTGATTCCATCTAACCCTTACCAGTGGGATGATCTTGTTCTTAATTGGCGCAGTTCCAGTCCACGATCTTAATTGGCTTCTCTTGATATGTTCCGTCTTTGTTGAATTCCAGGAGCTCATATTCTATGACATGCCACGGATCCCGTACGTACTTTTTCAACATGGATATGTGGAACACATTGTGTATTCCATCCATTTGTGGTGGTAAAGCGAGACGATATGCCACCTCTCCGATTCTTTCAAGGATTTCGAAAGGCCCGACAAACCTTGGTGACAACTTGCCTTTAATGCCAATCGCCTGATCCCACGGCCTGGAGACACTTTCAAGAATACATGCTTACCAACCTGAAACTCCAGGTCTCTTCTTCTATTATCTGCATATGCCTTTTGCCTTTGCTGCGCCACTGTCATTCTTTCTTTAATAAGCTTTACCTTCTCTGTGGTTTCCCTTATCATTTCTGGTCCTAGCATTTGTTTTTCGCCAACTTCATACCAGTATATTGGAGATCGGCAACTCCTGCAATAAAGTGCTTCAAATGGTGCCATTTGAATGCTAGCTTGATAGCTATTATTGTAGGCGAACTCCACAAGAGGTAAGTGTTCGTGCCAGTTACCTCCAAAATCTAGGACACATGCTCTAAGCATATCTTCAATCACCTGGTTGGTTCTCTCCGTCTGACCATCTGTCTGTGGATGGAAAGCCATGCTAAAGTTTAGTTTAGATCCCAAGGAGTAGTGCAGTCCTTTCCAAAGTGGGATGTAAACCTAGGGTCCCTATCAGATACGATAGACACCGGTACTCCATGTAATCTGACTATTTCCTTCACATATAATGTAGCCAGAACATCTACTGACCACTTATTCTTCACTGGCAAGAAGTGAGCCGACTTAGTTAAGCGGTCGACAATAACCCAGATACCATCGAATCCACCTCTAGATTTGGGTAGTCCGAAATAAAGTCCATCCCTATACCTTCCCATTTCCATGCCGGGATTTCTAGGGGTTTGAGTTTACCTGCGGGTCGCAAGTGTTCTGCCTTGACCCTTTGACAAGTTAAGCATCGGTGACATATTCCGCCACCTCTCTCTTCATATTAGGCCACCAAAAGCTTCTTTTCAAATCTTGATACATTTTGGTAGTTCCAGGATGAATGGTATACCTGGTCTTGTGAGCCTCATCCATGATCATTTTCTTTGTCTCTGCATGGTCGGGTACACAGACTCGATCCGGAACAATAGTCTTCCATCTTCAGTTAATGAGAAATCCCCTCTGGTCTAGATTAGCCTTAATCTCCACAAGTACAGGGTCATTATCTTGGAGTGTTGTGATGTCCTCCAATAGTGTAGGTTGTGCTCTAACACTAGCAACAGGCATCCCTTCTCTTTGATGTCAGCATCAATATTTAATTTGGCGAAGTCCTCTACAACTTCCATTCGTCCACCATTAAACTTGACAATGTGATCATTGGCTTTCTACTTAGAGCATCTGCCACAGCATTTGCTTTTCCTGGATGATATTGGATCGTGAAGTCGAAGTCTTTGAGATACTCCAACCACCTCCGCTGTCTCATATTCAAGTCCTGCTGAGAAAACAGATACTTCAAGCTTTTATGGTCAGAAAACACAATGAATTTCTCACCATATAGATAATGACGCCATATCTTCAAGGCGAAGACTACAGCAGCTAGCTCCAGATCATGTACAGGATAATTATCCTCGTGCTTCTTCAATTGTCTGGATGCGTAGCATATAACTTTCCCATTTTGCATCAGCACACAGCCAAGGCCGATCCCGGATGCATCGGTGTATACTTCAAAACTACCCCCAGCAACTGGCAGTGTCAGTACGAGTGCCGAGGTAAGGTGCCCTTTCAATGCCTTGAAACTTTCTTCACATTCATCAGTCCATGCAAATGGATTCTCCTTCCTGGTAAGCCTGGTCAATGGTACAGCTATCTTTGAGAAATCTTAATGAAGCGACGATAATAACCGGCTAACCCAGAAAGCTCCTAATCTCTAACATAGTTGTCGGCCTTTCCAGTTTTTTACCGCCTCCACCTTAGATGGATCTACAGAGATTCCCTCCTTGGATATGATGTGACCAAGAAAGACACTTCCTCCATCCAGAATTCACACTTACTAAGTTAGCATAGAGTTGATTATCTCTGAGCACTTGCAGAGCAACCTTTAAGTGTTCCTCATGTTCTTCTTTGGATTTGGAGTAAATAAGGATGTCATCAATGAACACCACTATGAACTGGTCCAAGTATGGCCTATAAATATTGTTCATAAGTTGCATGAAAGCCGCTGGAGCATTTGTTAAACCAAACGGCATGACCACGAACTCATAGTGACCATATCTACTCCGGAATGCAGACTTGTGAATATCCTCCTCCTTTATTCTTAGTTGATGGTAGCCTGATCTTAGATCTATCTTGGAGAAATATTGTGCACCGGAGATCTGGTCAAACAGCTCGTCGCGGGCAATGGATACTTATTCTTTATTGTCAACTGGTTTAACTGACGGTAATCAATGCATAGCCTCATTGTCCCATCCTTCTTTCTGACAAATAGCACTGGCGCTCCCCACGGGGATGTGCTAGGCCTGATAAAACCCTGTCTAGCAATTCTTGGATCTGTCTTTTCAACTCCTGCAATTCAACAGGGGACATGCGATACGGAGCTTTTGAAACAGGGGCTGCCCCAGGGAGTAACTCAATGGTGAAGTTTTACCTCCCGCTCAGGTGGTATACCAGGTAATTCCTCTGGAAATACATCAGGATAGTCCCTGGCTATTGAATGTCTTCTAGGGTTGGTTTCTTCTTTTCAGTTGCCAAGACGGAAACTAGGAAAGCATCACAACCCTGGTTGATCAGCTTAGAAGCCTTTAGGGAGGATATCAAGATAGGGTGTTTGTGATAACGGTGCCAAGTAGTGATAGAGTTGGAGGTTTGGTCTTTTAAAAGTGACCCTCCTATGGCGACAGTTTACATCAGCATCATATTCAATTAGCCAATCGACACCCAAAATGGCATCATAACCCTTCATGTCTAAACAGATAAGGTCGGCAGGGAGATTGTGTCCCCCAATTATAGTTTCACATTTCGACAAGGTGAGTGAGTTCAGATTCTGAGCCTAGTGGAGAGGCTACAGTGATCTTGGATTTCAAGGTACAGATTTGACAGGTAGAGTTGCAGCAAATGTGGTGGAAATAAATGAATATGCTCCAGTATCAATAAGCACAAATGCAGGTTGCGAGTGTATGAAAATGGTACCTTCCACCATACCCCCTTCCTCGGGTAGGTCAGCTTCTAGGACAGCATTAAGGCGTCCTTGACATCGTGGTACATTCGGGGCTTTGCCTGGTTGGTCCTTCATCATTAGACAGTCAGGAATACGGTGGTCACGACCACCACATCTCAAGCATGCCCCGAGCTTCTTCCAGCATTCTTCAGCTCGGTGCCCCTGCCTACCTTCCACTTTGACTCTCTTGTCTCCAGCAACATCTCTTCTGGCATTCGGCCTCTTGTTGTTGTTGTTGACGTTGTTGTTACGAAAAGTTGGAGCAATATTAGGTGCTCCCTTCTTGACGAAGATCGGCTTGGAGTTGTCCTTGCCCCTCATGCCCTCTACTTTGGCCATGGTGTCTTCTACCAGCTGAGCTCTTTGGACCATCTCAGTGTAGGTTTGAATGTTGTGTGGTCCGAGCCTTTCAATGAACATGGGCCTGAGCCCATCCATGAACCGATTTGCCTTTAGTCTTTCAGTTCCCACCAAGTGTGGGGCATACACAGCAAGACGCGCGAACTGAGCCTCATACTCAGCCATGGACATTCCTTTTTGTTTTAGTGCGGCAAACTCCGCTGCCTTCTTCTCCTTGACTCTTTCAGAAGTACTTTCCTCGAAATATCTCCAGGAATCCGGCCCACTCCAGTTCGCCAACATTAGGCAGGTGGGCCGATGTGGCCTTCCACCATGCTCGGGCATCCTTAGTGAATTGAAAAGTGGCCAGTACCACCTTCTCCCTGTTAGTGCATTGCATGACTTGGAAGATCCTTTCTATCTCCTCTGCCAGTTCTCTGCTTCGTCCGGATCAGGGGATCCAGAGAAACGAGAGGGTTCAAACTCCTAAATTGCGGTGCAGATCACCGGCTCCATTTCTAACTGCAGCAGCCTGATTTCCAGCCTGAACCACATTTTGCAGGGCCTGAGTCAATCCAGCTACTGTTTCTTGCATAGCTTGCCATTGGTTGCGAGCCATTGCAGTTGAGTGCAAGAGTTATGAGGGTTCCTGAGAAAAGGATGGAAACCATTAATGTCTCTAGATACATTATCAGAGTCAATGGTAGGAGTGTTTAATTCTTGCTAACATATTCCCAGTCTCTACCCATTCTCACCAGGTACTGTATTTAATTTCCATGACCTAGGTTCCATAGGTATCTCCTATTCCTGAGACATATCCTATTTGTATTCCTAGGCTCTGATACCACTAAACTGTCACGTCCCGAGAATTACGCAACGAATATAAATTATTCAGAAATAATACGAGACGATAACCCGACGTGAACAGTCGGCAAATAAGCCTCTAGCTAGCACGCACTAAATGTATAACAACATACATCATCATAGGGCCCAAATTGAACTCAACTAATCTTTTATTCAAATCTTAACTCATTGTATTCCAAATGGAAACTATTACAGGACTAAGACAAATAAAACAAAAGTACATAATACCTCACTTCCTACTACATTGTTCTAACACTAAAATAAACTAACTATAGATAGACTCATATTGGAATGCTCATCACTCAGACGCATTCCCATCCTCGACTTGCTCTTCTCTTGAACTTCATAGTCACCTAGATTGGGTAAAAGTAGGGGATGAGCAAACTAGCCCAGTAGGATTTATATCTCAATGTGCGGGCAATAATATAAGTGATTAGCAATTTAGAACTAGGTAAGCACGATGAATGATATGCGAGTACGAATAAAACTCGTTAAAACATAATACATGAACAAGCTAGAGAGAGAGTGATTGTGATAGAGCAAGAATATAACGAGCATATATTGTCAAGAGTGAGGTTTGTAATAGGCACGCAAGATATCATGTAAATTGCAATAAATGCAGGATGGCCATATCACGCAAGCAAGCAAGCACGCACGAGCACGATCATGTAACACTAATCAGGCACGTAGACACTAATGTACACTAAGAAAAGATCCATCAAGAATGTACACTAGGACACGTGTATGTGGTTATTATATCTATCATTCAACAAGCAAGCAAGACTCCCAGCGCAGATGCAATGCCAGTAATCATTATACCCCATGGTTAACAGTATATTTATGACTCTCCGTCATTGGGGCTAGACTGAGCCCTTGGACACTCGCCGTGCCCGGTCAGCATCTCATGTAAAATTTAAATGTAGATACCCACAGTCATTATAATGGCCAGTGAGAGTTTCAAAATGTAGCATGTGTAACGTCATGTTCATGATGATGATGGGAACAAGTAATAAGTAATTGAACATGATTTCATGATAACAATGGTCAAGAGATAAATTCGGCAGCATAACGTTACGATTTATACTTTAATTTAATCTTTACATTAATGGCTTTAGTCTAGATTGTAAATCACACTCACGAGAATAAGAAGAGAAAGGAAGTGCACGCTATCTCCAGGGAACTTCAATGGTACAACCAACTCGTCGGCCATGTGGGAATCCATGGTCAGAGGAGATTTACGGAGGCCTTGGAGAAAAGGTCGCTAGTCTACCGATTCGGAATGACCGGTAGAGAGTTTCCAATTTCCCAAGAAAGGGCTGCCTAACAGTGCAAGTGTGTAGTGATGTACGCATCTCAATCCACAACCATCGGTTTTAAACTTACGGAAAACACTTAACATGATGGCACGAATTGAACAATGCATTTAACTACATATGGGTTTGTAAGGTTTTAAGAATAATAATTATCATTTAAAACATGGTAGAATAATGGAAAGACTTAATCACAAGTTGCATGAATGGATCATAACATTTAAAGAACAATTAGAATATCCTTCATGTAATTAAAACTTTTAAATGGTTTAACCACTTTTAAGCCATTAAATAACCATCATGAAATGATCAGACCTAAGACGTGAATTATATTTAAACAGACCTCAGGTTCAACAGTTAGATTTGCAAGAAAACATGTGGTTTTATGTAAAAATCCTGAGATCGCGACGGACCCTTATAAGGGTCGCGACAGGGTCATATCAGATCGTGACAGTGCCTTGTAAGGATCGCGACAGGCTTGTCTGATCAGGCAGGCAGATCGCGACGGCGGTCCGGTCGTGATCAGATCGCGACGGAATTCTTGTCATGATCTGCTTGAGAACGCGGCCTATCGAGCCGTCGCGTTCTCAGGTCCTTGGCCTGCGTCTGCCAAAGAAAGGACAATGCTTTGGATTGCGGACCAGACTTTCCTATTTTGACACAGGGTTGTTCTAAAATTAAGAACAAATTGTACAGTGCATGAAAAATCACGAAACTAGTTTTAGACCAACCTAGACATGCAAGGGTGCTTCCAGTAAATCGGAATTAGAAAACTAGGATGGTTTTGATAGGCTTTAATCAAGTCAAACACAACGTAAAAGCCAAGTGCAACCCGAAAATGGAGTTTCATGCAGCGACCCTCTTACCATGCTTATAAATATCTACCTATTGGCATTCAAACAAAATGTTCAACACAAGACATGACGATGACAACTAGTAGAAAAACTTTCATGTTGTGAGTTTTCTCTAATTCGCTCTCAAATTGCATGCAACATATAAAGAATAGAAAAAGCCCTGACAGTGCACGACTTGGGAAAAACGCTTATAACTCAAAATATACTCATTGGAATTTGATGAAACCAGTGGGAAAGGAAAGTTAGCTTGCTGCTCTACACATTGGTATAGGATATGTTAAGGTTTGGCCTGAGAAAACCTACCTTTGGGTTGAAGAAGTCCCATTCTTCCAAAAAACCCTTGTTCAGACCACTTGCAGGAGAATGCTTAATACTCTGTGTATACTGCATGGAATTTAGACATTCCACTTGGGTTAGGACGTACACTTGACCCTATTTCCAGGGGTATAAGCCTTTCAAGGTTTGGTTTAGGTTTGGCCTACCTTTGATCGGCTTCAAGTGGACAATTTGTGCAGGTCGCAGAAGATGAACGGGGAAAGAAGATGTCCTTCTTGTGGTCGATCCACAGCTCCCCAGCCCCCAGAGCTCCTCCACACGACCCCAGCAAGTTGTAAACTCGTCCCTAGGGTTTGGGTGAAGAGTATTTAAGTAACCAAAGTATTTAGGAGTCCTATTGTAACTAGGAAAGAAGGGTTGCGGGATGGCTTGTGTCTTTCCAAAATTGAAGATCTCTCCTCCATTAGAGAGTCTTGGCCATCAAGAAACCTATATGGTGGGTAGGCACGAATTTGGGTTGCCAAGAGTGTAAGATCTCTTCCCAATTCAACTCTAATTGCCTCTTTTTAATTTCAGCTAATTTAAGCTATGAATTTCCATGCATTTCCTAGCATCATTGATTTTTGGGTCATATGTGGTCCATTGGCCCAATTAAGATATTGGGTCATTAATATATAATTTCGGGAGTCTGTCCAACACTTTTATTAAATTTTTGGTTGCGTCGTATTTTCGTGCTAACGGTTTTCCGATTTGTTTCCTAATTTGGATAATTGGTCACAATAACTCTTAAACCTAGTCCAAATGATTTTTATTGACCCAAATTTCTTGATGGGTCATTAGAAGATATTATTTGAAGCTCATATATGATTTTTATTTAATTTTCTGACTCATCCAAGTACGTGTGATAATAATTTTTGACTTATTCATGAATTACGATAATAAGTCGTGAAACACTTTAAACTTGGCTAATCTGATTTTTCTTGACACAAATTTATTTTTGGAACATTTAGGAATAATGTGTGGGGTTGATTTATAATTTTTACGGATTTTTCCGATGTGTTTTAGCACATACGATAATGATTCGTATGTTTTAAATACTTTGATATTATGGGAATTATTTATTTCCATTTATTCGAATCTTTATATAGTTAAAATTTCCGGGGTGCTAGATGAGCAATCCGCAGAGGTAACAATCCTACTCCAAGAATTTGTGAATTTGTTCCCCGAGGACTTACCGGATGGTTTACTTCCCATGCATGGCATTCAACATGCCATTGATTTCATTCCAAGTTCCTCTCTCCCAAACCTGCCCCATTACCGCCTAAATCCAGCAGAGCTTGATGAACTTCAGAGGCAGGTCGAAGCCCTGTTACAGCGCGGTTACATTCGGGTCAGCACTAGCCCATGTGCAGTACCCGCACTTCTTGCTCCCAAAAAGGATGGCACCTGACAGATGTGTGTAGACAGTCGCGCCATCAACTGCATTACTGTTAAGTATCGTTTTCCTATTCCCCGTTTGGATGACATGTTAGACATGATGGCGGGGGCCACAATATTTTCCAAGATTGATCTAAAGAGTGGCTATCATCAGGTCAGAGTTCAACCTGGTGATGAATGGAAGACTGCTTTCAAGACCTGGGATGGACTCTATGAATGGTTGGTTATGCCCTTTGGGTTATCCAACACTCCTAGTACCTTCATGCGGCTTATGACCGAGACCTTGCGGCCTTTCATCGAAAAATTTCTTGTCATCTATTTTGATGACATTCTCATCTACAGCCGCACTCGGGAAGAGCATTTGGAGCATTTACGTCAAGTCTGCCTTACCCTTCGTCAGAAGAGCCTATATGGTAACCTCAAGAAATGTGCTTTTGTGACCAATCAAGTGACCTTCTTGGGGTCATTGTATCCAGTGAAGGGGTCTCTGCTTGCGACGACCTCATTATACCGGTACGGTTATACCAACCCACGTCGGTATAGCGAGTGTCATCACAGTGGGACATTTACCCAACAATGACATTCAGCTGAGATACACTTGAATATAGAACAGAGTAGCGGAAGTAAAAGAACCACTGTCTTCATTTCATTCATCATCCACATTTAACATACATGTTTCGATAACATTTAAAGAGCTAAAAGTCCACAAAATTTAAATTGCTGAAAATCAAATACATAGATGTCCATACATATACATTCTTCCATGATAATGCTAGTACAATGTTCAATTTACATACTATGAAAATCTCAAAATGTCACAAGTACTCCAACACTCTAATCTCCACGCTCGGAGTCGGTCTCTAACGTCTCCTCCACAAGTGTCTCGTCACCAACTACACATGTACGCCGAAGCAAGTAGTGAGTCTAAAAGACTCCGCAAGTACTTCTACACATACCGTACATGCACATATCATAGTAGGTTCTACATACACATTCACAAGACACAACATGTAGCATGCTTGACATTAAATTTTACAACCTATCATGGTGAATCTACAATTTAAACACATGGACTATGCTTTCAGATTTCCTACAATAGAATCACCTATCACATGCTTTCTATTCATTCCTCACATAAAAATCTACCTTCAACCAACTAAGACATGAAAGCCATTAACAGAATTTCCGAGCATGCATGAAAGGAAACATACCTAACATGGAATCTACACATTCCTACACATATACGTAACCATTTTACATGCTTTAAACTTGCTGGTTTTACATGCTTTAGCAACCATAATCTAACACATGAGAGCTACAACAATGATTAAATCACAACATGTGAACAACCAAGTATGGAAGTTGTTTATATATACTTAACAATTATCCCTAACATGGATTCTAGGCATTTTGCATACATAAACATGATCATAACATAGTAAAGCTACTGTTTCATCATGATTTCAGATTGTCATAACATGGATTACAAACTCACATCCTCACATTTTGGTTTCACATTTTTACACAATTTCAAATTCGCATATTTCACACTTTACACATGCACTTTTACACATTGTTCACATTCACATTTTTCACATGAACACATACACATTTACACATTCACATTTAGTGCCGTGACACATAGTCCAAACACCAAAGAAGGACACAACACATCACATCACATAGACGCCATCTAGGCAATACATGGCGACTCTTGGACTGCGCAGACTGGAGAACAAGTCTCCACCCTAACCAGTGGTACTTGTCATCCTCCAGGATTTCCCCCTAATGCCCTTAGGGTCATAACACATTGAACCTTCTCAGGGGGACTTTTTCCTGATACGGTTCCACTGTCCTCTGTGGAAGCAATGTCACACTTGGCACAATTTACACATTACACGTTTTCCGATTTAAGCACTTAGTTTAGCACATGACACTCACATCACTCATTCACTCATTCACACACATGGTGCTCTGTTTTCTGACATGACACTACAATTACAGAAATTTAGTACTCAGGAAATTTCACTAATCAGGTTGCTATATACAAAATCAAATCATTTTTACAACGGCATGCATTAGTTTCACATTTTTACATGGAAAATTCATATTGCATCATATACTGGTCCAAATGACCTGAAATTTTAACCACATGCTAATTTCGGGTGTAGGGTTCTTCATGCAAAATTTCAATTTTTCTAAGCTAAAACGAAATTACAAAAAATCTAACATTAATTCCACATGCTATCCGCAATTCGATTTAACATGGAGTTGAACACAAGCACAATTTTAACAACTCACTGTCTGAACCCTAGCATGCATAGAGCCACATGATTTATTCCCGAATTTATTGGGCAATACACAATTACGAAAGATTTATCGTGACCTACGCATGATTTCTATTTCCCAAAATAGGAAATTCAATGAATCATATACAACATGGAAAATTCCAGAAATTCAGAACACAAACAAGGTTGTACATAAAAGGTCTAACAAAATTAGGGCAACATGATTTTACCACGGATTATCAGGATAATGGTGAGAACATACACATGAACATTCTTCCACAAGCTTTCAATATGTAAATAAGCTCTACCATCCACAAAATAAGTGTACATTCACATTCCCATCCATCACATTAGCTAGTATACATAGCACATAAGAGATTACATTATATCCTCATCGTGAAAGATATCGAAATAATCATATAGAAGGGCAGAACAGCTTGCTGTTCTACTCAGATGAACTTAGCGGCAAGCTATGGCCGCTAATTAATGTTAGCGGCATAATCGCTGGACGCTAAGCATGATCTTAGCGGCAAGGGATATTGCCGTTAAGGTCAGGTCTGTGCAAAACACAGACCCGAGCTCCAAGATGGGGTGAATTTGGGGGTCTAGGACACGAGGAAAAATACATAAAAATGGTAAAACCATCCTAGACACATACATGAACACTATGGGTAGGGTACTTGCCTTTTAGGTATACTCCAAAGGGATCAAAAGGCTTGGTGAAGCTCTCCTTGGCTGTCCCAAGAAGTTCCCAACCAGCCTCCAAGATGGCCTTCCTCCGGGTTCTTGAGCAAGCTCCAGTGCAATTCGAGGCGGGGATGCCTTCCTCGTGATCCAGCAAGCTCCTTGATGCAGCAGGTGGCCGGATCAAGCTTCAGAACTTCAGATTTTGGGTTGCAAAGGTGAGGGTTTCTCACAGTCCGAAAATAGGGTTTCACTCCTTTCTCTTCTTCCTCTCTTGCAAAGGGGCAAAGAGAAGGCTTTGGGTTGTAAAAATGGGTTTGTATATAGGAGAGGGGGTTCTCCTATCACGCAGGGGTGACAGATGGCCTTTCAGACCGTTGGGGACAGCTCCCCAATGGTTGGGGTGGCTTGCTTCCAGAATTTCGGGTCTGCAATGCATGCAGGTCAGAGAAATTGGCGTCCACATCGCTGGACACTGGACTTAGTGTTGGCGTCCATGGGGTTGACGCTGACACAACATCGACGTCTATGGATATTGACGCCAATCTGGCCTTCGGCCAGAACTCTAAAACATGCAGAAACTATGCACATCATGTATATATACATGTAATATCTATATGGTATGTGCACACACTACCATCAAGCAATACATACATTATTTATACCTAATTATACACATACACACATAAGTATACTAATTAAAACATACGTAGATACATACATACATATACAAGCACAATATTCACACACACGACACAAAAAAAAATGCGACGGAAATTCGAGGGCCTTACACCCTCTCCCCCTTAAAGAAACTTCGTCCTTAAGTTAGAACGATACTACTCGAACAAAAGGGGTACTTCTTCCTCATCGCATCCTCAAGCTCTCAAGTAGCCTCCTCTCGCGAGAAGTTCTGCCAGAGAACTTTCACCGAAGTAATACTCTTGTTCCGGAGATGCTGAACCTTCCGGTCAAGAATAGCTACTGGTTGCTCGACATACGACAGATCTGGCTGAATCTCCACTGGCTCATGACTAATCACATGAGACGGATCTCGGACATACTTCCTGAGCATCGAAACGTGGAACACAGGATGAGCACTAGCCAAAGCTGGAGGTAAGGCTAGCTCATATGCCACGTGCCCAAACGTCTGAGAATCTCATATGGGCCAATTAACCTATGGCTCAACTTACTATGCCTGCCAAATCTGACAACACCTCGAGTAGGCGATATCTTCAAGAAGACATGATCGCCAACCTCGAACTCAAGATCCTTCCTCCTGTTGTCGGCATAACTCTTCTGCCTATCCTGTGCCGCAACAAGCCTCTTCCTGATAAGTTGGACCTTATCCGAAGTCTCCTGAACTAACTCCGGACCGATCAACTACCTATCACCAGTCTCCTCCCAACATAAAGGAGATTTGCAGGGCCTACCATACAACGCCTCGAATGGAGCCATACCAATACTTGCATGAAAGCTGTTGTTGTATGCGAACTCCACTAGAGGTAGATGGCGCTCCCAATCATCCTTCCAATCCAGCACGCATGCTCTCAGCATATCCTCGAGCATCTGGATAGTCCTCTCGGACTGTCCATCAGTCTGGGGATGAAACGCCGAACTGAGCTTCAGCTTCGAACCTAAAGCATCATGAAGACCCTTCCACAACCTCGAAGTAAATCTCGGATCTCGATCCGAAATGATCGACTTCGGCACACCATGCAATCTAATGATACTACTAACATACAATCTAGCTAAACTCTCTACTGACTGCTTCTTCTTCATAGGCAAGAAATGAGCAGTCTTCGAGAATCTATCTACAACTACCCAAATCGAGACATTGCCCCTTCTAGATCGAGGCAAACCCGAAACAAAGTCCATAGTGACAGCTTCCCACTTCCACACTGGGATGTCCATCCTTGCATAAGGCTAGATGGTCGCTGCCGCTCGGCTTTCACTTGCTGGCATACTAAACACGGGATACATAATCCGCTACATCCTCTCATGCCAGACCACCAAAAAGATCTCTTCAAATCCTGGTACATCTTGTGTTACTCGGATGAATAGAGAATCGCGATCTATGAGCCTCCGCTAACACATGCTCACTGACATCTACTAAATCAGGGACACAAATACGGTGCTGAAATCTAATCACACCGTCCTCATCACGAGCAATACCTGCCTTGCCCACTAACTCTAAGAGTCTAGGGTCGGCTCCCTGTTGCTCGATCACTCACCCAAAACCGAGAACCTAAGAGATAATGAGCTACAAAAGCGTGGCATAGCGATGGCTCTAACTCAGTCAACGCGCAAGCCGCATCTCCAACATCTTCCAGTCCTGCTGGAGAGATGGCCTCTTTCTACTCAGAGCATCCGCTACAACATTCGCCTATCCAGGGTGATACTGAAGGTCGAAGTCATAGTCCTTCAAGAACTCAATCCATCTCCTCTGCCTCAGGTTTAATTCCTTTTGGGAGAAAAGATACTTTAAGCTCTTGTGGTCGGTAAACACCTCAAATCTGACACCATAAAGATAGTGTCTCCAGATCTTCAGTGCATGAACCACAGATGCTACTCCAAATCATGGGTCGGATAGTTACTCATGCTCCTTCAACTGACGAGAAGCATAGGCCACTACCCTTTCTGCTGCATGAGTACACAACCTAAACCAATCCGAGACGCATCCGTGTAGATAGCAAAACCCTCTACACCGCTCGGTAAGACTAACACCAGGGCTGTCGTGAGCTTAGTCTTCAATATTGAAAACTACTCTCACACTTCTCGGACCAAACAAACTTCACTCCCTTTCTGGTAAGCTGAGTCAAAGGGGCGGCGATGGACGAAAATCCCTCAATAAATCGCCGATAGTAACCAGCTAAACCAATAAAACTACGAATCTCCGAAGGGGTCTTGGGAACCTCCCAATCCATAACTGCTTGGACCTTTGCTGGATCGACTGCAACACCAGCACCGGAGATAACATGCCGAGGAAATGAACCTCGCACAACCAAAAATTGCACTTGCTGAACTTAGCATACAGCTTGTGCTCACGAAGAACCTCTAACACTATCCTCAAATGCTGACGGTGTGTGGCCTCGTTCGGAGAGTAAACCAGCACATCATCAATAAAAACACCACGACAAAGCTATCTAAATAAGGCCTAAACACCCTGTTCATGAGATCCATGAACGCTGCAAGGGCATTGGTCAATCCGAAAAGAAGGACCAAAAACTCATAATGTCCATAACGGGTTCTAAACGCCGTCTTGGACACATCCTCACTTCGAATCCTCAACTGATGATAACCAGATCGTAAATCAATCTTAGAAAGACTGATGCATCTCGCAACTGGTCAAACAAATCATCAATACGAGGTAAGGGATACCTGTTCTTCACAGTCACTTGGTTCAGCTTCCTGTAGTCAATGCATAACCTAAGTGACCCGTCTTTCTTCTTGACGAATAATACAGGTGCGCCCCAAGGGGAAACACTAGGGCGAATAAATCCCTATCTAGCAACTCTTGCAACTGCCTCCTCAACTCGGCTAACTCCGCAGGTGCCATCCGATATGGAGCCTTCGAGATAGGAGAGGTGCCCGGAAGCAACTCTATGGTAAACTCTATCTCTCTATCCGGTGGCAAACCAGACAAATCATCAGGAAAGACGTCTGGAAAATCCTGCACTACCTCAATCGCTGCAAGAGTAGGTGACCATCAGCCTCTGGTACTAATACCACGCTGCAAGAAAAGCGTCACAACCCTTGTTCACCATGCACATCGCCTTCATGGCAGAGATGACTAACTTTCCTGCCAAGTTCCTTGGAAAGGGATGAGAGAACTCGTCCTCACCAGGAATGCGGAAAACAATCCTCTTCCGGCGACAATCCACTAACGCATAGTGCTCCTCTAGCCAATCTAGACCAAGAATAGCATCATAGTCCTCATCTTTAGCAAGAAGAAACACCCGTCTAGGATTCTATCCTTAATGCACACAGGTAATGACAGAATGCACTTCCTAGTCGATACCGTACCCGCAGGGTGTGCACAGACAAAGGGACCTCTAAATCCTCAGACTCTATACCTAACTCTAGGGCTAACTGCCTAGCGAACCGCTTGAAATGAACGAGTGAGTAGCACCCGTATCAAACAAAACCCGAGCGTGCACACCTAAAAGAAAAACTGTACCTTCGGTGACATGCTCCGCCTGCTCGGCGTCCTAGTGAGCTAAAGCAAACACTCGAGCTGGGGTCGAGGCCTTCCTGGTCTTCCTGTAGTTGGCGCTGCTGCCACTACCGTTGGGGCTGGCGCTCCGCGCTGGGCTCCTACTGAAGTCTTGGGCAATCCTTGATCTTGTGGTCACTGCTTCCGCACTTCAAGCACTTGCCCGTAATCATCCAACACTCGAAACCACCATGTGTCCTCCCACAGTGGGGACACTCTTTCTTCACACCAGGGGAACGTACGGAGGGTACCTGAGAACTGCCGACTGCCACGGATCGCTGCGGTGTCTGGTACCGCTCTTCTTGTCTTGCCGTTGGAATGTCACTGCTGGCCTCTTCTGCGAAGCTTTTTTTCTTCCAGGTATTGCTCCATCTCTCCCTCCTGCCTACAAGCAGCACTAAGGGCCTCGTCCAACATGCGGTAGTCAAATGCCACGAGTCTCATCCGCAGAGATGGCTTGAGTCCCATCACGAACTTCTTTGACTTTCTGCGCTCGTCTGTCACGATATGAGGTGCATATTTAGAGAGTTCAGAAAATCTTGCCTCATATTCCAGCACAGTCATGGAGCCTTGAGCCAAAGATAGGAATTCCTGCTCCATCTGATCTTGCACATGCTCGGGGACGAACTTGGCCCGAAAGAGCCTCACGAACTCGTCCCAAGCAACATCGATAGCTCTGTCCTCAAACCGGGTACGCAACAATGAAGCCCACCATACATCAGCTCTTTCCTGCAGTACACCGCTCATAAGCACCATCTGAAAAATCTAATCTTAACAAACATACATGCATATAAACTAAGCATACCTGTAGCATGTAGGTGGCCAATGTAACCTATCCTCATCTGCACACCTGATGGCTCGGAAGATCTTTTCTATCTCCTCATCCAGCTTTCAGCCAACAACGGATCTCTCTCCCCCTTAAAAGAGGGTGGCAGCATCCTCTTGAATCTTTCCATGGTAGAAGGTCCACCATGGTCCTGAACTGGTACTTGAGCCTGCTACATCACAGCAAACAATACACAATCAACACAATATCACATAATTAAATAAAACAGACTATTAATCCTATTAGTCTAACCTGAGCCTCCAACTGAGCCTGGAGTGCGGCCTGGGTATGAGCCTGCGTCTGCATGGCTTGCACCAGACCTTGCATGAATACTCCATAATCCACAGGTGGCGGTGGGGGAAGTACAGGACCTTGCGGTGCCCTCATTATACCGTACGTTATACCAACCACGTCGGTATAGCGAGTGTCATCACAGTGGGACATTTACCCAACAATGACATTCAGCTGAGATACACTTGAATATAGAACAGAGTAGCGGAAGTAAAAGAACCACTGTCTTCATTTCATTCATCATCCACATTTAACATACATGTTTCGATAACATTTAAAGAGCTAAAAGTCCACAAAATTTAAATTGCTGAAAATCAAATACATAGATGTCCATACATATACATTCTTCCATGATAATGCTAGTACAATGTTCAATTTACATACTATGAAAATCACAAAATGTCACAAGTACTCCAACACTCTAATCTCCACGCTCGGAGTCGGTCTCTAACGTCTCCTCCACAAGTGTCTCGTCACCAACTACACCTGTACGCCGAAGCAAGTAGTGAGTCTAAAAGACTCCGCAAGTACTTCTACACATACCGTACATGCACATATCATAGTAGGTTCTATACAACACATTCACAAGACACAACATGTAGCATGCTTGACATTAAATTTTACAACCTATCATGGTGAATCTACAATTTAAACACATGGACTATGCTTTCAGTTTCCTACAATAGAATCACCTATCACATGCTTTCTATTCATTCCTCACATAAAAATCTACCTTCAACCAACTAAGACATGAAAGCCATTAACATGAATTTCCGAGCATGCATGAAAGGAAACATACCTAACATGGAATCTACACATTCCTACACATATACGTAACCATTTTACATGCTTTAAACTTGCTGGTTTTACATGCTTTAGCAACCATAATCTAACACATGAGAGCTACAACAATGATAAATCACAACATGTGAACAACCAAGTATGGAAGTGTTTATATATAACTAAACAATTATCCCTAACATGGATTCTAGGCATTTTGCATACATAAACATGATCATAACATAGTAAAGCTACTGTTTCATCATGATTTCAGATTGTCATAACATGGATTACAAACTCACATCCTCACATTTTGGTTTCACATTTTTACACAATTTCAAATTCGCATATTTCACACTTTACACATGCACTTTTACACATTGTTCACATTCACATTTTCACATGAACACATACACATTTACACATTCACATTTAGTGACGTGACACATAGTCCAAACCACCAAAGAAGGACACAACACATCAATCACATAGACGCCATCTAGGCAATACAATGGCGACTCTTGACTGCGCAGACCGGGAGAACAAGTCTCCACCCTAACCATGGTACTTGTCCACCTCCAGGATTTCCCCCTAATGCCCTTAGGGTCACAACACATTGAACCTTCTCAGGGGAATTTTCCCTGATACGGTTCCACTGCCCTCTGTGGAAGCAATGTCACACTTGGCACAATTTACACATTACAACGTTTTCCGATTTAAGCACTTAGTTTAGCACATGACACTCACATCTCACTCATTCACTCATTCACACACATGGTGCTCTGTTTTCCTGACATGACACTACAATTACAGAAATTTAGTGCTCAGGAAATTTCACTAATCAGGTTGCTATATACAAAATCAATCATTTTTACAACGGCATGCATTAGTTTCACATTTTTACATGGAAAATTCATATTGCATCATATACTGATCCAAATGACCTGAAATTTTAACCACAGGCTAATTTCGGGTTTAGGGTTCTTCATGCAAAATTTCATATTTTTCTAAGCTAAAACGAAATTACAGAAAATCTAACATTAATTCCTATGCTATCCGCAATTCGATTTAACATGGAGTTGAACACAAGCACAATTTTAACAACTCACTGTCTGAACCCTAGCATGCATAGAGCCACATGATTTATTCCCGAATTTATTGGGCAATACACAATTTACGGAAGATTTATCGTGACCTACTCATGATTTCTATTTCCCAAACAGGAAATTCAATGAATCATACAAGCATGGAAAATTCCAAAATTCAGAACACAGACAGGGTTGTACATACATGGTCTAACAAAATTAGGGCAACATGATTTTACCACGGATTATCAGGATAATGGTGAGAACATACACATGAACATTCTTCCACATGCTTTCAAATATGTAATAAGCTCTACCATCCACAAAATAAGTGCACATTCACATTCCCATCCATCGCATTAGCTAGTATACATAGCACATAAGAGATTAAATTATATCCTCATTGTGAAACATATCGAAATTAATCATATAGAAGGGCAGAACAGCTTGCTGTTCTGCTCAGATGAACTTACGGCAAGCTATGGCTGCTAATTAATGTTAGCGGCATAATCGCTGGACGCTAAGCATGATCTTAGCGGCAAGGATATTGCCGTTAAGGTCAGGTCTGTGCAAACACAGACCCGAGCTCCAAAGATGGGGTGAATTTGGGGTCTAGGACACGGGAAATATATAAAAATGGTAAAACCATCCTAGACACATACATGAACCTATGGGGTAGGTACTTGCCTTTAGGTATACTCCAAAGGGATCAAAAGGCTTGGTGAAGCTCTCCTTGGGCTGTCCCAAGAAGTTCCCAACCAGCCTCCAAGATGGCCTTCCTCCGGTTCTTGAGCAAGCTCCAGTGCAATCCGAGGTCGGGGATGCCTTCCTCGATGATCCAGCAAGCTCCTTGATGCAGCAGGTGGCCGGATCAAGCTTCAGAACTTCAGATTTTGGGTTGCAAAGGTGAGGGTTTCTCACAGTCCGAAAATAGGGTTTCACTCCTTTCTCTTCTTCCTCTCTTGCAAAGGGGCAAAGAGAAGCTTGTGGGTTGTAAAAATGGGTTTGTATATAGGAGAGGGGGTTCTCTATCACGCAGGGGTGACAAGATGGCCTTTAGACCGTTGGGGACAGCTCCCCAATGGTTTCGGGTGGCATGCTTCCGGAATTTCGGGTCTGCAACACATGCAGGTCAGAGAAATTGGCGTCCACATCGCGGACGCTGGACTTAGTGTTGGGTCCATGGGGTGACGCCGACACAACATCGACGTCTACGGATTATGACGCCAATCTGGCCTTCGGCCAGAACTCTAAAACATGCAGAAAACCATGCAATCATGTATATATACATGTAAATATCTATATGGTATTGTGCACACACTGCCATCAAGCAATACATACATTATTTATACCTAAATACACATACACACATAAGTATACTAATTAATACATACGTAGATACATACATACATACACAAGCACAATATTCACACACACGACACACAAAAAATGCGACGGAAATTAGGGGCCTTACACTGCTGATCGGGAGAAGATTAAGGCAATAGTTGAATGGCCGGAACCCCGGACTCATCATGAGGCGCGAAGCTTTCATGGCCTAGCCACTTTCTACGCGATTCATTCGTGGGTTCAGCACGGTCACGCTCCCATTACTGATGCCTTTGGAAGGGCAATTTATGTGGACAAGGAGCTAAGATGGCTTTTCAGGAACTCAAGGAGCGAATGACCCAAGCACCCGTGCTACGGCTTCTGATTTCTCGAGGGTGTTCGAAGTTTCGTGTGATGCGTCCAGAGTGGCATAGGAGGTGTATTGAGTTAGGGGAGGGACACCCTATTGCCTTCTTCAGTGAGAAGTTGAATGACGCGAAGCTGAGATACTCCACTTATGATCGGAATTTTATGCGGTAGTCCAAGCTTTGAGATACTGGCGCCATTATTTGCTACCGATGGAATTTGTGTTGTATTCAGATAATGAAGCTCTCTGATTTCTCCAAGCCCAGAAAAAGCTCAATTCTCGGCATAGTATGGGATCAATACCTCCAGGCCTATACTTTCGTTCTTAAGCATAAAGCCGGCGTGGAGAATCGAGTGGCCGATAACTAAGTCGGCGGTCGAGTCTGCTCTCTATTGTCCACACTGACGTCTGGGTTGAGAAAACTCCAGGAGAGCTATGTGGAGTGCCCAGATTTCGTTCCCATTTATTCTGGCCCCTCCGAGAGTAGAGGATTATGTCCTTCATGAAGGATTCATTTTTCGGGGCGACCAATTGTGTATTCCCCGAACATATGTCCGTGATTTTTGGGTGTGGGAAATTCATGCGGGGGGCCTAGCGGGTCACTTCGGCCAATACAAAACCATTGAGCTGGTAGAGTATCGCTTCTTTTAGCCCAGTCTCAAACGAGACGTTGCCCGCATCATGGCCCAATGCCGCACCTGTGCCACAGCTAAGCAGCGCAAGCAAAATACTGGGTTGTACACTCCCCTACCAGTTCCCGACCGTCCATGGCAGAATCTGAGTATGGATTTTGTCCTTGGGTTGCCACGTACGGCTCGGAGGCATGATTCTATCATGGTCGTGGTGGATAGATTCTCTAAGATGGCCCACTTTCTTGCCTGTGCCAAAACTTTTGATGCGTCTAGAATCGCCCGTCTCTTCCTAGGTGAGGTCATCCGTCTGCATGGCCTTCCTAAGACTATGTCTCGAATAGGCATGTTAGTTGTGAGCTATTTTTGGAAGACCCTTTGGCATCTTTTGGGGGACCAAACTCAAGTTTCAACAACTTATCATCCCCAAAATGATGGTCAAACAAGAGGTTGTCAATAGGAGTTTGGAGGCGAATTTCATGCATGTCTGGTGGGAGATCATGCACGGAACTGGGACTGATCCTACCTATGGCTGAATGTGTGTACAATAACTCGGTAACAGGTCTACAGGTATGAGTCCCTTTGAAATAGTCTCAGGTTATAGACCTAGGCAGCCCATAGACCTGCTTCCCTGCCCCCACACACCCGAGTTTCTGAGTCAGATGAGTCGTTGGCCAAGCACATTAGGAGTCTGCACGAGCACATCCGTCAAAAAATTGAACTGAATAATGAAAAAATACAAGAATGCAGCAATTTACACGTCACTTCCATGAGTTTCAGGAGGGTGATTACGTCATGGTGCGAGTTAGACCCGAGCGGTTCCCTTCGGGAGTCGTCAAAAAGCTACACGCTCGGGGAGCTGGGCCCTTTAAAGTGCCTCACATGTTGGGTCCAACGCCTATGTGTGATTGAACTTCCAGATGATTATGGCATTAGTTCCACATTTAATGTATATGATCTGGGTTGCTTATCGAGAACCGATAGTGATGCCAGTGAGCCTTCGAGCCTGATTCCACCATTATGAGTGAGGCACCTTCCGAGTGTCCACCTACAAGCCTTCAATGTAAAACGGCGTGAGGCAATTGACCAGATACTGGATGAGCAGGTCATTACCTCACAGAGTGGCGACTATCAGCACTACGCGTTCGTTGGAAAGGCAATCCTCCTTCTGAGGACACGTGGATCACACGCGAGGAGCTGTAGTGGGTCGATCCAGATCTCTTGGAGCAGCGTCAGAGCGCCCTGGACCTTTACTCAACAGGGTTGAGTTCCTCCCGGGCGGGGAGGATTGGTGAGGACACCCGAGCTCGTGTTCGTTTCGACCCATCATACGTTTATCATCGGAGGAGACATCCAGATTCAACATCGACTTCTATTTGGCTTGAGGATTGATGATTATCTTTGTGGATGTATTTTCTATTTTATTTGAGTAGTCTTATTGTGAATGTTGGCCCATTAGGGGGCACAACATAGTCTTTATATTTTCTATTATTTATTATTGCGAATTTGCTTAATTTAGGTCCCAGGTTTATGTTGGTCATATTTATGTCTTTTGTGAGTCTTAGGGTTTAATGCTATAAAAGTATTGTAGTCAACAAATGGAGGATTATTGTGTTAATGAGAAAAAGAAACCCTTTGAGCCGCCACCTTCCCTTCCTCTCTTTCCTCTCTGGTCTCTCTCCCTGCGTTTCTCTCTCTCTCTGCTTCTCCCTCTTCCTCCCAGCGAAACCCCACGTCCTCTTCCCTCCTCTTCCTTCCTCTCTCCTGGTGCCGCATTGGTGAGGACACCCGAGCTCGTGTTCGTTTCGACCCGGCATACGTGTATCGTCGGAGGAGACATCCAGATTCGACATCGGCTTCTATTGGCTTGGGGAATGATGATTATCTTTGTGGATGTTTTTTCTATTTTATTAGCGCAGTCTTATTGTGAATGTTAGCCCATTAGGGGGCCCAACATGGTCTTTGGTATTTTCTGCTATTTATTATTGCAAATTTTGCTTATTGAGGTCCCAGGGTTATGTGGTCATATTATGTCTTTTCCGAGTCTTAGGGGTTAATGCCTACAAAAGTCTTGTAGTCAACAAATGGAGGATTATTGATGTTAATGAGAAAAAGAAACCCTTTGAGCCGCACCCTTCCCTTCTCTCTCTTCCTCTCTGCGTCTCTCTCCTACGTTTCTCTCTCTCTCTCTCTTCTTCTCCTCTTCCTCCCAGCGAAACCCCACGTTCCTCTTCCCTCCTCTTCCTTTCTCTCTCCTGGTGCCGCTCAGGACCAGTACATCTAATGGTGTCTGTCCCCAACCACGAGTGCACTCCAAGCGGATCGAACAAAGAACACTTGTACACCACAAGTCGGCCCCCCACTGTCGACTTCTCTCAGCTAGTCGAGATACTAACAAACAGGGAGTGAGGGTTGATGATAAGTTTATCCCCATGTAATTAGATAAATTACATAGCTCTTTTGTGTTGATTAACAAAACTAAAATAAAGGCTAATCTAACAAGTTTTCTATGAAGTTAAGGACAGGAAATAAATCAAAGGAACTCAAGCAAAACCTGTAAGTATTTTACCGTGAAGCATTTTAAGTTTAGAGATAAATTGTCTAAGTCACAATCGATTTCTCTAAATTATAACGATTTCGATCTTAGAACGATTTGCTAAGTGATCACATCGATTTTGATCTCAGAACGATTCGCTAAGGGATAACATCGATTTCGATCTCAGAACGATTCGCTAAGTGTTGCATCGATTTCGATCTCAGAACGATTCGCTAAGTTATCGCATCGATTTGATTTAGAACGATTCGCTAAGTGATCACATCGATTTCGATCTCAGAACGATTCGCTAAGTGATCGCATCGATTTGATAAGTGAGAACAACAATTTGCTCTCACATCGATTTTGTTTCACACGATTTGATAAGTGAGAACAACGATTTGCTCTCACATGATTTGTCTCACATCGATTTTGTTTCACTGCGATTGGTAAGTGAGAACAATGATTTGCTCTCACATCAATTTTGGTCACATCGATTGTTAAGTGAGAACAACGATTTGCTCTCACATCGATTTTGTTTCACATTGATGTGGTAAGTGAGAACAACGATTGCTCTCACATCGATTTTGTTTCACATCGATTTAGTAAGTGAGAACAACGACTTGGCCTCACAACGATTTCTCTCTCACAATAATTCGATAAGTTCCACATCGATTTGGTTATAACGATTTGCTCGTAATGACTCGTTCACAATGATTTCATAAGTGATTCTCAAAATGATTTCATATTCAACTTGATATTTAAATATCTTGACAAGTCAAAATCGTCCACGTAATTCTCTTCATCCATGCATTAACTATAACGTACATTTCTCTGCACGGCATGTCCAGATATCTTCTATCTTATGCTTCTGTATGTAATATCTTTCGGAAAGACCAAAATGGAATTTCCATTTTAAGTATTCTCACTCTAACGTTGACTGACAACAAGAGACAGCTTAGCTGTCTATGTTTTTAGCATTTAATGTGTGCAGGTCTCTGACAACAGGACTTTATACAACGTTGGATAAAGTAGAAGCTGGAAGATATCAAGAAGGATTTCTTACGTGCATGGAACACAAAGAACCATGACTGCAAAGGAAAGCCATGCAGTCTAATGTTCTCTGAACATAGAGACAATGGATACTTCAACGGCTACATTTTTCAAAGAAGATAAATAAAAGACTGGTGCCTATGTGAAGACAACACACACGATAATCTTGAGAATTCAAAATCGCAAGCACCATAGGTCTCACTCCATCGTTTTGTGTAGCTCTTAGCTCTCTGTGTCTAGTGTAGAACCTGGAGAGAGCTTTGTGTACTGAGAGTGTTCTTCTTTGTAGATCTTTTCCTCTCAGTCTTCGCTTCGGATCAAGTAGTGTGTTAGCTTAGCCCAGGGGCGTATCATCCCTTGAACATATTGTGTGTCAATTCCTTTCGTCTTGAAGGAAGACCTGGGGGTTCCAGGGTGTTTTCTTCCTTCGTGTTGAAGAAGGACCTGGAGGGTTCTAGGGTGTTATTCCTCTTTGGGTTGTGAAGAGAAGACCAGTTGCGGCTGGGTGTGTAAGTGTCTTGAGGGGGACTGTTACCGTTGGGTAGTGAATCCTGAGTGTGCTCAGGGACTGGACGTAGGACTCCTGTGGAGAGGAGGTCCGAACCAGGAAAAATCTTGTGTAGTGTGATTGCTTGCTTTGGTGTTTGTGTTCCTTCACTACACATAACAATCATCGAAGTGAGTGTCTGTGTGTGAATGTTTTTGATGAGAGGTTTAAAATAATCAAATTTTGGAATCCCATCACCCCCCTTGGGCTTTCTAGCTGGGCAACAATGGTATCAAAGATAGACTCTCGGCAAAGGGATCAAACGATCTGAAGAGAAAAGATTAAATGGCAGCCCAAGGGCATTTTGAAGGTCAGTCTGTCAACCGACCGCCACTATTTGGTGGGTGAAGACTACACATATTGGAAAACAAGAATGGAGTCTTCCTTCAAGGGCTCGACTATCAAATTGGTCGATTGTAGAAGAAGGAGATCTTCTGGTCACCAACGACAAAGACAAATGGACAGAAGATGACAAGAAGAAAAAATTTCTCTCAAATACCGGCCAAGAGCATACTGTGTTTGCTCTCAGCAAGAAAGAATTCAATAGAATCTCGGCCTGTAAATCCGTAATGGAGATGTGGGAGAAGCGGAGGATCACCTACAAAGGCACAGACAATGTAAAAGAAACAGAATAGATATTCTGGTGACACAGTACGAAAGATTTCGATGCAGCTAGGAGAATCAATAACCCAAATGTATAGAAGATTTACAGATATCACAAATGGGTTAGCGGTTTTGGAAAGACCTATGAAATGGGGATATGGTAAGGAAATTTTGAGATCCCTACCAGCATCATGGACTCCCAAAGTGACAGCGATAGAAGAGGCAAATGAATTGAGAGAAGTCATTGGAGAAACTCATTGGGTCCCTAATGGCCCATGAGATCAAAACATGGAAAGGTGGGAGAGTCGTCAAGCAGAAGGAAATAGTCAAATGCTCTCAAGGCAGAAGAAGACTTATCAGAAGAATCATCAGATGATAATGTCAGCAATGAAGATAGTGATGATGAAGAAGCACTTCTATCAGAAGACTACAACGCATACAGCCAAGAAATATCAGTCTGGAAGAAGAACATTTTAGAAAGGAAAAGACTCAAGAAGCCTGAAGTCAAGGATGTGAGAGAAGAATGAACCAATTTGCTACGAGTGCAAGAAAGCCCGGACATATCAAAGCTGATTGTCCGAAACTGAAGAGAACTAAGTTTAGAAAGAATAAAGTTCCAAGAAGGTCAGGAGACATAGAAAGAAAGCCATGGCAGCATCATGGGACAATAGTAGCGACTCGGACCAGTGAGTGAGTTCAATAACGAAGAAGAAGAAAGGACAACCTGGCCTTCATGGCCAACGTTGTGATGATAGGTAACATCAGACTCATCCTTTTCTCATGTAACGAATCTGATTCTGATAATCTAGAAGAATCTTTTAATGAATTCTACTGCAAAATAAAGAGGTATGCAAATCACTAAAAGTCAGTAAGAAAAATACTGGCATGTTTAGAAAATTACTAATTCAGATCTAAAATCTTTAAAACGAACAACTGGGAAAAACAAATCACAGAGCTAAAAAGAAGAAACGAATTACTGTGTGAGGACCTGAAAAATAAAAATGAACAATTAGAAAATGGAAACACCAAGAAACAAGAACAAATTTAAACAGGAAGTTAACACATTAACAACAAAAAATGAAAAATTATCGAGCACACTAGAGAAAATTTACAAATGGCAAAACAACCTTAATACTTAAAAGGAGCTAGAAGATTGGTAGAAAGAAACAGGATTAGGCTATACTCCTCCTGATAATGAAGAGATACAATAGTATCCCTCTAAAATATATCCACCACCTAAGTTTATGCCCGAACAAGATATTGCATACAAGTCAAACTTTAAATATATTCCAAAATGAGAAAATAAGTAAAATATCTTGTTGTAGCCTTGCAACAAGTTAGGACACATTAAAATGACATGTCCAACTAAACATAAAATATGGATAATTAAAAGGAAAATTGATGATACTAAACAACAGGAACCAAAAGAACTTGGGTACCTAAAGCTTAGTGTTTTCATTACAAGTAACCTCGAGCATCCAAATGGTACTTGGATAGCGGATGCTCAAGGCAAATGTCAGGAACAAAAAGCTATTTCCAATCTTGAAGCTGAAGAAGGGCCAGTCACTTATGGAGAATGGAAAAGGCACTGTGATAGGTAATGGATCAGTAGGAAGTAAAGGCAAAACCATTATGAAGGTGTTTCTATGCGTCAAAGGATGAGCATAACCTTATTAGTATCAGCCAACTATGTGATAAAGGATATCAAATCAGATTTCAAGAATCAAAATGCAGCATTATGAAGGATGGTGCAGTCATTTTGAAGCTAAAGAGAAAAGAACCTGTATGTACTTTACCTAGAAGAACTAAAGGATCAGGAATATGCCTGGCAGCAAATAAAGAGCAAGTCAATAGAATATGGCACCGAAGACTGGGTCACTGCAGCTTGGATGGCATGAGAAAGGTGATCAAGACAAGCTTGGTGGAAGGTTACCCAAGGTAAGTGCAAAAATGGATGGTGTCTGTGGACCATGTGCAAAGGAAAGCACACTAAGTCATCCTTCAAGTCAAAGACTGTGGTAACTACCTCTAAACCTAGAACTTCTACATGGGATCTTTGGGCCAATGAGAACCACAAGTCTCAGAGAAAAAAACTTTGGATTTGTATAGTATGATGATCTCCAGGTTACATGGGATCTTTCTGGAGCATAAAGATAATACATTTGACAGTTTTGTCAGCTTCAGCAAGAAAGTACAGAAAGATAAAAAACACAGTATTATTGGTATCGATCAGACCATGGAGGAGAATCCATAATGAGAAATTTGCCAAGTTCTGTGATGATCAAGGGATAGAGCACAATTTTCAGCCCCAAGGACACCACAACAAAATGGAGTTGCGAGAGAAAAGAATAGAACCCTATTGGACATGGCAAGGACAATGCTATCAGAAATGATTTGCCAAGATATTTGGGCCGAAGCAGTCAACATAGCATGTTATATCATCAACAGGAGTAATGATCAGGCCAATCTTGAGGAAAGACTTCATATGAGCTATACAAGCAGAAGAAGCCAAAGATCAGCCATTTCAGGACATTTGGATGTCCATGCTTCACCAAACAACGACAAAGAGATATTGGTAAGCTAGACTCCAAATCAGATGAAGGTATATTCATGGGGTATGCTTCCAAACCCAAAGGATATAGAGTATTTAACAAACAAAACTCTATTGATGAGCAATCAGTGCATAAGGATGATACATTCGACATCTTTGTCATCTTTAGTAAGAAAGTTCAGAAGATAAGATGTATAACATTATTAGTATCCGATCAGATTATGGAGAGAATTTCAGAATGAGAAGTTTGCCAAGTTCTGTGATGATCAAGGGACTAGAACAAATTTCTCAGCACCAAGGACACACAGCAAAATGGAGTTGCTGAGAGAAAGAATCGAACCTTATTGGATATGGCTAGGGACAATGCTAGCATAAATGATTTGCCAAGATATTTTGGGTCGAAGCCGTCAACACAGCATGCTATATCATCAACAGAGTAATGATCAGGCCAATCCTGAAGAAGACGCATACGAATTATTCAAACAGAAGAAGCCTAAAATCAGTCACTTCAGAACCTTCGGGCGTCCATGCTTCATCAACAACAACGGAAAAAAGGGACATGGTAAGTTAGATTCAAAATTAGATGAAGGTATTTTCATGGGGTATGCTTCTAAACCTAAAGGGTATAGAGTATTCAATAAACGTAGTTATTAATTGAACAGATGGTACATGTATTTTTGATGAGACAACCCTTCCTTGAGAAAGGAAGTAGATAGTGATGTTGATGATACAGATGAACTGTCCAAGAAGCTAAAGAACACATCTATTGAGGATAAGGAAGATCTACCCTTTGAAGATCTACAACAAAAGGATACATCACATGACAATCTTCCAGCAAAGCAAGGGAGGTATAAGAAGGATCACCCACTGGATAACATAATTGGAGATCCATCTGTTGGGGTAAGAATTGTTGGGGATCGGATAGGTGACTTTGACAAAAGAACTACGAAATTGTGTGTATGGCAGCAGAATTAAAAGAAGTAAAAAACATAATTCGATCAGATTCAAGTGTGTGTGTGAGTATAGTGAATAGAAACAACAAACCACACATCAAACCATAGCACACTGAAGAATTTTAAGGTGGTTCAGAGAACACAACTTGTGTCCTCATACGTCCACCTCCTCACACGGAGGAACCACTAGCACAAAGTGCAGTACAAACTGAGCACAACGACTCCAACCTCTTGAGTGAACGACTCAAAGAAACCCAGGAGATAGGCACAATGACCCCTACTCAAAGACCACTTGTGAATTCAGCAAATTCACAAGCCCTTGAGCACTACGGCTCAAGCACCAGAGCACAACGGCTCCAAAACAGAGTAAAAAGTACTCAAACCTCTGGATCACAATAGATCCAAGTTCTGCTAGAACAAGCACACTTAGAGAATAGATCCTCTAGCATGATCTATCTCAGTACAATAGAAATGATAGATATAAATAGAATTGGGAGATCTGTGTAGAACACATGCACAGATTCCCTAGAGAAAATTGACACTCTAACCAAGTACAGCTCGGCTGGATCTCCTTCTGGACCAGCACTGCCGCAATCACGAGCTCCTCTTTTCTTCTCCTTCTTCTTCTCCTCTTCTTCCCTTGGCAGCGCTGCTCTGCTCCTTTGGGATGCAGATCCCTTTTCCTGCTCTTCTTCCCTTCTTCCAGAATGCTCTTAGCTCTTGTCTTGATGGGATAGCTTTGGAGTACCAAAACACGGGCATTTATAGCCCCATATGTCCATAAGGAGCCTTAGGGTATGTGGGCACATGATCCAAGACCAATTCCATTGATCCCTAGGAGGCCACGTGTCCAGATGGATCTTAAGATGAAAATTCAGTCGGAGTGTGTCGACATACCACTGAGTGTGTCGACACACTATCCCATTTGCGTAAAAAGGGTCTTCTGGATGCTGGGGACTAGTGTCGACACTGCCACTAGATGTGTCGACACACTGTCCCAGTCAAGCAACTGGGTCTAGTGTCGACACTACCAGGGATTGTGTCGACCATTGGACCCTGTCTTCATGAAATTGCTTCAGGGGAATGATACCAGTGTCGACACCATCAATGGTGTGTCGACACTACCATGACAAAATCTGGATTTTCCTGAAAATTGACACATAAGCCATTAGTACAAGATATTATCATTAAAATATGAGATATTAAACATCAAAAATATGTTGTTTAAGCATTATTGTGATATGTATAAAATGTATAAATGTTCACATGTCATCATCAAAATCACAATATGTCATCATCAAAATCAAAGTATGAGTGATGTCATTGGTCATCATTAAAATACAACTTTCGGAAATTATGAAAACACACTCAACCCAACAATCTCCCCCTTTGATGATGACAAAACATATGCACAATCTCCCAATAACATGACTCCTTAACTGCAATAACTCCCTTGACCATATACACCCTTGAACTTTCCCCATAAAGAACTTTCTCCTCTTTAAGGAACTTAATCTCCCCCTTTTTGATGATGACAAAAACTCTGCACAATCTCCCATAACCTGACTTCCTTAACTGCAATAACTCCCCTTGACATATACACCCTTGGAACTTTCTCCCCATAAAGAAAGTTCTCCCCTTTAAGGAACTTTCTCCCCCTTTTGACAGCATCAAAGATAGATAAGAGAGAGAAACAAAGATGTGTAAGAGATCAAGAGTGATATTGACATATGAGAGAAATTATTGTGTTTTTGTATTGTGCAACAAAGTTTAATCACAAAGACACACTCAACACAAGGTATTGCAAGATATAATGATCCGAATGTAGTTAAAAGTAATGATGCAAATGTGAAGTAAAGTGACTATATGGTGAGCAGAAATATTTAACAAGGATGTTAGGAGCTTTAAGTTTAACACAATGTAAAATAATAGGTCTAAACTCAGTATACATGAACTTTATGAAGGTCTTAAGCTTTTCCATCCTGTCAATTGATTTCTTTCATTTTTAACTGGGAAAGAATACAAGAATAAATTAGGTAAATCTCACTTTTAGTGCAAGAGATCACATTGATTAGATGCAAGATCTCCTGATTACTCAGTGGTTTAAACTTTCATATTTATACAGAGTTGAAAATTTTGATTTCCACTTTTTGACGCGAAACAATCACTTTTAGGTGAAATGGCCCGGTTACTCAGCGGTTCAAACATTTACATTGCTCTGCTTGTATCTTTCCAGATTATTGATCATTTGATATTTTCTTTTGATGTTTTGCAGGAATATGTTTGCTTTGACCAGACAAGTCATGACTACGAATTTAGAAAATATTCTTAACATGTGGTAAAAATAAAGCTTAAACTACACATGTGAAATATTAAAGCCACTCATGTGCTATAGTGTTTTGCAAATCATTTTAAAAACATTCAGTATTAAAATTGCTTGACCTTGAAGTGATAATGAATCTTTGAAATTAAACTAAATGCACAATGAGTTTAGTTTCAATGTCTTAATTCTCTCATAAGAAAATAGCACAATGACTCTCAAAATTCTGATGATTTGGGCTTAGTAAAGACACAAATTGTCAAGAGAAATTAGTGAAGAATAGACAATGACTCCCCTCAACAAATACTCCCCCTCAACAATTGCATAAAGGAATCTTGATACTTGGCGGAGACATATACTCACGCATAGTGAAAGTGTCCAGACAAGCTTAACTTGCCTTTCTTCAAATCACTATTTGATATACCAAGAATTTCAATGCAACTGAGAAGTAGGAATTATTTACAAGAGAGAATGACTTTTATTTGCACAAAAAAATGAGATGAAGATTTCAGACATGTGAAAACTTGCATAAACCAAGTTCCCTTCTAAGAGAAGTGAATCTAGGTTCTGCAAGAGGTTAGTGAAAATATCTGCAATTTGTTTTTGTGTCAATGAAGTGGAGTTCAAAAGAATTCTTTGAGACTTCATCTCGAAGGAAATGATGTCGAATGTCAATGTGTTTTGTGAGGGAATGCTGATAGGATTTTTGGACAGATTTATAGCACTTGTGTGTCACAAAGAATGGGAATGCAACCTAATGTGTGATTATAATCTAAAAGTTGATGTTTGACCCAAAGGACTTGGGTACCACAGCTACCACGGCAACATACTCAGCTTCTGCAGTTGAAAGAGCTATAGAATGTGCTTTTAGAAGCCCAAGAAATAAGACACTCCTAGATATAAACACAACCCACTAGTGCTTTTTCTATCAAGTTTGCACCGGCATAATCAACATCACTATATGCAATCAAGTCCAATTTACACCCAGCAGGATACCAAAGACCCAAATCACATGAAGAAGAAGATATTTGAAAATTCTTTTAACAACAGACATGTGACTGTCTTTAGGATTGCTTGAAATCTTAGCACATGCAGACACTGAATTGAATATCTGGCCTAGAGGTAGTTAAATAAAGAAGAGATCCAATCATACCTCTGTAAAGTGTAGCATTAAAGGCTTACTAGAAGTACACTCTCAAGTCTTACACTTGTGGCCATTGTGTGTTGGATGGCTTGATGTGTTGGAAGTCAAACCTCTTGAGCAACTCCTTGACATATTTTGTTTGACTCAGAAAAATTCCTTCAGCAGTGATGTTACTTGCAGACCTAAAAAGAATGTAAGTTCGCCCATGAGACTCATTTCAAATTCAGATTGCATAAGATGGGAAAATCATTGCACAAATTATTATCTGTGGAGCCAAAAATGATATCATCAACATAAACTTGAACAAAATAAAATGATTTTTTGCAGTTTTTGTAAACACAAGTTTGATCAATTTTTCCTCTATGTAACTTTATTTACAAGAAAGGAGCTCAACCGGTCATACCAAGCTCTTGGAGCTTGCTTGAAGACCATATAGAGCCTTATTGAGTTTAAAAACATGATTGGAAAAATTTTCATTTTCAAACCAGGGGGTTGTTGACAAATACATTTTTTTTATGTAACCATTCAAAAAGCACTCTTGACATCCATTTGAAAGACTTGAATTTCAAAGAGGCAGCAAATGCAAGGAATATTCGAACAGCTTCAAGTCTTGCTACAGGGGCATAAGACTCTTCGAAACAATACCAAGTTCTTGGTTATACCCCTGGGCAAAAAGTCTAGCTTTATTTCTAACAATTTGACCAGATTCATTCAATTTATTTCTAAAAATCCATCTAGTTCCAATGACAGAAGTTAAATATGAAGTTTTGGTACTAAATCCCAAACTTGATTTCTTTCAAATTGATGAAGCTCTTCATGCATAGCATTTCCAGTTTTCACAAGATAAAGCTTCATCAACATTTTTGGGTTCAATTGGGAAAGTAGTGCCAAAGAATCTTCAACTATGACAGAATGAAAAGATGATCTGGTTCTTATTCCATCTTGCAAATTACCAACAATGCTTTCAAGTGGACATCTCTTAAAAATCTGGGTTCAAAATTACCTCAGGGTTTGCATGATTTTCAGGAACATGATTACCTGAATCACTTGAAGTTGGCAATTCAAGAACCTCATGTGCATTTGGTACTTCTTGCTCTTCAAGATTTGTAGATGGATGTTCAAGAAAATTATCCTCATCATCACATAATGGAGTTCTGCATGAAGTAGGAATGTCAATCTTTGGAAGTTTTCATCAAAAATGACGTGGAGATTCTTCCACAGTCTATTTTTCAAAATAAACTCTGTAAGCTCTTGAAGTTTCAGAATAACCTAAGAAGATTGATTCAAAACTTTTTGCATCAAATTTATCAAGATTTTCTTTGTTGTTATTGTGAACAAAACATTTGCAACCAAAAATTTGAAATATGACAAACTTGGCTTTTTATTCTTTAACAACTAAGGGGTTTTTCTGATCTTTGGTCTTACTAATGCTCTATTCAAAATGAAATTAGCTGTATTTACAACTTCTGCCCAAAAAGATTTAGACAGTTTACTTTCAATGAGCATAGTTCTGGCCATTTCCACAGGAGTTCTATTTTTCCTTTCTACAACTCCATTTTGTTCTGGAGTTCTAGGGGAAGAAAACTTATGGAGAATTTTTCAGTTCAGTACAGAGATCAGAAAATGATTATTTTCAAATTCACCCCCATGATCTGTCAAAATGGAATTCAGTTTGAAAGATAAACCCACTAAGGCAGAATTGTAAAATCTCCTGAATCTGAACATGCATCACTTTTATGGGATAAGAATAAGACCTAAGTATATCTTGTAAAGTCATCAATGATTACAAAGCCATATCTATTACCACTGAGACTTTGAGTTTGGTTGGACCAAAAAGATCCATATGAAGCAACTCAAGTGGTTTAGATGTAAGTACTTCATTGAACACTTTAAAAGATTTTCTTGTTTATTTTCCTTGAGCACATATCCCACAAACAGGATTGTCAATGACTGGGAAAGATTCAGGAAGACCTTTTACAAGATTCATTCTTATGAGTTACCAATGGTGTGAAACTTGCATGACCCAACCTTTTGTGCACAAACCAAGCAGTGTCATTTTTATTTGCAATCAAGCAAACATTTGAAGAAGAATTATCACACAAATCAATCATGTAGACATTATTTTCTCTTTTTCCAATCAATTTAATTTTCTCAGAAGAGGAGTCAATTATTTTGCATGAATCATGTTCAAAAAAGAATCTTGTGACCATTGTCACACAATTGACTAATGCTAAGCAAGTTGTAATTCAAACCCTCAACTAAACAAACATCATCACTTATGGTAATGCAAGACTTACCAATTTTTCCTTTGCCAATTATTTTCCTTTATTCTTACCTCCAAAGGTGACTGATCCACCTTCCTTTTCAATCAAGCATGAAAATTTATTTCTGTCTCCTGTCATGTGCCGTGGATCCATGTCAATAATCCAGATGTTGTTGGAATTGGATGCACAGCTTTCCTGCACATAACAAATTGACAAGAAAATTTTTTGGTACCCACATGAGATTGGTACCAACATCCTGAGTGAGAACAGATAACAAATCCTTTCTAACCCAAATTTGTGTATTTCTTCACAGTGTTTTTGAAACAAAAGATTCAACTTTTGTTTTTCAATTTTCTGAACATTATACCTCTTAGTTGATTTGTTCCACTGCGAAAAACTTGGCATATATTGCTGTTGATATGCAGGAAAAAATGAATGATAGAAATAAGGATTGAACCATGGGTTACCACTGTACCTTTGGTTCCAAGACTTATTCCATCTTGAATTGTAAGAGGAGAAAACATTCCAATTGCCATGAGAAAGATGATTATTGATTGGTTTGAAGTTTTTGTGATTTTTATAAGAAGGGTAGGTCGACCTTGACTGGGATAGGTCGACCTGTGCATAGTGTGTGTCGACCTAGGTAGGGTATGTGTTGACCTCTCAGGTTCTTTTATTTTGTATTTTTCCTTTGTTTTCAGATGAGCTGCCTTGACAAATTTTATTAAAGGAGTTTTTGATGATTTTATTTCTTTGGAGATGATTCAGTTTTCTTTGAATTTTGTGGTTCAAAACCTAAGCCATGCTTATTTGAATTCATCTTAACTCCAAGTAGAGCATTAGATTGTCTTTCCCTTGAGTGAAGTTCTTGATGATATCTTCTTCTTCTTTAATGCAAAGATTGAGTTTTTCAATTTGATTCAAATTTTCATGAATTTTCTTTTTTTTTCTTCAAATTTCTTGATAGAATTGATGAGTTCTTTATTCAACTTTGAATTTTCAATTTCAGATCATCAACAAAAATCAACAGTTCATCATTTTCTTTGATTGGTCTGAAATTTGAGCTTCCAATTCAGAAATCTTTACATGGATGAAGTATCATGAAGATGCTTTCAATTTTATTTTCAAGTATTTATTTTCTTTTCTAACATCAGAAAATATTTCAACTAAATACTATATGCTTCTTGCCAATCTTCAATGGTAAATAGTTCAAAGGATAATCTACCTGTTCTTCGCTGCTTCCAGCCATGAAGCAAACTTCATTTCATCTGAAGTTGAGGATTCTTCATTGCAGTATGAGCTTTCATCATCTGACCATGTAGCCACCATGGCCTTGTTCTTCTTTTTGTGAAACTCCTTCTTGTGGTTTATGTGCTTTTCTTCTTACCTTCTGGATAATCAGCCTTCATATGCCCAGATTTGTTACACATATAGCACACAGGAATT